>OAMR01000438.1:284296-311998 GCA_900205405.1 Echinochloa crus-galli | reverse complement strand
CTTTTTGAACTTGTATGTATCTCAAATTTGGACATAACCTTATGTTAACCATAATATTAAAAAATTTGAAGTTACTTTAGCAATTATTATGTAAAACATGCTTTTCATTTATATACTAAGTTGGAAGACAACAAGGCCCTCTTAAAAATCCAAAATAATAGCAATTATCATACAAACAAATGATATTAATCGAAAGATCGTGATTTTAGAAAAGTTCAGAAACAAAAATCATCAAATTTGGAGTTCATATGAGGGATAAATACCAATTACAAAATTTAATATCAGATTAAAAAGAGAAAAGATGAAACGTTCATGTGTTCTGTTATAGGGAAGTAAGCACATGGCGACACATGGCGCGATACTACTGGCTCTCGTGGCCTTGGCAGGTGGGGCCGGGCGATATATAGTAAATATAGAATGTATATGTAGGATAGGAGACTCCTCTATAGAACTAACAATTGAGTGTCAATTTGTGCGCACAGGGTATAATTAAAAGCGAGATCTATAGGGGAAGAGGAGGGAGCAGTACCTCACCATCACACCCTTGAATTGCGCAGACGAGAGAGTAAACATTTGAATATCATATAGTAAACCTCACCATACTTTTTCAGAAACTAATGAAGAATGATCTGGGCACTACAATATCATATATGCAACTGGAAGAACGAAATTTTCGTTTTGCTTCTAGAGAAAACAAAATAATAAACAAGATAAAAAATTAAAGTAATACGAAGTTAGAGTGAATAGCAAAGCCAAAACTACTTGTTCTAAAGATTTATTACTAATTTGGTTTCAGTCCCATGTAATTGGTTACCCCCTGCACACACACATCCAATACACATGCAAATCCACCTAAGCACATGACTGGAAAAAACATGTACAGAATCTTCAGCACGATTTTCTAGTAGCTCTCCGTTTGTTCACATATTGCAGAAAGCAAAGTGTTAAGAGCTATGAAAAAACGATTAACCTCTGTTAGTGGGTTCTGGCTGGCGTGGATCAATTTGTTGTGGAGACAAGTCGGTGGCCTGGTGGCTTGGCCTGCTTCACAAAAGCATCACTGCCGTCACCATCAGTGACGCATCCTGTGACGAGGCCGAGCTAATCAGAAGCGAGCAATTCAATGCAGGGGAAAGGAGAGATAGGGAGAACGCTACCTACATCGACAACCAGGACTGCGGCAGCACCCCTCCTCGGCAGTGGCGGGCGAAAGCTAGACCACGCTGTCCGACCCAGACCCCGACCTCCTCATCGTGGGGTATCCAGTGACGAGGACGAAGAGCACCATTGCCAGCCCCGCGGTTTGTTTGAGTCGCAGCGGCAGATCTGAGGAGCCCGTCATGGCTTGGTTTGAAGGGTGGTGGCAGATCTGAGAAGAAGAGGGAGACAGAGAATGGAAGGGAAAGGGAGGCGGCGGCGGCGGTGGCGTATGTGAGAAGGGCCAGCTAGGGTTGCCAAGAGGAGAGGAGAGGAGGGGATGGAGCAGCGCACGGGAGGGGAGGGAGAAGAACGCGGATGAGCGGCGTCGGAGGATGCGAGGCTGAGGCACGGGCGGGCGCGAAGCCGCTGCGAGGTGGAGGCGCGGCGGCCGCGCGAAGGGGCAGCGAGGCGGCCGGTGGAGGCGTGGAGCAGCAGGAGGTGGATCTGTGGAGGGGGGCGAGGCGAGGGGAGGGGAGGGTTTGAGGATAGCGTGGATCATCTCAGCCGTCCGATTCGATCCAAATGGCTATAGATGCTGCGTTTTCATGGGCCGAGGCAGTTAGATGGGCCCAAATCTGGTTTGTCGCAGCTGACTACATTGCTTAATGTTTCTTTTTTCTTTGACCAGCTGCGTTTGACCAGGATTTAAAAATAAATTCATATTAAAACTTCAAAATCTATAAATACGAAAGTTTCTTAAAATTTAATTTCCTACAACATTTATGCTGGGTGATTTTTTATTTGAGCTCTAGTTTAGGCAGAAAAAAGAGGGCTTTTAAATCTCATTCAAATGAACTTTGAATTTAAAATTATAAAATGAATTTCAACTGATCTTTTGCTCTAGTTATGAGTTAGATCAACTAATTTGGGTGTTATTTCTTATGATCATGATCACATACTTGAAAGAGGTTTAGCTTGGTGAGAAAACAATGTGACGCCTCACCCTACTTTTGCTCTCACAAAGTTTTCTATAACTCAAGTCAAACTTTGAGATTTGAACACCTCATAACCTTTTTGAACTTGTATGTATCTCAAATTTGGACACAACCTTATGTTAACCATAATATTAAAAAATTTGAAGTTACTTTAGCAATTATTATGTAAAACATGCTTTTCATTTATCTACTAAGTTGGAAGACAACAAGGCCCTCTTAAAAATCCAAAATAATAACAATTATCATACAAACAAATGATATTAATCGAAAGATCGTGATTTTAGAAAAGTTCAGAAACAAAAATCATCAAATTTGGAGTTCATATGAGGGATAAATACCAATTACAAAATTTAATATCAGATTAAAAAGAGAAAAGATGAAACGTTCATGTGTTCTGTTATAGGGAAGTAAGCACATGGCGACACATGGCGCGATACTACTGGCTCTCGTGGCCTTGGCAGGTGGGGCCGGGCGATATATAGTAAATATAGAATGTATATGTAGGATAGGAGACTCTTCTATAGAACTAACAATTGAGTGGTGTAGTGGGTGGCCAAGTACTCTCTGAGCTAGAGGTCGTGGGTTCGATTGCTCCCTTGCCCAATATTTTGGTGCACTTGTGTTTGATTTTTTTTCATTTTTTCCAGCAGCCACGTGGGAGCGCTGGTGGGACCACAACGCCACGTCTTTTCCAGCAGCCATGTGGGACCGCTGGTGGGACCACAACGCCACGTCACCGAGGGGGCACCTGTTGGTATTACCGCATCACCACGTCCTCAAGGTGGGACCCGCATCGACACATCCTAAATATAAGCATGTAGACAAATCAGAATCCTCATTTCAATATGAACAGTCAAGACACATTCATTATACTACGTAGAAAAATGATCAGAACACAAAGTGTAGATATTGAGAACTTAAACAAACTTGGTATTCATGACTTTTTAATTTGAAACCATCTAGGATTTTAAAAACAAGTTTATCTTTGTAAATTTTTGAAATTCAAAATTTGAATTGTTCAAAATCTGTCAAATCCAAAAATGATCATAATACAAAGTGTAGATGTTGATGAGTTCTATAACTTTTTTGACCGAACACAATGGACTCCTCAAATTTGGATGCAACCTTTTTTATTGCACCGGATTAAATTCCGACCACGACCGGAGTGCGGCTAGGTGCAGCTGGGGCGCGGCTGACCATGTCCAGGGTGCGGCCGGCCGTTGCCAGGGTCCGGCTAGGGTGCGGCCGGCCGCGGCCAGGGTGCAGCCGACTGGGCGTGTCCGGCCGTGGCAATGCAGAGCAGGCCAGCGGGTAGCGGAGGGTCTCGAGTTGCGATTATGCCGACATGTCTCTTCTTTTTTGGATTTTTTGTCCTCAAGGTGGGACCACATCACCACATCCTCAAGGTGGGACCAGGTGACATGGCAATTTAAAGTTATTTTGGTTTCCGGGCATTGTGTCTATTGCAATCATTTTGGACCTATTGCAACACTTTTCCGGTGTTGCATTAGGCAAAAAACATAATAATTTTAGAAAACTTTACTTTGTTTTTGAAATAACTAACTAATAGAACCCATTGAAGTAACTATTCTATTTCAATATTTATAAGGTTACTATAAGCTGACCACATAGAAACATGAAAAATGCTTCAACTATGCTAGCTAACACAAACATTGTAATTTCAAATATCATCTTTTTCTGATTAAACCAGGACTCAAATGAAAAATCGTCCAAAACGGAAGTTGTAGGGAATAAAATTTTGAGAAAGTTTTGTTTTGGATGAATATTACGTTTCAACATCAAAATGGTTTTAATCTCCAGTCAAACGTCGTTTATCTCGGTCAACTCGTTTCTTCTCTATCCCTGACCCCCTCTGTTTTACTCCCTAGCGCGCGGACACGCTCCCGGCTAGCGCCACCGCGAAGCAC
This sequence comes from Echinochloa crus-galli, assembly GCA_900205405.1. NCBI lineage: Eukaryota > Viridiplantae > Streptophyta > Magnoliopsida > Poales > Poaceae > Echinochloa > Echinochloa crus-galli. Next base: position 307,935 of record OAMR01000438.1, on the reverse strand, counting down.
GTTACCGCCGGCCAGCCATCCAGTGCACCGCGCTGCATCCCGCACGCACGCCAACGCGTTCCTAGCTTCACTCACATAGTTTAAGAAACTATGTTTGAGTCTTGTCAAATTTGTACTACATGTTATTACCACTTTTGAAAATTGTAAAACGACCTAAATAAAGATTGTAGATCTTGATGATATATAAAATTTTGGTATTCATCACTTTTCCATTTGACATCATTTAGTGTAAAAAAATCGTGCTTGTAGTTGTCATTTTTGAAATTCAAAAATTGGATTGTTCAAACAAACTCACACGAGAAGTTTTTTTAAATAATAGCATTAATAATTTCACAAATTGATAGAGCATGATTTTAGAAATTTTTAGAAAAAAAATCATCGAATTTGGATTACGTATGATGGAGAAAAACTAGATACAAAACTCGATTACAGATTAAAAAGAAAAACGTCAGTTGTTCTAGTGTTCTTCAATAAAACAATAGGCAAACAATATAAAAAACAATCAATGCCTCCCTCTATCACTTGAGGGGTCGTAGCCCAATGGTTAGGAGTGGGGTACTTATTTCTTCCCACCGGAGTTTGACTCCTCCCAACAGCGCCTCTTTTTTCTGAGAAATTGTCTTTCATTTTTTTTTGCCAAAGGAGGCTCGAGTAGGATAATGAGCCCAGACAGCAAGTGAAGGGGACTCGAGTAGGACAGTGAGCCCAGCTAGCAGCACATCGCAGCCCAGGCAGCAAGCGAGCGGCCCAGTACGCGGTAGGCCAGAGTACATGGCAGTACAAAATTTAGATAAAAAAAATTCCAAATGCTTCACAAAGACAACAGTTGTGAAATAGTCTAGTGGTAAGTGTTGTGGGTTTGAGGTTGAGGTCTTGGGTTCAACCCAAGCTCTGCACATTTTTTTTTGTTTTTTGAGATTTTTTTTCAATTTTCTTTATTTATAAATATGACTATTTTTTATTTCTAGATCGCGGACGTGGTCGGGTGACTGGGCGCGTGGAGGTGGCTGGGTGACTAGGCATGGATGAGTCATGTGACGTGGCTGTATTTGTTTGCAATAAATAAAAAACCTTTCAATAAAAAATCTTTAAATATTTAAGTTCTATAACTTTTAATTTTAAGAAACTTTTATTTTGGCCAATCTTCGAATTTCAACCTTTAAAATTAATCATATTTTATTCATAATTGATGAAACATTGCAGTGTTTTGGGTCATATGAGAAATGAAAACATTTAAATTTATGTTCATGACGGATTTGTGTAAACGTTGCAGTGTTTTGGCCCGGACCGTGACAGATTTGAAAGAACTGTTATAGTTATCTGGGCTTAGAGCAAAATGCTAATGTTATGGAGGTCTGGTGGAGCGAAGGTCGGAGGAGTCGAGATGCCGAGCAGCGGCGGTCGCCCTCACCCCCGTATGCAGCAACCCGTCGGAGGAGTCCAGATGTCGAGCAGCGGCGGCGGTCGCCCTCACCCCCGTGCGCAGCAAGCCGTCGGACGTGGATCTCGAGATGGACCCCTGGATCGCGAGATGCCCCTAAGCAGCGCCCCCTGCCTGACATGTATGGCCGGCATCAAAAGGCCCAATCCAAATCAGCTTGCCTCTTAGTTGTTGCAACACTCAAAGTATATATCGCAACCAAACTTAAGCGTTGCACTTGAACACATTTTTTGCTTCGAAGCCAAACATCGTGTTGCCATAAAATTTAGCATTTCCAACCATATCAAAGTACATTTCCAACTGTCAACAAGGGTTGCAATTGAACCTCACTTTTGCTTCGCCTCCAAGAGTTGTCGTTGTAATACGCATCAAAAATTTGCAACGCTTGTGAAATTTTATGCAACACCCAAAAAGCGTAGCAATAGTCACAACTCAATGCAACTAACGCAAATGTGGTTGCAGTACTGCCACAGAATTGCTACCACAATCATATCTACCGCAACCATTTTACACCATTGCAATATCGTCAACCAAATGCAACAAAGCTTTGCAACACCTTCAAAACCGTTGAATTAAAAACACGTATCGCTACGATTTTTAACAATGGTTGCAAAACAACCATCTATACCAACCAATTTTTCGGCGTTGCAATTCAGAGGTGTTGATTTTGATACAAAACCTTGTAGTGGGCATTAGCTCGGGATGAGTTGGTGTGGGTCCAGTTGAGTTGGCGGTCGTCCTACGTGGCTTGCACAGTCATTGGATGACGTGGACGGCTCCCGCTGACCCGTACGGCTAAGGGGGATAACCGGCCGAACATGTCGTTCGGCCGTTTCTGTCATTTCCGACCCCTATAGCACGTATTTTGGAATGTTGTACCTGCAGACATGACACTCACCAAAACTCGTCGAACTTTATTAGAAATAAACCTAAGTACATGGATTGATGCATAGTCTCTCATTTATTCCCGAGTATTGATCTTGCAGGTAACTTTATGACAACAAGTACTCAAACAAATACTTGAATCATTAGCAAGGCATTAATTCACCATTTTACCTATGGGGCTTATAGCAATCTCCTTATCTTGGGCGGTTGAAAGAATGAACAGATTAACTTAGTTTTATTCCACTCTACTCTTTTCAGGATCCTATCTCGGAGTTTTCACCCTTTTGTGAAAGATAAGTAGTTCCTCATTGGTTCACTCAATCGCTCAAGTGTATTTGAATCCTCACCAAAGGCTTTGCCTTCTTTTCATCCTAACATCTAATTTGGCTTTTGTGTGGTTCAGGGACAAAGGATGAAGGCATACAAGCATCTTATATTTTGCTAAGCCAAAGACTGAATCTTAGGAAAATCAAATCACACTCTAGATCGAGAAGTGCAAGTGTGTGGAATTTATGGAGTGGAATATGTGGAGTGGAATTTGGCGGAGTTTCATGGATTGATTCTTCCTCTCCTTGATTTATTTTTCGAGAGCATGGGCTATCTTTTATTCATATTTTTGCCATGCCTTTTTGGCATGCTTTTCTTTTGATCATATTTTTGCCATGTCTTTTGACATGCTTTTCTTTTTCTCATATTTTTGCCATGCCACTTGGCATGCTTTTCTTTTTCTTTTGCATAGCCCATGCCTCTACTTCACAGATTTTGAGAGAGGGAATCAAAGAACATGAAACTTTATTTTATGGAATGGATGATGGCATGATTTTTGCTAACTCCCAAAGTAGGAATTGCAAGTGAGAGGTGGAGTGTATGTGAATCTCGATCTTAGAAGCATGAAAGATTCCTCATTAAGGTCACAACAATTTGACAAAGCTCACTAAGATGACGAGCAGCATATGGTAGAAGGTTTTGGAACTAATCCTATCATATGGCTCTGGTAGGTATTATGATCAATGAGGAACTTTGTTTTTATTTTTGAAAGCATAACCATCCGAGATTTTCACCATACTAAGAGCAAAAATAGAATTCAACCAAAGTCTCACTATATCAATTCCCACAACAACCTAGACTTGGAATAAAGCATGTGCTCCCACAAAGTTCAGGTTCATTTTTCCTCATGCCAAATAACTCAAGCATAGTCAAGCAGCTAGTTGCCACAAAGTACTAGCAAAAATAATGACAGAGCAACTATTCATCATTTCCAATGTGAGAGACATATGGTTCATTCCATGCATAGTTGGGAGTTAATTTTATTCAAGGGAAATATTTTTTCTTATATGCAACCTAAGGAAAGGGAAAATGCGAATGCATGAACAAAGTGCTGGGTGGTTCAGACATACCTGGTGGGGGTCGGCTGAGGCGGCGGCGGACGGCGAGCGTGGGGCATTCCTGAGGGCTGTGAGTTCACCGGAGGTCGTTGACGGCGAGGAGGAGCGGTGATGGCGGCACTCCACGGGCTCCGGCGGCGGCGGACGACGATGAACGACAGCGGATCTGCACGAGGTGAGATGGGAGCGGGTGAGGGCCGGCGGAGGTTCCGGCAGTTCTAGAACACATGATGGTGCAAAGAACGACGGCAGGGGCTCACCGGAGAGGGAGAATGATGCGACGGCGGCGAGCTTCGGTGCCGGCGGCAATGGGGGCGTGGATGGGGCAGCTACGGTTTCGGGGGCCGGTGGCTTGGGATGAATAGAGGAGGGGGAGAGCGAGGCGAGGCACGGCGAGATGCCGGGGCGTCGGCCGATGGACGGCCGCGATGTGGCGACGCCGGCCACGGCGCCCAATCCGCGAGCGAGCGTGAATGGGAGACAGGGGAGGGAGAGGATGAAATGTGGGGCTGGACGTGGGATTTTCTTTTTCCTTTTCTTTTTTTTTGGGTCGTTACAATTTTCTCCCCCTTAAGAGAATCTCATCCCGAGATTCAAGTGATTAGAGAGACGAGAGGGCATCAGAAAGGACAAGATGTTCATGGATCACTATTGTCATTGGCTCAAAATTGATAAAGAGATAGTAAGAACTCATGTTAGAAACTGCAAGTTGAGTGGCCATATTCACCTAGATAAGATAGCTAATCAAGATATTCCCTAAAGATCATGTGTGGTTAGTGAGAGATGACAAAACTTCTTGATGATGATTGTGTACACATATAATATCATGAGAAGATACACTTCGCAAGGAGATCATGGTATATTGGGGTCGGTGAGACTCATCGGAGAAGGTCCAGGGTGCACTTATCACATTTTATCTTCATGCTCCCATGTTGCTTCCTCCTCGGAGTGATTACTCCATTGAACCTTGATGATCTTGACATTGCCTTCTCTCATTTACCTCTTAACACAATCAAGAATTCCAATAGGATGTTCAGCAAGGCTCAATTGAAGGTCAAGAAATTCATAGTCAATGGCTTTTGGACGAAACATGAAGGCAATTATTTAATTGAGATATATGAAATAGGTTGTCAACAACGGAAGGTGAAGGATAAGAAAAAGATTTCCACAAATGGAAAGAATAATGAGAGGATAAAGATTAGGCACATGATGGATTGGGATTGAAAGCACTTGAGAAGAATACATACAAAGATGCTTATAGGAACTCTAGGGACATTGCTAGGACAGCAAGCACAACAATTTATTTTAGCTAAATAAAGACATTAAAAACAGCAACAAATACATCATAAAAATGCTTTAACAAGTAAGCAACATATGCATATGCATGCATGCAATTAATGGATGCATTATGACGTTTCCTCACAACGTTGTAAGCATTATACTAGGTTCTAACAAAATTTCAGCAAGCAAGACTTTAATAAATGAAGAATGTTAACATGAGCATTATCTTACATAAATAAAGTATATTAACATGAGAACATAAACGCATATGAACAACAATTTAATCAACATTAAACTTAGTTAAATTGCGGCTACCAAGGTTAATGCAAAATAAACACATAGGGCATAGATAGCACAATATTCGTCTACATGTCGTGATACACTTCTCAAGCCACTACTAACCCCATAAAGAGAAGGTGAGTTAAGAACATCTTAAATAAACAAGTATATTAAAAGAAAGAACAAGCTATAGAAAGGAAAAAGATAGAACATAGATCCTTAAGTTCAAAATTTTACGTTGACACTAAATTAATGCAAATAGTCACATTTTTATTTCTTTTTCCCATCCCCTAATCAAGTTTTAAGTTCACTCTATGGAACCGAGCTCTGATGCCACTTGTAAAGAACAGCCCAATTTATAATCGATTTAAATGAATCACCGAACGTTCCAATAAGATGAGAGCTAACACGTGCTCGTCTTTCAACGTGCCATGTGTTAACCCACATCTAGAGGACACGTAATCAGCCCAATTCACTTAGAGCGAGAGCAAACCTGGTAGTCCCGGTATATGCTCACAACATGGCCAAGATCAAGCACACATACCGTTTATAAATTCTCATCACCACATGAATCATAGAGGGAAAATTTCAACATTACAAGAGTTCAAATCTGAAAATTTAATAAAAGGACTCCAACTAACAAATTTTGAGCCCTCCAACATAAACAAGAGTAACATGAGCTTAGTGATTGATTCCCTAATTTCGAACTCTCAAAAGAAACATTAACTCGCAGAGGAAAGAAGAGATAATCAATTGTGTTGTTGCCCAAGAACACCATTGATGCAAGCATTGGCGGCCCAAACTATTCGTCACCGACATTGGGGCATCACAACTTTCGGATCTCCTGCAACTTTGGTAATCGTAGCACCATGAGTATAAAAAGGTACTCGCAAGACTTACGCAAATGATAATCAAGGAGTATGCATATACTTGTAGCAAGGAATGAGGCTTTAAAGTTAAGTAAATTTGTAAAAGCATATCTCATCCTAGCCTTAGTTTTTTACCATTACCAAGTGAAATAATATCCTATGGACAGCTAGCATATTTTATTAATCTTGGCCAAACCCACCACAAGTTTTAGTGATTTAACATGAACAACCTCATATAGACATAGAGCATGAACATAGGAACATATAACATAAACCAAACGATAACATAGTGAGGAATCCGATGTTTTGAGCTTGCTCATAACCGAGAGCGCAACAATTCGAATTGATTTAACCATGCAAGGGTGTACTCTTTTTATCCACACGACGAGGACCAAGCAGCTCGCCCACCCGGCCAAAGGTGGACAAGGGGGTACTCATGACAACCCTTCCCAAAGAGCCCCGAACTTTTGAGACACGCCTAACTTGTGCGGTGGCAACACTAGGTCCACCGGGGACACTCCTAGGTCTCTCTACATAGCCCACGACCACACATCTCGAACCGTGCCCCAAACAAACAAGACAACTAAGTTAATAGGCTCATCCTTACCATTATGTTGGATATGTGGTAGCACGGAAAAGTGCTCAAAACAATGTCATCCACGGACGGGCCTTAATCAACTCAAGCGGCCTATGTCACCGAGACTCCTTTCTCGTGACCCTACAATCTGCCCAAGTCTCGCAACAACTTTAACAACAAGTTCCATTTCTCCAACATTATTGACCAACAATATGAAAGGATCACATTCACGTCAGTGACGTTAAAACCTATAACACCATTCCCTTGACCCAAATGACATTTCTCCAACTCTAAGCATAGCTAAGCCATTAACCAATTAATTAACATTAACCCAACTATACAAGCGACAAGGTATTGGAAGGAAATTCAAGGAAGGTAAATGCATTAAAGACATAGGTGCTACCCAAGCTTCTCCAATGTTCTGAATTACCTGTTCGTGATCTCGAAGAAACATATTTATGCTTCACCGAGGGATGATGAGCGGTTGGTACTGAGGAACCTTACAATTGGCATGCTAATACTAGCCGCTACACTTGGGTGGCTTCTCCTTACAATCAGCTGGCTAAGAGCATCTCCAAGAGCTCTTGTATCCTATTAGAAAATTTAGTGGTAAAACTCCCTTTGTAAAAATAGATAACCATCTAATTCTATGGAGTAATCCAATAGACTAGGTAAAACATGGGGTTCAGATTCAAAACAAGTCCCTTTTCTTCCACTTTTCTATCCTCTCCCTGTCAACCCCTCTCCTCTCCTACCTTCCTCTCTTTTCCTTTCTTCCCGACGGGCAGCAAAGGGGCGGCGGGGCGGTGGCCAAGAGGGATGGAGGCGATAGCCGGTTGGAGTCCTAGGCCAAGCGTGGATGCGGCGGAGCAGGGAGCACCGGGCGGCTGGCCGAGCGGGGAGGCGGTGGAGCAGGGTGGTGTGGCGGCCGGCCGAGCGGGGAGGTGGCCCAGGCGGGGCGGTGGCGGAGCGAAGAGGTGGCGGAGCGAAGAGGCGGTGCGGCCGCCCGAGCGGTGCGGCGGGCTTGGTGGGGCGGCAGCCTGCCGATATAAGAGACAGCTCCTCGTTCCCGTTCGAGCGGGGCAGCGGGCGTGGGAGTCACCGACGAGCTTGTCCGTATGTTCGCCGACCCGGACGCATGCCACCGCCGCAGCCTCGCGCTCCTCCACATGCGCTCGTCCCGCCGCGTCGTCTCGGGGCTGTCCGACGCCGCGTCCTCGGATGCGATCTCTACCGGTGCGGTCGGCACCAGGCCGACCTCGACATCGACCTCCAGTGACGCCGCGACGAGATCCGGCAGACGAGAGCTCGATGATGAGGGGGCGCGGTAGGAGGTGCTGTTGCGCGGCGTCTAGCTCCACCACCACCGTTGCCACATCTTCGGACGCGTTATGTGCCTGCGCGGACAGCACTGGCTCCTCTTCAACCTCCGCCGGCGCATCGGAGGCGGCGAGGAGCGACGCGAGCAGAAGAGGGAGAGGCGGAGCGAAGGGAGGGAGACAAGGCAAGGCAGCGGGGGGCGGAGTCCGGCGGAGGGGAAATGTCACACCCGGTTTTAGAAAATAAACCAAGTGTACATTGTATGTGTGCCAGGATCAAGTTTCACACATATGGTAAGCCAGTAGTGAATAAAAGATGTAGTATTACGTAAATAAACTATAAAATGAAAAATGACTTACAAGTCTATCGAAGTTACAGCGTATCCTGGAAACGACGGCTCCAACTTCACAGGCAATCGATTGGGGGTTGCGTATGCCTAGAACTCAGCACCATCTTCATGAATCTCCACTATACCTTTTCTTTCTGAGCAGCAAGTAGCAAGGTTGAGTACACTTATGGTTGGTACTCAGCAAGGCCACAAGAAATAACCAGAGATCAAATTATTCAACTTCAAGTAAATTAATCATGCGAGGGTCCAGGCCACTCTTAACCGTGAGTACGGCTGATATATCAGTTTTACACTCTGTGTTGGTTGTACACTCTCACCACAAGTCGCGCGAAAGTTCAAAGGAACTTTAAACCCAACCATGCTGTCCGGATCAGGCACGCATCACACTTCCGAGGTGTGATTGCATAGGGACGCTACGAGGCCTTTGCAAAGATTCCCTAATAAGTGCAGCCCGCTAAGGTTTCAATATTCGCAAAGTATAACCCTCCCTAATGAGGTCTGTCTCTTAGCAAAGCTCACAGCTCAAGAGGACCGGGCTATACCTCGTTGAAGTCTCCCCCTCTTGCCCTTTCGGTAAGACATGCACATACTAGAGTTTCTAATTATTCAGCCAAGACCAGAGCCCATTAGTCTTATGGTTGTATTGTTTTCCTGGGTGTTCACTCCATGTTCCAATTAGATTATAGGTAGAAGGGTGGTTAGGGACACTTGCCTTTCTCCAAATATTAGGTGCTCAGAATCTTTATAATCTCTGTCTTGCAATCTCCCAAACCACAATCGTTCTACTCGCAGCAATCAACCAAAGCATCCACCTTCGATTTAAAAAAAAAAAGAGAAGCTCCCAGCCGGTGATTTAAAATTTTTTGTGCAGTCTGGCCATTGCTGATGCACTCCCACCAGCAGATGCCGTTCCTGATGCTTGAGCAATGGACTTCGAGTTTGCAAAGGAGACCATTTTTTTCTAATGGCCAGACTGCACAGAAAATTTTAAATTACTTTTCTGAAACTTGACTTCTCTTTTTTATACCACTTCACTAAAAGGGCTGCACAAAAAATTTTAAATCACCGGCTGGGAGCTTCTCTTTTCTTTTAATCGGAGGATGGAGCTTCTCTGCTGTATAAAAAGGAGGAGGGGTAAAAGGGGTAAAAGGGAGACCCTAGCTGACTAGGACGCTGAGTTGGATGACAGCGTGGCATGCCACATCATCTTGGCATTCGGTCTATTCGGTCATTTCGGTTCGGTCTATTCGGTTTCGGTCATTTCGGGTTTTGAAAAAGTGAGGACCAAAGTTTTAAAAAGTAAAATAGGAACCGAACCCGAATAGACCGATTATTTTGGTTTGGTCTATTCGGTCCACCGAATTACCCGAATTTCATAGATATCCTCGTCACCTCTCAAAACTCTATGGTAGAAATTCAAATTCCCAAGTCATTTCAAGTCTATGGATTTAAGGACTACTCAATGGGAGCAAGTAACTAACAAGTTTATGAAAAACATTTAAAATAGTTTAAAACACAAAGTTGTAACATTCATAGTCTAAATCAAAATACGTAAATATATTAAATTTCGGGTTATTCGGTCTATTCGGTTTATAGACCATAGGAACCGAAACCGAACGCGAACTTTGAATTATAAAGTTATCTGGACCGAACCCGATACCCGAAACCCGAATAGACCGACAATTCGGGTAATTTGGGTTCGGTTCGGTTCGGTTTTCAGGTTCAAAGTGCCCACCCTAATCCACAGCAAGCATACAAACAAAAATATAAAATAAATTAAAACAGTACACCAATCAAAGGAAAAGCTTTAAAAGAGCATACTAAAGGATAGGACTTGATCCTAAGATCATGTAGGCGCAAGAATTGCTAAAAATGGAGTTAAAACGAGAAAGATATGAGCTAAACAAGGTTAGCATAGGAATTTCGGGAATTCAGAAGCAAAGGTAAATTGAGAATTATTGGTTACTGGAGTGAAGTCAGGATGACGTAATAACAAACAATAAATAGAGTGATGGTGAAAAAAGGATTGTGTTGCCATGAGTCAAGGAATATACTGAATTTTGAGTGTACGGGGATCAGGAACGGAATAGTACAGCAACTATACTAATTGTTTTGCTAAAGGAAAAATTCTATTTACTGCATCACCAGGATGTCATCACTTACATTAATTAATGACGAGATGGCTTAGCTTGTTTGCTTCTGTACGTACATGGTCTCTTTGTGTGCATGCTGTCATCTTGCTCTGACCATCACGGCTGGTGGTTTCCTCCTGGACGCATGGCTAGCCACGACCTTTGCACAGCTCAGCACAACGCGGCAGCAGCAAGTAGCTCGGTATGGAGGGTAGTAGTGCACAGAAGCATACAGTCTGCGCTGGTCCGGTGAACCTAGAAGCGAATGCTGCGATGAAGGCTACAAAACAAGAAACGGAGGGCACCATGACCGGCAGCGCTATGGGAAGCGAGAGACTTGGCGAGATGCAAATAAAGCAGAAACAAGGGTTGAACAAGGAACATTAACATGATAATGTATGCTTACCTACAGGCCGGAGATGATGGACAAACTGTGAAGATCAGACTGGGACGGCTCTCGTCAGCGGACTTGTGACAGCGGCGTCGGCGGCGTGTGCGTCGAGTCGACGGCAGGGGATGAGACGAAGAATAGGCACTGGCAGAAGATATAATGGCAAAAGACTACCTTAACAAATCCCAAACAAAGGGATATTTCTGTAAAGGAGTCGATGGTGTGTCTTTTCCAGACCAGCGGTGATTCGTATATATAGGGAAAAAATCTTTCACCTCTAGGTTCATTAGCAACGTAGGACTAAAGGTGGTTCACTCCATTCCAATGCTAATGGACTTTGAAATTTGGCTCAATAAGGTGATGGGATGGATTTGGGTTAAAATTGGGTCAACTTTGGACCAAGGCTGGTCCACTAAAAATTATGATGATTTTTATTCTCGGTATAATTAATTTTCTAGTTATAAAATACTTTCAGATAAGTCCAGAATTCATATTTAAACCATGAAAAATACTCCAAAAATTCTAAAAATCCCGGGAAAAATCCTAGAGATATATTTGGACATGAGGAGCCCAAATATTATACTTGGAGCTCACGAAAAGTACTTTAGCTTGTTCCAAAAATTGGAATTTTCTCTAGAGAAAATATGAATAAATTCCAGAAAACTCTGAAAAATTCCCAATAGGCTCATAAACGTGTTTTTGAAAACTTTACACACAAAGGCACCAAATGCAAGCAACACACATTTGTATCACCTATCTTATTTTAATTTAGAAAACAAAATTTTCCTACACTAAATTCCGTTGGAAATATTTTAGAAATTCAAGAAGATTATTGTATTAATTATGTTTATTATTCACATCCTAAAATTAGGAAATTTTAGGGTGTGACAGGAAAGAGGAAGAGGGCGAGGCGGGAGAAGGGAGGGAGAGCGGGAAGAAGGGAAGCGGGCGCAGATTGTCGGATGGCAAGCGCGTCCCGCTCGGCGTCTTTGCCAAGCGGAGGGGAGAAGATAGCGAGCCTGCAAAATTAGCTAGTCTGTTGGAAGGGATTTTTTTATCTTTTTCTCTTTTTCTAGCTCTCTTTTTTTTAGCTAGTCAATGGAATATACAAGAGCACTTGAAGATGCTCTAAGTTTCCAAAGAATCACCAAACTGGTTGACTGTGCCCGAGGAAGCAAACTAGTTTTTTTGGCGCCGAGTGATTATGAACCTGTGCATGCTTATTGCACTGGCGATGGTGGTGTTCATGCATGATAATCTTCTGTATGCATGTCTCATGCTGGGATACGAGATATATGCTATAGTTGTCGTATCATTTGGCAACTTACAGATTCCGCCAGTTGCAGTTTTACGTGTTGTGCTCTCACTAAAGCGCCTCATACTACACAACTACTATGGAGATGACAACGGCGAGGACAAGACAAACCTTGCGCCATCTATATATATATCTTCTATGGGATGGTCCTCGGCCAAGGAATACTTTACCTTCTGGCCCCCGTGCTCGACATTTTCTCGTTCATCCCCAGGATATCCCTTGCCCGTCGTGTTGGATTCAGAGGTCAGTGGGGAGTGTTATCTATCAATCTGTACCACGGGTATGTTTTGGAGACATGCATGGAAAGGGATGCGCTTGCTCCAAAGAAGATCAGCCTGAGCAACTTTGCCATGGATTCCCTGAACTCAGACTCACCGAAGATGCAGCTCCATGGGATCCAATTAATGCAAAAACTTCTCTAGACAGAGCCAACCAAGACACGGCTGCTTGCAAAGCTCACCACTTGTGCAAAGACATCAGCTAGGTTAATCAACATGCTGGACTGGATGAATCCAAGGTGCGCTACTATCAGATTACTCGCCGCCAAGGTGATCGCCGAGCTTGCACAGGGCCTCCGAGTGGTCACTATCCCTGGGTTAATGCAGAATGTATCTGCACTTCTTGATTACAGTAACAAACTGAGAAAAGGAGGGAACCCACTTATGGACACAGATGATGAACAAGAGGGAATGCATGATCCAGTTCTGAATGCCTCAGACAACCACAAGGAAAGGCATATTGCAGTTCCATACAGTGTTAACCTATTGGAAATACAAGACCGCTCAACCCAGCAAGTTAGCACTGCCGAGACCGATCAGGATCTGCTCCCTGCTCTGGGAATGTCAATTCTTCACAATCTTGCTGGTTGTGATCAGAGCAACTGTGAGGAGATGATCAGAGCAACTGGACTCATTACAAAGATCATAGGATTCACAAAGTACTGTAGAAGTGAAATGACGTATACCGACACTCAAGTGGAGGTCCTTGCGACCTCATCACTACAATTGCTGCAGAGACTCACAAGCATCGGTGGAGAAATTGGCATTACACTGCGGCACAAGGTATCAAATCATGCCTTCCTCCTAAGAAACCTTGCAAAGATACTCAAAGACTGCTCGTGCAGCCAAGAATTGAGGAAATTGGTGGCAGGAATCCTCAGAAACCTTGCTGTTGACGGGAATACAAGGCAGGAGATTGGGTGCATCCAAGTGATCATTACTAGGTTGATGCAGGAATTTCTCAGCCTAGACAAACCCTCAGCCTCAGGCCGAGGTACACATGCTGATCACATACTACGGAAGGTTGCCGGGCAAGCGCTGGCAATGTTGGCAATGGAGAGTATGCATAACTGCTCGGTCATGTTAAATGGAACAGGGCATGTGTTCATCAAGGAACTCACAACTATGATCCATGATGATAGGTACAGATGTGTCGCTGCTAGTCTGTTCCGGAATATGTGCTTACACACTCGACACGAGCTTAATGAGTCGGATCTACGGGCACTAGCTTACTCCGTGCGAGAGGTGAGCAGAGCTACTGATCCAAGCTAGTACAATTCTACTGTAATAAGTTGAATATGCACAACTTCGATTATTGGCAATTTTGTTGGATTATGTTCTTCGATTAGTCATGCCTTAAAACAAAGTGCCATACTGATTGCAGGTGCTGGAAAGAATAATGGATGCAGAGGGGGCAGAGCTAGAGATCCTTATCGGCCTTACTTCACAGATATGTAAGGTTATTCCTGAAGATTTTGCCCGAGAACTGGAGCATGGCTATATTAAGGATAGGTTCGTCAAGAGGCTCGTCGATGCGCTGAATGCTAACATGGAACCCAGTGTTCACTGCCCAGGGATCAGGAGGGTCATCCTTGAGCAAGTCATAAACATGGTGGAACACGATTCTCATTATGCAAGCTGTTTCAACAACTGTCGCATGACGGAAGTGATGTCCATGGTGGAACAGACAACATCAAAATATCTTCTATGGGATGGTCCTCGGCCAAGGAATACTTTACCTTCTGGCCTGCATGCTCGACATTTTCTCATTCATCCCCAGGAGATCCCTTGCCCGTCGTGGTGGATTCAGAGGTCAATGGGGAGTGTTATCTATCAATCTGTACCATGGGTATGTTTTGGAGAAATGCATGGAAAGGGATGCGCTTGCTCCAAAGAAGATCAGCCTGAGCAACTTTGCAATGGATTCCCTGAACTCAGACTCACCGAAGATGCAGCTCCATGGGATCCAATTAATGCAAAAACTTCTCCAGACAGAGCCAACGAAGACACAGCTGCTCGCAAAGCTCACCACTTGTGCAAAGACATCAGCTAGGTTAATCAACATGCTGGACTGGATGAATCCAAGGTGCGCTACTATCAGATTACTCGCCGCCAAGGTGATCGCCGAGCTTGCACAGGGCCTCCGAGTGGTCACTATCCCTGGGTTAATGCAGAATGTATCTGCACTTCTTGATTACAGTAACAAACTGAGAAAAGGAGGGAACCCACTTATGGACACAGATGATGAACAAGAGGGAATGCATGATCCAGTTCTGAATGCCTCAGACAACCACAAGGAAAGGCATATTGCAGTTCCGCACACTGTTAACCTATTGGAAATACAAGACCGCCCAACCCAGCAAGTTGGCACCGCCGAGACTGATCAGGATATGCTCCCTGCTCTGGAATGTCAATTCTTTACAATCTTGCTGTTGCTGGTTGTGATCAGAGCAACTGTAAGGAGATGATCAGAGCAACTGGACTCATTACAAAGATCATAGGATTCACAAACTGCTGTAGAAGTGACATGATGTATATCGACACTCAAGTGGAAGTCCTTGTGACCTCATCACTACAATTGCTGCACAGGCTCACAAGCATCGGTGGAGAAATTGGCATTTACACTGCGGCACAAGGTATCGAATCATGCCTCCCTGCTAAGAAACCTTGCAAAGATACTTGAAGACAGCTCGTGCAGCCAAAACCCTTAGAAGTTTGAGAGTAGGCCTAGAAATAATATAAGTAACATGAGCTAAAAGCATGTTTAAGACCTTGTTAATCCCAAGTAAACCTACAATGAAATGATATAATAAAGATATATGTAATATGTATCATGTGTGTAATATTTCTAAAAGGAATTGTGTACAATAATTTCAGAACGTCGAACTAGTTTGAAGGCCCATATTTTCTGTGTTGCACATTAACAATCCTGAACTACTAATTGTACTTCAGCATTCTATAAAATCTACATTCTTGAAAGTTTTTGATGCAACGAAACAGTGAAAAATCTCAGAACATTACCAATGTTGCTTGCAAACAAAGTTTTTTCTTGGTAAACAAAAGGAAGAGCAGTACATTTCAACTGTAATCTGGCTTCTAACCATCAAGGGAAGGTAATAGGAAGTAATCCTAAAATGCACGTATAATTTCCTCAGAAAAGGTCTTGCTGTGTATAAGTTGAGTCAATTTAGAAATCGCATACATAGGCCTATTCATAAAAGTTTCCCTGCTTGCCTTCAAAAGATGGAACAGAAAAAGAAATGTCAAGCAATAGATAGGACCAGAAAAGAAATAAGAAACATAATATTGTGATACCTTCCACCAAATGAAGACATTGAAACAAATCATGCAAGAATGATTAGTTCGCAATATCATTGAAATGATACTCGAGAGTGGGAAAAAAAGTATTACAGGGCAAACCAAAAGGCTGACTTACACGCGAAGCAATAAAAATGCAGAACCAGTGCATGATTCCCTTGACAACCTTATCTTATGTCAGTGAAATAGTGAACCAGAGATGTATGGTCAGGTAAGTTGCTAAGGGTGCTGCTACATAAGCTTATTAGAAAGATGTTACTAGAAAGTTCTGAATTACGTACAGATATCTAATACGAGCATGCAATCTTTCAGTCCAAACTTATTCTTCAAAGGCGGAATAGCCAAATTCGTCCCCCAACTATCGCCGGAGGCTCACTTTCGTCCCTCAACTACCAAAACGACCGTTTTCGTCCTCGAAGTTTCGCAACGGGCTCGTTTTCGTCCATGAGATGATGTGGCGCGCCACGCTGTCATCCAACTCAGCGTCCTAGTCAGCTAGGGTATCCCTTTTACCCCTTTTACCCATCCTCCTTTCTATACAGCAGAGAGGCCCCATCCTTCGATTTAAAAAAAAAAAGAGAAGCTCCCAGCCGGTGATTTAAAATTTTTTGTGCAGTCTGGCCATTGCTGATGCACTCCCACCAGCAGATGCCGTTCCTGATGCTTGAGCAATGGACTTCGAGTTTGCAAAGGAGACCATTTTTTTCTAATGGCCAGACTGCACAGAAAATTTTAAATTACTTTTCTGAAACTTGACTTCTCTTTTTTATACCACTTCACTAAAAGGGCTGCACAAAAAATTTTAAATCACCGGCTGGGAGCTTCTCTTTTTTTTTTTAAATCGAAGGATGGGGCCTCTCTGCTGTATAGAAAGGAGGATGGGTAAAAGGGGTAAAAGGGATACCCTAGCTGACTAGGACGCTGAGTTGGATGACAGCGTGGCATGCCACATCATCTTAGGGACGAAAACGAGCCCGTTGCGAAACTTCGAGGACGAAAACGGTCGTTTTGGTAGTTGAGGGACGAAAGTGAGCCTCCAGCGATAGTTGGGGGACGAATTTGACTATTCCACCTTCTTCAAACATTCTATAAAAAATTCTCCACTTGCATAAATGTATATGACTTAATGAATAGTAAGCCAGATGATACTAAAATCACCATTTTGCCCTAACATGGTCCATTACACAAGTATCCTATGTAGCTGCAATATTCATCCAGCTTATTGCTTACTGAACTGTGATGCTAGGAACACGTACACAGCATACTACAAGTTCAAAGTACAAAAACATGAAACCCACTAAAAGATCATACAATTCTAGGCAACTACCAAATTCTGGCAACTTAGAAAATTCAGCATGCTTTTATAAGGTTTTCGATTAATTGAGGGGCAGTGCAACAGAATAATCATCCCACTGCCCAACAAAAGCAATTCCCAGAATTGATCTAGTGTGTTCCAACGTAGTGCAGAAAGCAACACCTCACGCACGCAAGGTGTTTGACGAAATGAAAAGGTAGGCACAAAAGTACAAAATGCCGCACCTTGATGCCAGGGAACGACATTGCCGAGCTCCTCCTCGGAGATGACGACGGGCCGCTTCTCCCCGCCGTCGCGGAACATCTGCTCGGTGTCGATGAGCCGGCCGCGGGCGAGGATCTGGTCCCGGATGCCCTGCGCGGTGGCGCCCTCCGCGGCGACGATGGCCTTCTCTGCGCCGTTGAGGTAGGTCACGAGGACCCGCGGCGGCGGTTGAGGCGGCTGCGACTTGGGGTCCTCGGTGGGACGCGGAGCTCGACGGAGCTGGCCGGGTTGGAGTCCTTGGCCTTGCGGCCGTTGCACTGCGCCAGGAGCTCCACCTCCGCCGCCTTCCGCGGGTCCAGAGGGCAGTACTCCACCACCAACCACCTTGGAAAGGAACTTGAGCATCTCTCCTCCTCTCGCCGCCGGCGCCGGATTTGGTGGCGGTGAGGAAGAAGGCGCCGGCGCGAGGTTTTGGGCTTGTTTGGATGCTGAGCAATTTTGGGTTGGGTTTATTCCATTCCACCGGGCTCGGCCCAAATCTGGTTCTGTTTAGTTACTCTCCATGCACTGCAGCTTGTGTGGTGTTTGTAGCTCTTTAATTTGGACCAAGCCCACGATAGTTGTCCATATAGCGCCAATGCTCTCGCGGAGCGTGTTGCTGTTGCCTGCTTATCGCACCAGCATGCTTTCCTGAGCTTCGTCAACTATACACGGTGCCAATCACGAACGGGGCGACACCGGCTGACCATCGGCTCATAGTCTAGCTAGAAAAAGTATATGCACGCCACTAAACATGTTTATTTTCGCGCTTCCAGACAGAAGCGGATGTAGGAGTCCATCATTAGAGCAACCAAACACACTCGAAGAAATCAACGATCAACATTAGCCAAATCCCGCCAAGAATGTCATCGGGTCAATACGATCAAGTTCATATAGAACCTTTTTTAGTTCTAACAGTGATGTACTTTAGGATTTACAAATTTGGTTGGGGTCAGTTGACCGGATGGACACGGCGAGATCCGCACCTGTGTGCGCGTGCTAAGAGGGCATCTAACGGAGAATGCATATTTTGTGTTTCTCGATCTATTTTGCTATGGCATAGGTTTGTACTTTTTAATCTCAGATTCATTTGTTCGGTATATTCACTACACACTAGTAGAAAAAACCCCTTTAGCACCGGGGTTTCCAACCGGTACTATCTTTCCAGTGCTAAAGGATGATGTCCACCAATAACAAGTTAATGGTAACGGAATTTAATGTTGTCGGACAGGCATGCCTTATTCGTAACGGATGCTGATGACGTCTTACCATTATTAATTTTTGTAACGAACAACGTATGTCCGTTACCAAGACTGCGTTATCTATCTTCAATTTTCATTGGTCGCCTGAGAGGCTACATCAATCATTGTTTCCCATCAATTGAAATTTCACTGGCTACAAAGTTACTCGATGAAATTTCATTATGAGGAGCTTGAATTCTGGGCGGCGATTCACAAGTTGGAAGAGGCAAGGACACATCCCAGCGGTGCGGCGTCCCAGTGACGCGGATGTCGTGGTCCTGCTTGGCGGTGGAGGCACGAGGAACAAGCTGGTGACCGTCTGGTGAACAAACTGAGCAATGCTCGATATATTAGGGCAAGGGGCAGGTGATGTTGAATCTGGTGTTGCTTGTGGATTCGTGCCTCCTTCTAGGGAGATGTAGCGCTGGTTGGTGAAATTGGTGCAGCGCTGTTGCTTGCTCGAGGGTTGGAGCTAAGGGTGCGTGCTTATGCTAGCTTGGGGAGAGAGGAGTGGCATGGGGGGTGGAGGGTGGGTGAAATTGTATCTACTGGTAGTTCTGTACACCATACACACTCTGGAACAATGCTTGCTAGTGTTTGTTTGGCACATACAAATAAATGGAAAGCAAACATAGCATGGACAGATTCTGGATTTGTAACAATCCTATGAAATCCACTTTCTTAGGAATATGATTGATGTGCAGCCTTGTAATAAGAGCTGACCAAAACCTTAAATGAAGTCGTGAAATCATGAATACTGCTTACACAAAAGACCACCGCTTAAATTAAAGACTAAAACATGCCAAACAATAATAATGTGAAAGTATTCCTGAATCAACCATAACACTCACACCCACCATAGCAAAACATGAAGCACAGAACTTCATGCGTGTTCTATGGCATGAAAGAAAATATCAAATTTAAACAGCACAGGAAACTTGATTGTACACATAACCGCCAAGCAACTAAGTATCACCAAATTGTGTCCATATTGGTCCAAAAAAAGGAAGAGAAATGGAGTCAACAGCGTGTAAAGGAGCCATTATAATAAACATGCAAAGAAATTTAGATATTCAAATCCCATCAAAACTCAGGACATCAGAAGAAGAAACCACCTTTATTATAGCTTGACCACACATGATGAGAATCACATACAGAAACAGGACATTTATCGGAGGAAGTCATATAAACTAATAATAAAAGCAAACGTGAGCTAATTAAACCTGGGACAAATCAGGGATGAATTTATAAATGCAGGTCTTCTTACACAAATGTACCACATATAAGTAAAACACATAGAATCACCAACCTCATAAAAAAAGTCCCCTCTGTGCTATGACCATACCAACTGTGCTTCATGTTATCATGTTGGCAACATGCATGGAGCTTTTGTTCACCATCTAATGAATATGGGCTGCTCCAATGAGACTTCTGCTCTACAACAAAAAATAACTTATCCAGTTAAGGCTTATGTATTTTCTCAGTGAGTTCTAGATCTGTGAATTACTGTTTGAAGGCTATGTATGCTCTTATATCTTAACCACTACTCTACTAGTTTGATTTGACAGTCTACAAAAGCAGATGCGTACTGTTAAATTCTCTTATACTACACTGTTTGTAGGAACAGTATCACAACCATAAGAAAATAAATATAATATATCATTTTCATATAACAAAATTTATGTCATGTGATGCTAATTTTGGTTGAAGATTACAAAATGACTCTTAAAATGTGTACATGCCTTTTAAATTGAAATGGAAGTAGCATAGTATCACTTCACTTCTTACAAAAAAAAAGTTCAACTTTTGCATGGTTGAAGGATCTGGCCCCTACTTTCACATTATAACCCAGATTATGCTGATAACATTATCACAATAAGCAAGACAAATAAATACTCACCGAAGCTTTTCTGCAGGTACAGGTGGTCCTTTGGGATCAGACTTTGCATTCTTGTAGTTTAACCACAACGATGATAATCTGCAATACATATATACATATAAAATAACAGTACAAAACAAAAAAATAAAGCATAAATGGAAATAATAAAAGGAAAATGCTAAAATGAGCTTGGATACTTACTCATGAGCCATTAGATTTCCTTTAGCTTTTAGTAATAGCTTGATTAAATATGGAAGAAATGGAGCAAATGAATTTGATGTAAATAGCTCATTTTCATCCACATCTGATACAGAGACATTTTCACTTACATGCTGGACTGAGTTCCTAAAGAAATCAAGTAGATCACCCATGTTGTTCTGCCTATTATCGATCCGTGCTTTATCAGCAGCACTCAACGGTTCTTTCTGATACCTATGGTTATAAACAACTTCAAGAAAAGTACAATCAAGTGCTTTTCTGCGCCAATCAGGTTCTACGGGTGGTACCTCACTAAAAACATTCTTGAACCTTGTGTTCTTGGCCAGGTTTAAGCTCTTATAATCCTGATGCAATCTGGTAACAAAGTTAGCACGTGACAAAGAAGAGTACAGAGCTGGATGAAATCTAAGATATATATGGAACCAATTGCTCTTGATCTCTGCCACACTGGCATTTTGAATATCATTCTTCAATTCATTGAAGTACAGTGGCAACTGCCCATCCACCAGATAGTATGTCTCCAAGCAAGTCCATAAGGTGCAAAGATCCAGCAATCTCTCGGCCCCTGATGCATCGCCTTTCTTCACTGCTGGTTTCATTATAAGCAGCTTTAGACGGCCATTGCTGTCCTCTATGACCAGCATGTCTTCAAGTTTCAACTCTCCATTCTATGAAAAACCCTCCATTAGATAATCCAGTAGCCCAGACATAATCAAATCAAATGCCCTTCTTCCATGAGTTGTTGACATTTTGATCTTCGATTTCCCACCGAAAACAGGTACTGTCTCTACACGTGGTGAAGAAAGAAGGAAATCATTTGCCTTTTGAACCCTGAATATATGGTAAATTCAGTTAACAGTCCAAGCCTTTGTAATTACAATGTACTAAAGAAGCCATTTCGATAATAATCAACATATGCGATAGCCTGTGCATTCACTGGTGCAAGGAGCTTTACAGTAACGATAATTTTGAATACTTCAAAAATGCAAGACATTACTCAGTAGAAACTAAAAACACCTCAACGACTACAACTAGCTTGGCCAGAAAGGCTAACCTTCTAGGCAAATTCCTGAAAATGATCTCAGCTTCTTGAATATCAAATGCATTCTCGAAGAAAAATTCTCTAGCAGCTTGCTTCAAATGGCTATGAACCATTCCCTTATAGTTACATAAAGAAAACGCCAGGTCCCAGTCTTGTTTATCTTCAAGCATATGGTTGAAGTCCACAATTAACTTGGGGCAGCCTCGTGCTTTCAACCAAGAAATCTTTGATGGGTAAAAGGTGCACTTTTCACCATCCTTCTTAAACCTGAAAAGGAAATACAACTTAGAATGAAAGCAGGGGAATCGGTGCTGCAAATCACAGAAGTTATTTGTTCTGATGCAAAGTATTGTATGTTTAGGTCAACACCGGTTTATCAAATACAGCAGAATAGTACTGAAAATGGTAAGGTATTTCGCTACAAAAGATTTTAGCTCTAAAAAAACTATAATTCCTCTAATACCATGGTACATGTAAAAGAAAACGAGAAGCACAACTCGTGCCTACCAACTCTTCCCAAGTATCAAACTAAATTGCTCTGAAAAAAAGACTACTAGCATTACATCCAATAGACAAATACCAACTCCCGCTATTCATGACATGCTGAGCATGATATTTATCATGGCTTTCTTGAAATATTGAACAGGAATACGGTCTTTGAACTTACAATATTGGTGCTTCTATTAACAACAGTTATGCACTCTAGTAGCAATCCAAACCAGTTTCCTTAACAAATAGGGTGCTTCTAGTAACAAAATTTTTATATACTCTAGTAGCAATTCAAACCAGTCTTCTTAGCAATTCCAAGCACGCAAATATTTTCTGGAAACAGTAAGAAAAAAACTGTGATGTCTCATAGGCCTCACCTCCTTAGAAATGTAAGCAGAGAGCCTGGCAGTAAAGCCAAGCGTGCTTCAACATCAGCGGACTCAGCTTCAGCACTTCCACGTCCCGCCATAGACGCCGTGCGATATGTTTGAGGATGATTGCCATCAGCGATTCAGCGGAGGTGGCGACAGAGGGGGTGTGGCTGGCTGTAGGGTCGTAAGCAGGTGAGCCCTTCCTTGGCGGCGCCGAGCTGGACGTTGAACAACTCCTCCCAAGTGGCGATCCGCCACCCCACAAAAAACGTATCCACCAGTCGTCCGGCTTCACGACCGGCGCCGAGACGCCAGGGCCCCGATCGTCGCACGGATCAGGAGCAAGGGGAGGTTGACTCCCTGAGGATCCCTCCTGTCTTCCATGCTGCGCATACTCCATGGTTGTAGTTCCAGTGGCGGCTGCAAGGGGTCCGGAACCGGGAGCAGCGGCGGCGGCGAGGGGACTCGGAGAGAGCGAGGGAGTGGCGGTTCTCCCGGTGGCAAGGGGTCCGGAACCGGGAGCGGCGGCGGCGAGGGGACTCGGAAAGAGCGAGGGAGTGGCGGTTCTCCCGGCGGCAAGGGGTCCGGAACCGGGAGCGGCGGCGGCGGCGGCGAGGGGACTCGGAGAGAGCGAGGGAGTCGCGGTTCTCCCGAGTGGCGATGCGCCACCCCACAAAAAACGTATCCACCAGTCGTCCGACAAAATTGGAATTCTGCCACTGTCCAAAAAAAAGTGGGTTTCGCCCGTTTGCCATCTCACAAAAAAGCTTCGCTAGAATGCCATTATGAAACCAGCACCACACGCTACAATGCCTTATCTGACCATTATGCCCTTGTCTTTCTTCAACCTCCCACTGCCGGCTGCTTCTTCTTCCTCTTCCTGTAGTTTAACCACAACGATGATACCCCGACAGTTCCTTCCCGCGCCGCCCCCACCCCCTCCCTTCTACCATTGGCGCCGCCTCCTCCCCTCCCCTCCACCACCGGCTCTCGCCGCGGCGGCGTCGGGCGGCGAAAAGA
>OAMR01000438.1:266290-284267 GCA_900205405.1 Echinochloa crus-galli | reverse complement strand
GCTCGTCGGCGCGAGCGCGGCGGCCGGCGGCTCGGCGCGGCGACGCGCATGGCGAGCGAGCAGAAGAGAGAGGGGAAGAGGAAGAAGGAGCAGGAACGCGGCGGGAGGTTGAAGAAAGACAGGGGCAAAATGGTCAGATAAGGTATTGTAGCGTGTGGTGCTGGTTTTATAATGGCATTCTAGCGAAGCCATTTTACGGAATGGCAAACGGGCGAAGCCCACTTTTGACAATGGCATAATTCCAATTTTCTCGCGTCCGGCTTCACGATCGACGCCGAGACGCCACGGCCCTGGTCGTCGCGCGGATCAGGAGCAGGGGGAGGTTGCCTCCCCGAGGATCCCTCCTGTCTACTATGCTGCGCATACTCCATGCTTGTGGTTCTAGTGGCGGCGACAAGGGGTCCAGAACCGGCAGCGGCGGCAGCGGCGGCGGGGATCCGGAGAGAGCAAGGAGTGGCGGCGGGGGTTTACTTAGGGTTTCGCTGTGATCTCGATTGGGGAAGGAGTGGTGAGGGGGCGGCGAAATATCAGATCCACCGATGATGACACACCCCAAAGTTGGTGGATATGCGGAAAGAATATTCTCGTGGTATCAAAATACTCATACAATGATTAGAGTATTAAATGTTGGTAAAATCAAAAACTAATTGCACCATTTTGTTATACTCTACGAGACGAACATTTTGAGTCTAATTAATCAATTTTTCACAATTTTTCACAAATATAAACTAAATGTTACGACGGCGCATTTACGACGAAGTGACCCCAAACCCCCAAAATTTGAACCCCTCTATTTTGCATCTAAACAAGACCGTAATTGAGACTCCTACTTTACTTGTTGTCCCTAATTTTATGGGCTCGTTTTGCGCACAATTATGGTGGCCCCTATTTCTCGGTCATTCCTTTATTCATAACATGTAATTTTTTTATTTTTATTATTTTTATTTGTTCACTTCCCTATACATTGGTGTGTGACGTAGATTGACCTTGGGCAGGGGCGGGGGCAGCGAATCCGCCCGAGCTCGACTCGGTGATAGATCCCAAGCTTGATGTGGCGGAGCTCCAGCTTGGGACGTTAATGGCGGATCACGAGGCGACATGGAGGTCAACCTTGGTGTCGCAAGTATGTAGGAGCGTAGGGAGGGAGGAGAAGCAGTGTGGGATACAAGAGGGAGACTGTGCGGGAGTAGAGAAAAACCAGTTATGGGCATCCCTACTCCATCCCTTAGAGAAGGGGCCAGAGGGGAAAAAAAGTAGGGTATCCCTATAATAGGAACCCGAGTGGGGTCCTGGAGTGCGTTTTTTACTCTCGTCCCTACTTTTTGAGTAGGGGCCTTCCTGAAGTTGGTTTTAAAGTAACTCCAACAACGCCCAAATCAGGCTCTCTAAGAGCAACTTCAGCAAATCACCTATTCAAGCCTCTACTCAAAAAGTAGGGTCTAACAGTGACGGGTACCTGTAACCAAGGTACTCACGGAGGCCGGGAAAAACAAACAAAGACACTCTATCCAACTAAGGTGGGGCAGAGTCGCATGGCCCGACCAGGTCGGGCCACGTGGCTCAACGCTAGAAGCCACGACCGACCGATGGGCTGACCGGATCGAGCCACTTGGCGCTTGTTGGCGGTCGTTACGGCATAATTTTCGACCTCCAACCGAGTATAAAATGAACAAAATAGAACATTGCACTATAGTTGGTTTATTTCTAATCATTTCCATAAGTTTTTGGTGTTTATTTGATTTCAGGAGGCGAGTTACTAAAGTTGGGACAAAACCACCTAAAATGGTGGGTTCGACTGAATCTCGACTGAACTGTACCCTCATTCCCGGAGCATAACAAGACTTCAACACATGTGATTCACCAAAGCCTCGGGCATAGGTGGACCATCAAGATCATTCCCAACAAACAGAAGTGGATCAGAAGAGGCAAAGGCGAAAGTCCTAGTTCGTCCGCTTGCGGATTTACCAATACTCCTGAGTGAAAACTACATCGGTATGTGGGATTTAGGATTACCGACTAGAGGGGGGTGAATAGGCGGTTTTAAAAACTTCATGCACAACACTAGAGAAATTTAATTAGAACAACAAGGTGAATTAAATCTCTAGCTAGTCTAAGCCTATGTTGATGGTTTTGCAACCTAGGGTGACAAGATACAAATCAAGTTCTATGAAATTAACTTGCTCGAAATAAATAAATAACACAATTAGCAAGTAAAGAACACAAGGTGACACAAGAACTTAACCCGTGGTGTCGATGACTTGCCGGTCACCCCTAATCCACGTTGAGATGGATTCAATGTTCAAGCGCTTCTATCAAGACACCGCTTGATCTCTAAGCCGGTTAGAACCAAAGAACCGCTCCAAATCTCGATTCCACTAGAGTTGCTCTTCACCACTCCGGCAAGGTGAGCACAAATGCCTCTCACACCAATCTTCCATGGCAACTTCACAATCTTCTTGAAGTGCTCGGTGGAATCACAAGCTCCAAACCGTCTAGGAGGCGGCAACCTCCAAGAGTAACAAATCAACCACGAGCTCAATGAAATCCTAGTGCCACAATGATCAAATCCTTGATGCAATGCACTAGAAGCTCTCAATCTCACAAAGAAATGCAATCCCAAAGCAAGTGAGTCAGAGAGAGGAGAACAAGGGCTCTAGAATGAGTATCAAGCTTTTCAAAGTGCCAAGAGACCCCCCATGCCCGTGGGGTGGAAGTATATATAGCCCTCTCCTCAAAACTAGCCGTTATGTGCAAACTCAGTTCAAAATCATGCACCGCGGACCGTCCGCCCGACAGTCTCAGACCGTCCGCATTCAAATTACAACGGCTATAACGTGCTGTCAGTTGTGTGTTAGAGGTGACCGTGGAGGTCTAGCGGACCTGCCGATACTGCTCTGAAGTGGACAATCCATCAAGTCTGGCAGTCAAGGTCTCTATATCAGTGTGATGCCCCTGCTGCATCCCCTGAAGCTGAGTCATGATGGGCTGAAAATACTGAGTGTTCATCTGCTGCTCATATGCATTGAACCTCTCATCAAACTGCTGCTGGAGACCCTGCAGCATAGTGTTAAAACCAGTAGCCATCTGTGCACCAAAAGACTGAGCCATACCATCAAAATATGGAGTAAAATGTCCCTCTGGGGGGACCCAATACCCCTGTGGCTGCATAGGAGGACCAGGAGGAGGAGGTGGATGTCACACCCCAAAATTTTTGTATTTTGGGATGTGATTTCTTAGCATAATTAATACAGTAATTTTCTCAAATTTCTAAAATTTTCGAAGATTTATATAATTAACAGGGAACTTTGTATAGGAAAATTTCTTTTTCTAAAATTAAATTAAAACGACATAGGTTTTAATATTGAGTGCCTTGCATTCATGCCGGTTGCATTTAGTGGTTTTATGTGTGTAGAGTTTTCAAAAATGCGTTTAGAAGCCTAATGGGAATTTTCTAGATTTTTCTGGAATTTATTCTCATTTTCCTAGAGCTTGTTCTATTTTTTAGATTAAGCTAAAATCCTTCTCGTGAGGTCCAAATACAATATTTGGGTTCGTCATGTCCAAATCTATCTCTATGATTTTTTCCTAGGATTTTTAGAATTTTTGGAGTATTTTTCTTGGTTCAAATATGAATTCTAGACTTATCTAGAATTATTTTATAACCAGGAAATTAATTATTCCGAAAATTAAAATCACCCAAAATCTTAGTAGACCAGCCCTGGCCCAAAGTTGACCCAATTTTAGCCCAAATCCATCTCATCACTTTGTTGGGCCAAATTTCAAAGCCCATTAACATTATAATGGGGCGAACCACCGTTAGTCCCATATTGCTAATGAACGTAGAGGTGAGAGGTTTTCTCCCTATATAAACAAACCATCCCTCCTCCAGAAAAGACACACCACCATCTACTCCTCTACAGGGAGGCCCCTTGAATGGGAATCCCTAAGGTAGTCTCTTTCCACCATATCTTCCATCGGTGCCCATTCTTCATCTCGTCGTCGCGCCGAACCTTCCGACGTTTTTTGCCTCAAGACTCAAGATTTTCAGTAAGACCCTCAGCAAATCTTGTAATTTTCTACTATATCCGTTTATTCTATACTCTTTTGTAGAAGAGCCCCTGCTAGTTTTAAGCGCCTAAATCATCAATAGCCAATTCCAACGTTTTCTGAAAATTCGACTAGATTCCTGAGATGCTCGCTGTTTTGACCATAACTTTTGATCTTCTTAACCAAATCTATCAAATAAATACATTTTGGATATCTAAAGAAAATTTCCTACAAAGGCATCAGGTCATAATATGGCTATAACTAAGTCAAAAATAATTAAACAGATTCCTGCACAGATTTTCACCCTCAAATAGATTCTGAAAGGTGCACTAAATCATGTGTCGTTTCTAGACAGTAGCTCCTAAAATCTTGATCTTTTACCAAAAGATATATTATCCAATTATGAAACTAACCCAACTTGAATCACCTCAATAGGAGTTTTGTAACTCGAGATATTAAATAAACAATTCAGCTGTATCAGGATCTAAGAGACAGATTCTGAACACTACAAAGAAATGTATGTATCTCTTTGTCAGAATATCCACAAATCCTGAAAAATTCACAGAAACTAGAGTATAAAATTATGAAGCTAACCCAACTGGAATCACGTTAATCGGATGTCTAGAACTCGAGATATAAAATAAACAAGTAGACTGTGTTAGGTGGTGACGAGAATTGATCAAGCCATAACTTTCTCATTTTAGCTCCGTTTTCAGCGATTCTTGCGCTCACATGACCGTAGCTTCGAGCCCTATCCTTTAGCATGCTCTTTTAAAGATTTTATTTTGATTGGTGTACTGTTCTTAGTTGTATATTGTTTGCTTGTTTGTTTAGCTTCATGTTGTGCTCGATGATTGCTGCGAGTAGAGGAAGGTCGTTCGAGAGATTCAAGATCAAGAATTGAAGAGTCTGAGCATTTGTATACTGGATTGGAGGCAAGTATAGCACGGACAATCCTTGCTACCTAAACACACCTTTCACATTATTTACTGCATACGCATGTGTCTAAATTTGTTTCCCATTAAGGTTGTACCTAGCTCTGTTTATCCTGTACCTTGATCACGTGGGCTTATGCATATGGGTAGATATTTGCTAGGCGCAGCTACTGTCACCTTCGCTTAACTATTAATAATGACTTAATGCTTCACTTCAATGATAATGGTAAAACCTGCTTTTTAGCAACTTGGATTAGGGATCTAGGGCGTACGCTTTCGTGCTTGGCCCTAGTGTCTCTCCATAAGGACTGGTTCTTAAAGCGGCAACCCAGGAACCTGTCGCCACCCTGGAACTATAATGGCTCTGGTCTTGGAATAGTAACTTGTACTTCTCTAGCTATCAGTGGTTACCGATGGGGCCGACGGCGCTGTGGGAACAAGGCGCTAGGCATGGTTTTTGATCCACCGAGGACGGTAGACCCGTCGGCTATGTCTCGTTAGACAAAGTCCCGTGTTGCCGCACGTTGCACCATTTACTTTCTTGTTGGCATGATTTGCCGGTGCGTGGATGCCATTGACCCCCTCACGTTGCGCCCTGAGGGTCAGTCAATCTCGGTGCCTAGGTTCTCACCACTTTGTAGTACTCCAGCGGCTACTGTCTTGTTAGGGTGTCTTGTGAAAGCCTCGTAGCGTCCCTATGCAGTCACACCTCGGAAGTGTTGATGTGCGTGGTTGGGTGCAAAGTTCCTTTGAACTTTTACGCGACTGGTGGGTAAAGGGCGAAACCTCTGCAGAGTGTACGATCTATCATGATAGCCTTGCTCAGGGTCACGAGCGGCCTGGATCCTTTTTGATTAGAAGCTGGAGATATTTATTACTGCTTAATGATTACTTCTACTTTATTAATTGGGATACAACTGGGATTCATATTATCATAGTAACTTTGGATTATGTTAAAATGAAACAACTAATATTGCTAATGCAGTTCAACCGTGTCTAGCCTTAGTTTTGAGCCTTCATACACCGTGTTATACTTGCTAAGTAAGACAATTACTTACGCTTGCCATTATTCAACAAAATCCCCGGATGGGTAACAGATGGAGTGAATAAGACAGCTACTGAGTTTCCTGAGGATCGTCTGTACATCTGAGTTGTGGTCAACCAGTCGGCGTCCCTGTGGACTTACGGCTCTACCTGTCAAGTTATTAATTAGACTTCCGCTGTGTATGTGCTAAACTCTGATTTAACATTAATTTATTCGAGCATATGTACTCTGATTTCCAAATTTGAAAGCTATATGTGTTCTGTGGACATCCTGGGCACACATATGGCAGCATTTGGGTTTCTGTGTAAATCCGGGTGTGAGAGTGGAGGAGGCATCTCATGAGCACCCATATCAACATCTGCATCTGCTGCTGCCTCAACACCATGATCACCAACATCATCACCAACATTTTCATAAGGGGTGAGTGCCCTATTCAGAAACTCCTTGGCATTAGCAAATGGTTGAAACCACCCATGATGGACCTCACAAGGGCCATTGTATCCACACTTGACTTTAATCAAGGACATGATATATGGTGCAAAGTAAATGTTTCCACTCAATGACATCTTTTTCTCATCCATTTGCTCAAAAATCATCTTGATCACATTAAATCTATTCCCTGTCATGATGTAGTGGATCACATTCCAATAAAAATCTCTAATTTTGTCTTTGTTTCCACTCTTAGGCATGAAAGTACATCTAATGATCTTATTGATAGCAGCAGGATGATGATGATGCCCAAGTCCTGTAGATGTTCCATGCTTGATTGCAATACCAATATTTGCGGGCTCATAGAACATGTGAGAGTTTTCATGAATATCTTGTTGGTACACATCAAGGCTAGCAGCATCATAGAAATAATCATAATCTAGGTGATTAGCTGCAGCAAACTCCTGAAAGGATGCAGTATATCTAGTTTGTCCTGTCATCCCTTCTAGACTTTTTGCCTCAATGTCAAGTTCAAAGGTGGAATAGAATTGTCTAATGATTGTTTAATTCCAATCACATCCATGTTCCATAAATTCTCTGAGCTTAAGCCTCTCAAGCATGATAGCCACATCAACCAACACAGGTTTGTTAGCAAGATAATTAAAATCAATTCTTTATGAGCCCAGATAGTGCAACTAAGTAAGTGACCAAAGAAGACATCCTCTTGCACTAGGGTATGAAAGAACATGTCATGAGTGTCACTGCGCTGAGAATAGGCATTGATATTTCTTACCCTTGCATACTCTTTCTGAGTCCAGACTTTCCTTGGGGCGGTGTGAGAGTGAATATCAATAATGTCCGCATGCAAACCAACTCCCCCTTGATGCAATCCCTCATCCTCATCAACAATAAATATAATTCAGATTGCTGCCGCCATGGATGATTCAACATCAGTATCAGCCATATAATCACTGTCATTGGGATCATCAGAGACATCCTCTACATCTAGGTCATCATCAACTCGACGTCTCTTGGACGTCGCCTCATCACCCTTCTGCATTTGCCCACTCTTCTTGAATCGATTTGCCAAGGCCTTGATAACCTTGCGACCACTGTGATCATGCAATTATTTGAGTCAATAACATAATATAATTGGATAATATATAATGAATGAAAGAATCCCAAAATACCATGTCCAAGGTCGCTGCTGACAGTGCACGGCGGACTGTCCGACAGGGCATCGTGGACAGTCCGCCAAGTACGGGCGGACGGTCCGAGCTGCCCGCGCGGACGGTCCATGGTTCACTGTAGCGGCGACAAACATGAACAGCGATCCGAAAATTTCGATCCCCATATCTCAACAAATATCCAATAACTTTCAACCAAACTTTTACCAAACCATCACTAGACCATATCCAACATATTCCCCAAGACGGAGTTCAAATTCCATGGTCAAATTTCAGATCAGGACCCCAAACCCTAACCATGTTCATCCATAGATTCAACCAAAACGAAAAGGAAAACAACAAGAATACCCGGATGACATGATGGAGAATCTTGTAGAGAGTCCGTAGGTGTTCTCGGACCGTCCGAGAAGTGCTCCAATCAAAAGATCCAAGAATAGGTCCCTTGCACTACCAAGAACTAGAGAGAGATGAAAGAGATGTGTTTGACTCGAGTTTGAGAGAGGAAGAAGACACCCCATTCTTTAGATCTCGTCGGGGGTGGACCCAGGCGCGCTCGGCCTGCGCGGACCGCTGTAACCCCCCCCCCCCCCATCTTGAACTCCCAAATTCTCTGGTAAAATTCGGGGAAATAACGGACCGTCCGCGGACCAATGGCGGACCATCCGTGCTGGCGTGGACTGTCCGCGGTCCGTTGGCGGACCGTCCATCCTGCACATCCTTTTCAGCCCGAGAATCAAACTTTTGAACACTTGTTGTGATGGATCCATGGGGTTCATTGCTTAATGGATTGATGCAAAAAATTTAACATGAAGTGCATATGAGATAAAGATTTATGAGTGCAAGATGAAAAACATGTACACAAAAATGCATATGCTAGAGATCAAGCCACATTTGAGATATCAATGACATTCAACTCATTTCTCCAAAACCGAGATTCATCCAATGGATTTGTGAATATATCAGCCAATTGATCATCCGTGCCCACGCCTTCAATTTTGATATCACCTTTGCTCAGATGATCTCTAAGAAAATGATGCCGGATATCAATATGCTTGGTTCTAGAATGTTGAACCGGATTGTTTGCAATCTTGATAGCACTTTCATTGTCACATAGGAGAGGAATTCCATTGAATTTCACACCATAATCAAGAAGTGTTTGCTTCATCCATAATAATTGAGCACAACAACTTCCCGCTGAGATATATTCCGCTTCGGCGGTTGAGAGAGCAATCGAGTTTTGCTTCTTTGAACTCCATGACACAAGTGAACAACCAAGAAGTTGACAACCACCAGAAGTGCTCTTTCTATCAACTTTACAACCGGCTTAATCCGAGTCCGAATAACCAAGAATTGAGCACATTTTGGATACCAAAGACCAATATTTGGAGTGAATTTCAAATATCTCATGATTCTTTTCACGGCGGTCAAATGACATTCTTTTGGAGCGGCTTGAAATCTTGCACACATGCATACACTAAACATGATATTGGGCCTAGATGCGGTAAGGCAAAGCAAACTACCTATCATGGATCTATAAAGCTTAATATCATCCGCTTTACCTCCCTCATCAAGATCAAGATGTCCATTTGTAGCCATTGGAGTCTTGATTGGCTTTGAATCTTCCATGCTAAATTTCTTCAAAACATGCTTGATATATTTAGATTGGCAAACAAATGTGCCTTCCTTAATTTGCTTGATTTGAAGACCAAGAAAGAAACTCAATTCTACAATCATGGACATATCGAATTCCCTAGACATCATTTCTCCAAATTCTTACAAGGTTTTGTGTCTGATGCAACGCCGGAAAAGTGTTGCAAAATGGCCAAAATGGTTGCAATAGACACAATGGCTACGAAATTTTAGCGTTGCGAGGCGTAGCCATTGCAAACGTGGTCCAAAGTTTGGACCACGGTTTATTTTGGGCGTTGCAATTGTGTTCCCCCTATTGCATCTGCAAGAATCTTTTTGCAACTCAAAAGTAGCGTTGTAAGACTCCTTATCAGCAACTATCGTGGGTGTTGCACTTGTTGCTATTGCAACGCACCAGGCATTGCAAGAGGTATGTATTACCACATAAAGGAAATGTAGTAATAGTAGAAGTGACAACGATACTAGGTGTTGTAATAGACCCTATTGCTACGTGTTTGTAGCGTTGCAAAATATATGCCATATTGCAACATTACTCTTTTGGTTGCTATATGAAGGACCCTTTATTGCAACATTAAACATTTTGGTTGCCATAGATGAACTCTCTATTACCACGCTACTATAGTGGTTGCTATATGTGACATCTCTATTGCAACTACAAAGACTTTGGTTGCTACATGATTCTTCCCTATTGCAACACTAAATATTGTGGTTGTTATAGGGTGTCTCTCTATTGCCATGACCAATGCATATGGTTGCTATACTTGAAAATGTGGCCACGATTACCATTGCATTGCTATAATTTAGAAACCTTATTGCCACGTCTTATGTTTCCTTGTATGCGAGGTTTTTTTGTTGCTATAGTATATAATTACAACGCCATGCTTATGCCACGATAGTACATATTATAATGATTCATCTGGTAGCTTCAAACAATGATTTCAAATTAAACAATATATGATCAATGAAGCATTTAGACATCTATTAACCCAAAAATACAATTTATTAGTGCACATCTGTAAATAATTCATCCAATGTATCCGACACAGCATCTATTCCAAACACACGCACAAGTGGAACACACAACGGTGTTCAACACGCTTAACTATTTTGAAAACAACAAAATATAATGAGCTATGCAGCACTGAAGCCAAGGTTGTCTTCATGTTGATCGTCCCATGAATCATGCGCTCCACTCAAACCTCAAGATCATGCTCCTGAAAAATGATCATTAAATTAGTACAAATATACATCGGTTGAATCCACATTTATGTCAAGCAAAAACATGTCGCAGATTTACATATTTATTAAAAGTGATATTACTCATTGAAACATCATATGATTGTGCATGCCAAGCTGACGAGTAGAAAGTAAAACAGACAGCTTTGGCAAGTATAGATCATTCACTTAGTTTTCAAAATACATAATGCATCTTTTAAATGCTGTAGCTCTCATATGTTAAAAACACATGAAACAGAATATCTATCAAAACTAAAGCTACCGCTAAACAAAATTTGTTGGCAAGCTTTAAAAACAAATACGAAAAAAAAACTGCTGATTGTCCAATTAGATGAGTGAGCAGAGCCGACCTTCTCAAGGGATGAATTCATCCGCCAGTATATGGACCAAGAACAATTCACTTTAGACTATTGCGCTCCTCATAGACATGGGGCAGAACCAGTGATGTGGTTACGGCATTTATAGATCCTTTTCTTGCGGCAGCGCTTGAATATCAATGCCATACTGCAGGAAGGAGAAACATTGACATGGAAGATCTCAGATTCGGTTTGAAATATTTACACAAAAGCTAAATCCTCAATACATGAAAGAAAAATAACTTCTCATTATATACTCCCTCTGTTCCAAATTATAAGTCGTTTTGGCAAATCTAGATTCATAGATAATAGTATGTATCTACATATATACTTATGTCTAGATACATACTACTAACTATGAATCTTGAAATACCAAAACGACTAATAAATTGGAACGAAGGGAGTACTAATCACTACTGCTGAATCTTTACTTGGACAGAATAAAAGTGTTACAGCCAGAGACAAAGCATGTGATTAGTTTAATTAGTAGCTCAACAATTTTCATTTCACAACAGTCTGAGGCTTCATCATATTCTAAAATGCATAAATCTCTTGTTCATAATAAACATCAATAATGAACGAGTTGATAAGAAATATCTGAACCATGCTATCACTACAAAGGCGCTGGGCTTCCGCAAGGGCGCCCAAGTGTTGTGATAAGGGTATTTCCTTTGCAATATTGAGCAAGCACAACCAAGGCGTGGTGTTGGCAGAAGTTGAACTTGCGACAATTGTTATAGCATATCACAACACTTTTGCGTAGCGTTGCCATAACAAATTGAATAAGGGAGGAGGGAAATGTTACTGCTACTCACCCGAGTCAAATCGAATATGATCTGAAGTGTTGCTGCCAGCGCACAAGTTGTCAACCTGACGGGCAGAGAAGAAGTGCAGAGCCAAGCTCACCTGTTGAGGAGGAGTGCTATGCACTATCAGAACCAAATAAACAACCCAGAGCATGAAGAGACACACGAGAGGACATGACTATAAATAGAATTTGTGCTCACAACAAAACTGTTGACAGCATAATTGCACACAACAAAACACTCAAAGCTAAAGAGTTTTGGAAGCTCCCAGAAGCAACATTCTTCACATTTCTGAAGATTTTTAAATGAAGTATGTCTTAAAGAAAACTTCATTGCAAAACCTAATTTAGGAGAAGCTGAATAGCTGTGTTCTGACAAAACTGAATTGCCTCTTATTACTATCTGACGAAACTGAATAGTAATTCCAACAGGCAAACAGTAAACAAGCATTGAGTACTGCTCTTTTCTAACATAAAAAGTGAGTATATATGTTAAGCTATTAACAGGGGATCTTGAAAGCAACGAATGAGTAAGAAAATGGCTAAACAGGAGCCTTTCTTCAGTGTTTTTTGAGAACATATAGTCCTTGCAAGCAGTATATACTACTCTTTTCTGTGCTCTTTTCTATATTGGACAAAACGGAAGTATGTCCTCCCGCTGCTACCTACCGCCGAGTGATTTGTGCTCCAGCTGTCCAGCAGCACGCACCGGAAGCCCCGGCACGGTCGCGCTGCAGGTACATTTGATTTGGAATCAGAGGCAGGCAGATGCGACTAACCTGGCCGCAGAGCATCACGCCGGGGAGGAAGGAAGGCCGCCGTGAGTTGTGAGGAGAACGTGGCCACCGCGCCGTCGTGTCATCGCCACTCCCCGTTGCACGAAATAGTGACACTGTTTTAAGCATAATTCAGTCAAAAAAAGAGCCCAAAAAATCTGAGATGCTTAACAAGAGCTTACCAGGACATACACAGCAATCTATTGAGTACCTCTAGCTACATAGGCAATGTCTCCAAAAATCAGAGGTAGTTCAGTAATAAACTTAGTAAGCAACAAGCAGCAAAAACGATTCAGATTAAGGTGACTGGTAGTATATATTAATCTGATATTATATGATATGCTGACTTAATTTTCAGGCACACAAATTTCTGAAGTCCAATTAACATGGGGAAACATGGTTTCAGGTGATTAATAGCAATGTTTATTTAAATATTACAATACGGAATGCAAGCCTCTCTGACTAGAAGATCAAGGATTCAAGTACATGGAAGGATGAAGCACTAATACTCCAAAGACCAGTACTACTAGAAGGATTCAACCATACTGGTCAAAAATTAAAGCACACGGTCAGCGATTCAGAACAGGTATTCAACTACGAGATGTACTGCTATGGACTAGCTAGCAGGACTACCACGCAAATCGAGGATGAACATGGGGTGAATAAGGAGCAGATATGTCACCTCACTCCGGTAAGGGAGGCAGCGGTGGGCTGGTGACCCAGTAGATGGTGTCCTCGAGCGAGGGGCACCTGGAACGACGGCGTCCTGGAGCCTGGATTCGGCAGATGGATTTGGGGATGTGGACATGCGGCTACCCACGCTGCTCGTCTCGGTGCGGGAGTTTCGACGAAAAGGGAGTGCGGCTCCGCCCGGGGAAGCAGCAGCCGCCGCGCCGCTCCGCCCAGGGTGAGCAGCCGCCGCCGCCGCGCCTCCGCCCGGGGGGAGCAGCCGGTGGTGGCTTGCTCGATGTAGGAGGCTGAGGAGGGAGGTCTCATGGCCTTGGCGCGGCCACGGACGCCGTCTACGCCTCGAGGCCGCGGCCGTCGCTTGACGTCAGCCTCCACGACGAGGGGAGAGGCGCGCGGGGAGCGGCGGCGGAGAGGGGGAGGAGGAGGCGAGCAGTTAGGTTACGGGGCAGCCGAGGTGTTTTAGGCACGTGGGAGTCAATTCGAGTCGTTGGATCGTATATTGAAGGTCACGAGCAGCGTGACATTAGAAGTAAACTGCTCAGACCAGGTTTGACGGCCCATTAACCAAATTATTTTCTAATTAAATTCAAAAAAACTTGTAAAGAAACATATAAAAATATTTGTATTATATGTCATAACACCTTTTGTATATGTGGTAGACTACGTATGTGTGTGTTTTGTATGAGTTTCAAATTTTGTATAACTTATTTACTATTTTTTATATGTTAAATGAATTTCTAGATGGTTATCGAAACTAATTTCAAATTAAACTACTTGTGCATCTAAAAAGATAAATAAATTACAAAAAAATATTTAGATTCATATATTACATTCTATGCCATGTCCTGGATACATATCAAAAAATTTGGAAGGTTTTGATAATATAAGACTATGCATTGTTCAGAAATGGGTGCATCTCTTACATAGTTTCTTATAACTCAACTTAAACTTTGAGACACAACCTTATTTTGACCATTACATTAAAAAATATAAAGTTACATTAGCAATTGTTATACAAAAGAATTTTTTATTCTCTACTTAAGTGGAAGAGAACAAGTCATAAGACAAAGATCTGAAAATAACAATGATCATACAAACAAATGATATTAAATAAAAGATAGTGATTTTAGAAAAATTCAGAAACAAAAATTATCAAATTTTGATTACCTATGATGAAGAAATATCAGATACAAATCTTAATTATAGATTAAAAGGAAAAATGTCAGTTGTTCTGGTGTTCTTCATGTAGCCCCTTGTGTTCTCCTTTTTTTGAGGGATTGACGTGGCAACCAAAAGCATAGGATAAAGGAAATTAAAACCTCACTTAATCACAAGAAAATGTTTGGTGCAGTGGTAAGCCTTGGAGTTAGGTAATTGGAGGTCTCATGCTCGAGACCTTGTAAGGTTGATTTTTTTGCCTTATTTCTGTTTTTTCCATATTTTTAGTTCTAACTATTTATATATTTATAAATCTCCTGATTGATTATCTTGCCCACCATCTATTTCTGCCGTCCATTTCATAAAATCATAGGACCATTATAAAAAAAAGAATACCATTCAAATGTTTAAGTAAAAGTCTGTTATTTATATGTGACGAAGTGTCCTTGTGGTAGATGGGTATATGTTATATTTATCATATATAGATCTATATGTTTTTTATTTGTAATAGACTATGTATATGTTATATGGTAGGAGTTTATAAATTTTTGGAGCTAGTTTACTATTTTCTATATGCTAATTGCTTTTCTGTGAGTTTATCAAAATTAAAACAACGAGATACATTATAAAAATACAAAACTAGTAATATATCTGCTTTTCCTTAGCGTGGTCTGGATTTCGATCCCTCTGTTCCCAAATTTTTTGTTCCGGCTGAATTTTTTTTTGGTTTTTTTGTCGACCACCAGATAAAAACAAAAACGTCCCCAACTTCACCGAGTGTTCGTGGGGGCAAAAAAAATGTTCTATGTTTCGACGTGTTAAGAATAAATATTCTTACTAAAAACTAAGTTGGCAAATAGGTGTGGTGGTGTGCCAGGCTTGTTTGTGCTGAGAGGTTGCTGGTTCGACTCCTAGACTAAACACCTTATTTTGTTTTTTGGCATTTTATTTATGCCATGCTTGTTTGTTTATATATGTGACATTACAACTGGTTCCGGAAATTGACAATTTACAATAATTTTCTATTGTGCATACAAGTATAAACCTTGTGACCAACGCTGGTTCTTAAATTTAGATATGCATTTCAAATTTAACAAACACCGAAGTGGTTGAGTGGTTAACTGTCGTCAAGCTATAGCTTCAGATCTCAGGTTTGGTCCCTGGGCGGTGCGATTTTTGTATTTTTTTTTTGAAATCCATGTGGTATGCAAAAATAATCTATATAGAAGCAGAACTTTTAAATAACATTACACCTGGATTCATAGCTCAATGGTAACGCATCCGCCTTCCAATCTCCATGGCGTTTGTTCGAGTCCTCGTTTGGCCTTTTTTTTGCGCGCGGGATTAAATTCCTCTGGACATATCGGTCTTGCTGACTGGTCCAAGTGCCAACTGGACATGTGATGTGGCCCACCGCCCACTGCTGACGGTGCATGACAAGGATAATAACCGATTATTAATATTTAAACGACAACAATAAACAAAAACCATTCATTAGTGTAGTGGTATTGGATCTCACATTGTGAGCGGCAAGTTACAGGATCAAATCATCAAACCTGCTCTTTTTTCTATTTTCATTCTTTCTTATTTTGTTACATTTATAATTTAATTTTAATCTGGCGCCTCTGTTTTTCCTTTTTTTCTATTTTCATTCTTTTTTATTTTGTTACATTCATAATTTGGGTTATAATGTTTTGGGCTGGATTGTGACGAAATTGATAAAACGCCACAATTTTTTAGGCTTTATATCCATAACTGCGAAATAGTGACGCTTTTTGAAAACGTCACGAAAAATCTGTCATAGCTTAAATAGTTTCTTGTAGTGTGTATGTTTCACCATATAAAAGAAGGCTCGTATAAAAGAAATAAAAGTGTGCACCATACCAAGGCGAAGCGAGTGGGTCATTTGTAAGACGTGAAATTCCCACTGATGTTCCTCAGTGGGAATAATATCACTTCTTCTTCTCTTGGTCTAATATCACCAATATTCATGTTCTTCATGGCTTCTCTCAAACTATCACCTCTCACATCATCCAAGTTGTCTTTCTCATCTTGTGACCCATTTGTCTCATCGAATTGAACATCATACGCTTCTTCAACAAATCCCTTTGTTTTATTGTAAACTCTATAGGCCTTGCTACAAGATGAATAACCAAGAAAGAATCCCTCATCACACTTGCTTTGGAACTTTGATAATCGAGATCCTTTCCTCAAGATAAAACATTTATACCCAAAAACTCAAAAATATGAAATATTTGGCTTTCTTCCAACAAGTAGCTCATAAGGGGTCTTGTTGAAAAACCCATGACAATATAACCGATTTGATGAATGGCAAGCGGTGTTGATGGCTTCGGCCCAAAAAGAGTCCGACACACTATACTCGGCTAGCATTGACCTTGCCATTTCAATCAAAGTCCTATTCTTTCTCTCAACCAACCCATTTTGCTCCGGTGTATATGTGGTTGAGAATTCATGCTTGATTCCCTTCTCATTGCAAAACTCTTCAACACGAGTATTTTTGAATTCACTACCATTGCCACTTCTAACTTTCTTCAACTTTACTTCAAACTCATTTTCAGCTCTACTAACAAAATTCTTGAAGTGATCACATGCATCGGCTTGTCATGAAGAAATAATACCCATGTAAATCTTGAAAAACCATCCACTATCACAAGACAATAGCTATTGCCACCAATGCTTCTATATGTTGTAGGACCAAATAAATCCATGTGCAACAATTCAAATATTCTTGTGGTGGACATAACACTCTTGGTTGGATGAGAGTTTGCAACTTGTTTACCGGCTTGGCAAGAGCTACATAATTTGTCTTTCTCAAACTTCACATCTTTCAAACCAAGAACTAAATCATGATTGATTAATCCATTAAGTTGCCTCATTCCAACATGACCGAGCCTTCTATGCCATAACCAACCCATGGAAGCTTTAGAAAATAAACAAGTTGAGAGATTTGCCTCCTTGGAAGAGAAATCCACTAGGTATAGACTTTCATGTCGAAATCCCTTAACGATTATTTCCTT
The DNA here is from genome assembly GCA_900205405.1 of Echinochloa crus-galli. Classification (NCBI taxonomy): domain Eukaryota; kingdom Viridiplantae; phylum Streptophyta; class Magnoliopsida; order Poales; family Poaceae; genus Echinochloa; species Echinochloa crus-galli. The sequence continues at coordinate 266,915 of OAMR01000438.1, read as the reverse complement.
TCCATCAAGAGGGGTTACTACAAAGTCATTGCTAGTAAAAGAACATCTATATCCATTATCACAAAGTTGAGCAATAGATAATAGATTGAAATTTAGGGAATCAACTAGCAAAACATTGGAGAGTTTATAATCTTGAGAGATAGAATGTCACCAATGCCTTGTATCACCTCCCTTGCTATCATCACCAAAGATAATATTATCAAAGTCGGAGATATCTTCATCAAGACATGAGAATATTTTCTTTTCACCGGTCATGTGATTTGTGCAACCGCTATCAATCACCCAATGTCTTCCTCCGGCTTTATAATTTACCTACACAAGAGAATCACTTCCTCTTAGGTACCCAACTCTTGGGTCCTTCAATGTTAGTGATCATAGCTTTAGGCACCCAAATAGATTTTAGCCTAGTGTTATCCATAGAATGACCAACAAACTTGGCACACACAACACCCTTTGAATCTTTCTTAAGAATGTAAGATGGATCAAAGGATACGGTCTTCTTGCTCTAGCACTTGTGATTCACATCTACCTTTGTCTTGCAAATATGACATTTCTTGAATTTAGCTTCTTCTTGCAATGTCACACTTGATGGCACATAAGTGGTCTTCTTGGGAATGAAAGCCGA
>OAMR01000438.1:247022-259344 GCA_900205405.1 Echinochloa crus-galli | reverse complement strand
TCCCCTTTTTGTTGTAAAATTTCTTTGCAGGAGTTTTCTTGAATTCACTACCATTATCACTTCTAACTTTCTTCAACTTGAGCTCAAACTCATTTTCGGCCCTAGTGACAAAGTTCTTGAAATGATCAAACACATCTGCTTTGTCATGAAGGAAGAATACCCATGTGAATCTTGAGAAATCATCCACTATCACAAGACAATAGCTATTCCCACCAATGCTTCTATATGTCGTAGGCCCAAAAAGATCCATATGCAATAGCTCAAATATTCTTGTGGTAGACATGACACTCTTGGTTGGATGAGAATTTGCAACTTGCTTTCCGGCTTGACAAGAGCTACATAATTTGTCTTTCTCGAACTTTACATCTTTCAAGCCAAGGACTAGATCATGTTTGATTAGTTTATTAAGTTGCCTCATTCCAACATGACCTAGCCTTCTATGCCACAACCAACCCATGGACGCTTTAGAGAATAAACAAGTTGAGAGATTTGCCTCTTTAGATGAAAAATCCACTAGATATAGGCTTTCATGTCGAAAACCCTTAAAGATTATTTCCTTTCCATCAAGAGAGGTTACTACAAAGTCATTGCTAGTAAAAGAGCATTTATATCCATTATCACAAAGTTGAGCAATAGATAAAAGATTGAAATTCAAGGAATCAACTAGCAAGACATTGGAGAGTTTATAATCTTGAGAGATAGAAATGTCACCAATGCCTTGTACACCTCCCTTGCTATCATCACCAAAGGTAATATTATCAAAGTTGGAGATATCTTCATCAAGACATGAGAATATTTTCCTTTCACCGGTCATGAGATTTGTGCAACCACTATCAATCACCCAATGTCTTCCTCCGGCTTTATAATTTATCTACACAAGAGAATCACTTCCTCTTAGGTACCCAACTCTTGGGTCCTTCAATGTTAGTGATCATAGCTTTAGGTACCCAAATGGATTTTAGCCTAGTGTTATCCATAGAGCGACCAACAAACTTGGCACACACAACGCCCTTTGAATCTTTCTTAAGAATGTAAGATGGATCAAAGGATACAGTCTTCTTGCTCTTGCACTTGTGATTCACATCTACCTTAGTCTTGCAAATGTGACATTTATTGAATTTAGCTTCTTCTTGCAATGTCACACTTGATGGCACATAACTGGTCTTCTTGGGAATGAAAGCCGACTTTCCTTGCTTGGGCAAATAACCAATGCCATTCTTGTTCAAAGTAAATTTTTGACTTGTCCAATAATGATTAAACTTGACTTGACTTCCAAACCATTTGGAAAGATCCTTGGACAAGCACTCCACTTCTTTCTTAAAAGATTCATTTTCCAATAATAAATGAGATGCTTCACTTGAATCTTTCCCACTAGTGCAAGAGCTCGTGCTTGTGCTACAAGAGGTGTTAGTTGAACAAGACATACAAGTTTTGCACTTATTATTCCCAACAACAAGTTTTCCTTTGGCCTCTTGCGCAAGGAGTGAGTTGTGAGCTTCCTTAAGTTCCTCATGCTTTCCCATTAGAATTCACAATGAGGTGTTGAGAGTATTGTGGGAACACTTGTACTGCGCCATCGACCTGCGGAAGCTGTCGCGGAGGACGGCGTACGCCTCGGGCTTCAGGTAGGTCCTCATGCTTTCCCTTTAGAATTCCCAATGAAGTGTTGAGAGTACCATGGGATTCCTTTAGGTTGGCATGAGAAATCTTTAGCTCCTCATAGGATTTTTGAATTGAAATGTTTTTCAATTCTAAATCCTTCAACTTTTCTTTTTCCTTGCGCAATTTGTCATCGGATTTCATAACCAAACTAGCAAGATATTCATATGAAATAGCCTTATCACCACTATCCTCATCACAATCACTATCACTTTCTTCTTCATCTATTGTTACCTTTGAAGTGCTTTTTGCCATGAGGCAATGAGGCTTGGAGAAGAGTGATGGAGCTTTCTTGATGGCAATCCCGGTAAGACTCGTTGATGGCTTGTCGTCGTCGTCGTCGTCGTCGTCAAAGTTGACGTCATCGTCGTCATCGTCGTCGTCGTCGTCGTCGTCGTCGTCGTCGTCATCGTCGTCATCGTCGTCGTCGTCGTCGTCGTCGTCGTCGTCGTCGTCGTCGTCATCATCATCTCACTTGCATCGGAATCCCATTCAACAAAGTAGGCTTGTCCATTTTCTCCTTCTTGTAGTACTTCTTCTTCTTTGATCATTCTTATTGTTCTTGTTCTTACCGAACTTGTCTTCTTTCTTTTTTGGACAATTCATTGATATATGTCCCTTTTCACCACAAGATAATCAATCTTTGTCTTCAAATGGATTTTTCCTTGAGAATTGATTTTTCTTTCCAAATTTCTTCTTCTCAAAAATTCTCTTAAGCCCTCTAACAATGAGAGCCATCTCCTCATCCGAGTCATATTCTTTTTCTTCATGAAGAGTGTCTTCTTGAGTAGCTTGAGCTTTGAGAGCATTGTTCTTCTTCTCTTATTTGGTTGTGCTTGATCATGAGCTTCTTTTTGAGATTGCTTGAAGATATCATGTGTGAGTACTTCACCAAGCACCTCCGTAGGAGTGTATTTCTTCAAGTCTTCTCTTACTAGCATTGTGACAATTGTCTCATATTTCTCCGGGAGACTCCTAAGAAATTTTCTAGAGAAATCTCGATCCGGCACATCATAATCAAGACACTTTAGCTCATTCACAATCTCATTCAACCGATTGAACATGGTTGAAATGTCTTCATCCTTCTTCATAGTAAACTCATTTAATCTTCCTTGGAGTACATAGAGCTTGGCTTCTTTAACCGAAGATGTTCCCTCATGAATTTCCGCTAGCTTGTTCCACACATCATTTGCAACTCCAATGCCCTTTACACGGTTGAATTGATCACGAGATAGGCCCACATACAATATGCACAAGGCTTCCTCATTAAGATCCTCATTCTCAAAGTCTTTTTCGGTCTTGTTATCTTTGTCTGGGATGACAAACCCGTCCTCAATAATTTCCCAAATTTTTCTTACGGACGTCCTTAGATAGGTTGTCATCCTAGTCTTCCAATAATCATAATCTTCCCCATCAAAGTAAGGAACCTTCCTTTGCTTCATTTTGCCTTATTTAGGCATTTTAATCCTACTCCGGGATGATTAAATCCTTGATTAGGGAGTACTTAGCTCTGGTACCACTTGTAGGATCTAGGATTACCGACTAGAGGGGGGTGAATAGGCGGTTTTAAAAACTTCAAGCACAACACTAGATAAATTTAATTAGAACCACAAGGTGAATTAAATCTCTAGCTAGTCTAAGCCTATGTTGATGGTTTTGCAACCTAGGGTGACAAGATAGAAATCAAGTTCTATGAAATTAACTTGCTCGAAATAAATAAATAACACAATTAGCAAGCAAAGAACACAAGGTGACACAAGAACTTAACCCGTGGTGTCCATGACTTGCCGGTCACCCCTAATCCACGTTGAGATGGATTCAATGTTCAAGCGCTTCTATCAAGACACCACTTGATCTCTAAGCTGGTTAGAACCAAAGAACCGCTGCAAATCTCGATTTCACTAGAGTTGCTCTTCACCACTCCGGCGAGGTGAGCACAAAGACCTCTCACACCAATCTTCCACGGCAACTTCACAATCTTCTTGAAGTGCTATGTAACGAGGCGCTAGTTTGCCCTTGACATTAAAGGCAACCTCCAAGAGTAACAAATCAACCACAGGCTCAATGAAATCCTAGTGCCACAATGATCAAATCCTTGATGCAATGCACTAGAAGCTCTCAATCTCACAAAGAAATGCAATCTCAAAGCAAGTGAGTGAGAGAGAGGAGAACAAGGGCTCTAGAATGAGTATCAAGCTTTTCAAAGTGCCAAGAGACCCCCCATGCTCGTGGGGTGGAAGTATATATAGCCCTCTCCTCGAAACTAGCCGTGATGTGCAAACTCAGTTCAAAATCGTGCACCGCGGACCGTCCGCCCGACAGTCTCGGACCGTCCACGTTCAAATTACAATGGCTATAACATGCTGTCAGTTGTGTGTCAGCGGTGACCGTTGAGGTCTGGTGGACCGTCCGCCAGAGACCCGCGGACCATCCGCGAGCACCACGGACCGTGCGCCAGGGCATGGCCGGACGGTCTTCCCCTCTGGAACCCCGGGAAATGCCTCTGTTAGATTTAATTCGGACCGTCCGGCCACAGGGCACGGACAGTCCACCAAACGTTGCTCAGCACACCAAGTCAGCGCACGTGGGCCCACAAGTCAACACTTCGCAGACCGTCCGTGAAGGAGCCGCGGACCAGTCCGATCGGATTTTCCACAGGAATATCTTTTTCAATTTTACTCGAATTTCTCGGACGGTCCGCCAAACCCCCGTGGATTGTTCGCCAGCCACGACTTGGCTAGTTTTACAACAGATTTGCAATATGCCCATATCCAAGTTAGTCACTACAAATTCTAAATGCACTACATGCAATTCAAAGACCATTGTGGTACTAATATTTCGTTGAACCAACGAAGTTGATCCCTCTTGATAGTACGGCTATCTAGCCTATCAACCCGGTCATATTTCATCCTCTAATCACCTCATGACTTTACAATTCAAAGGCTGTTATCATATACCTTTGCCTTGAGCTTCCCATGGTCCATAGCACACATGCTATCCACACATCAACATTTGAAGCTCGATGCAACTCTTGGGACTAACCTATTCTCATATTCTCAAATGAAATTGTTAGTCCACAAGTATTGTCATTAATTACCAAAACTTAATTAGGGGCCTAGATGCCTTCACGGTATCTGTTGACGCAAAAATCAGGTGATGACAGTTTGCGTAATCAACACATGATCGGCCTCAGAGATTTGCTTTACTCAAATGACATGCCTAAAAATCTTAAAGTTCAAGGCATGCCAGTCAATTTGACCTGTAATTGGCAAGGAATGAAACGTGTAAAATTCACATATCAGCTATGATTTCGAAGTATCTTCTGTAAATCGTATCAGCTAGAGTCAACCGATGGCAGTTTAAAATCCATGTTCAAGTTTAGATCGGTATTCAATATAGTAGGAGGAATAGGAATTAGAGTCAGTTTTAGGCAAGAGTCTTAGTTTGTTAGGAAGTTTAGATATTTTTGGTTTGATACTCATGTAATCTTGCGGCTATATACTAGTGAAAGGACTGTGATGTCACCTAGAGGGCGATGAATAGGTGATTCTGCAAATTTCCAACACTTGAAACAATTTGTCAGCACAAATTCCGGAGACTCCAAGGATATGTCCGGAAACTCCAGACCAGTCTGGAGACTCCGCAACTATCTCTGGATACTCCAGATCCAATTTACTGGAAAAACAACTAAGTCAGAACCAAAACCGGTCAGACCGGTTTCTGACTGAGAAACACTAGAATGTAAACTAACCATCTTTACGAGTTCTAGCATAAACCAAACTTGGTGAGCTACTTCTGTAGATGATTTCTAGCAGGTTCAACTAATCCCTGCACACAAGACAAGCACAACAAAGTAGATCGAAGCGGAAGCAAATATAAGTGCTAAAATTGAACAATGTGAGGCAAACCAAATGAGAGACGCTAAGAGTTGTTTCCCGAAGTTCAAATTCAGCAATGTGAATCCTACGTCTCCGTTGAGGAAGTCCCTAGTGATCCAAAGGTCGAGCTTTTTCCTCGATCCACTAAGCTTGTGACCTTTTCCCCAAAGGAGGCAAGATCAAGCCTTCACAAACTGTTCGTCGCACACCATGTTGGCGGTCGTTACAACCCAAATCCGACCACCAATACTCGGGAATAAATGAGGCTTTATGCAACATTCCATGTACTTAGGTTTATTTCTAATAAAGTTCCACGAGTTTTGGTGAGTTCTACTTGTGCAGGTACAACTACGAGAAATACGTGCTATAGGGGCCGGAAATGACCAATTCGGCCGAACGACACGTTCAGCCGGTTACCCCCCTTAGCCGTGTACACGTCACCGGGAGTGGTCCACATCAACGAATACAAAACAACATCAGCAAATGACAAGTGGACAACAGCCAACTCATCCCGGAGCACTTCCACGTCATCCTAGGCCCACACAGCGCAAAGTCCATCACCAGAGACCGGCCCAGGGGGATCCAGAGCTGAAGGCGGTGCTGGGGTGCAGGCCTGGGCCTCCAGCCCAGTTCGGCCGAACTGGTGGGTTCGGCCGAACCGCACCCAGCAGCCAACCGACACCAAGAAGCAATCCCAGGTGTCCAGATGAAGGCGGTGCATCCAAGGGCCTTCGGCCGAACCGACCCTGGACCGACCCTGGGTGCCTTGGCGGTTACCCAGCCTCCAACCGCCTTGGGACCCCTATAAATACAGTGCCACACTTCACTTGTAAACACACACCAAGCCAAGGAGCTCTCTCATTCCACTTGTTCTAATAGAGTTAGGATAGTTTAGTTGGGAGTAAGAGTTGAGTCGAGCTTTGCCTCGGAGGTTCCGGAGTCGTCTTCAGAAGCTTTGGTATAAGCTCTTGTATCTTTCCCTTTTTCTTTTGTAAGACTTTGAGTTATCAATATAGTTATTTATATCTTTGCTTTTGTCATTTATAGCTTGCTTTTACTTTATTCTAGTTGCACCTATATCGTGTTTAGACTATAGTAGGTTCTAGTTCTAGTGCTTCTAGCTCTTGCTTAAGTCTTTGTCTTAGCTGGTTCTTCGATCTTGCTTAATACTAGAGGTGAACTATCACCAAGAGTATTGACAAGGTTGCTTGCTCTCGCTAGCAGAGTAAGTAGTTGTTGACTAGTGTAGGAGTGGTTTTTAGACTAGCCAGTGGTCTTAGATTATCCCCGTCGCAACGGACACTACTAGAAATGTTAATATGTATGACGTATAGTTTTCGTTATAGTAGAGCCCAAATTCGTCTTTAAAAAATTTCTATGACGAATTAATGACGAAATGTCATTCGTCGAAGACGGAGCGTCAAGTTTGTTTGTCCGAGACGAAAAGACATATTTCGTCATAAAACACGTTGTTGTTCAATGACGAAAAAGATTTGCTGCCTGATTTTTGTCACAGAAATTTAAATCCACGTGGCACGGTCCATGCTGACATCTGATGTAGATTGGTCAACGTGGCATGGTCCACGCTGGCATATAAGGTGGCAACTGACGTGGCGCCCCATGTGGCCAATTCCTGAAGCCGACGTGGCAATTTCTGGTTGGACCAAGTGGCTTATTCTGGTTGGTCCACATGGCTCATTGCGATTGGTCCACGTGTCACATTCTGGTTGATCCACGTGTCACATTCTGGTTGATCCACATGCCGCGTTCTGGTTGGTGCACGTGCCGCGTTCTGGTTGGTCCATATGTCACGTTCTGGTTGGTCCACATGTCACATTCTGGTTGGTCCACGTGGCCGGTTCAGGTTGGTCCATGTGTCCGGTTCTGATTGGTCCACGTGGCAGTTCTGGTTGGTCCACGGGATGCCAGCCATTACTTCCCATAGGAACAAATTATATCCATTACAGTGACACATCAGTAAGCAACATAGCATTACACTAATAACATCCGAGTATCTGACACAAAGTAAATTACATAATCCTAATTTTTTGTTATCAGGCACACTGTAGTAGTACTTATCATATGACTAAGCATATTTACTGGCTAGCTTGTGATCCCATCCGCGCATCTTGAGGAGCTCGAGGAGCGCCATTAGCACTTGTGGGTGCAGCTGTCATGCAAGGAAAGAAGCTCACATTAGTAATATCTGAGAATTTTACTCAATAGCTGTAGGAGTAACTAAGAAATGATAGCTACATATTTATCCAATGTATGTGCGGCATTACAAGAATTACATCAGTATAATCAAGCCATCGGCATGATACTTTATCAGAGGAAGTCTAAAATAGCACTGAATATTGGCCACATTTCAAGATTTAGTAGAAATGACTACAAACAAACTATTCATGATATCCATTAACGCAAACACCTTTGCATGCCAACAACTCCAGAAAATAAAGAACATGCAGTGTGAAAGGATCAACACTAGGCCTAGAGGGGGGGTGAATAGGCGTTCCTGAAAAATATCACAAACCACTCCACAACAAATTAATTTTGCCGAAATTTCCGGTAGCTACCGGAAATTTCCGCTAGAATGACGGAAATTTCCGGTCACTACCGGAGATTTCCGGTGACAGGTGACCAAATGACAATAATGCAAATTGTGGAGCAAAGACAACAAAGTGTATGAATCAAAGTGTTCAATTGTAAGTTGTAGGTGCCCTGAAGTAGAAGATATACACAGCAACTACACAGAATGATAGATCGAACGATAAAGGATATGAACTAGCTTTGAACAATATGAACTATAGGGGAATTAGAGGCAATAATGAGAACAAAAACTAGAGACACAAGATTTAACCCGAAGTTCACTCCACGAAGGAGCTACGTCTCCGTTGAGGGCCTACGAAAGGCGGGCTTATCAACCTCAAGCCACTTTCCTCTACTTAGTCACCACAAAGGTGCTAAGCTCACTTACTTGCAAATCCACGAAGGATGGGGTGATACAAACTTCCAAGGCGAGTCCACAAGCTTGATTGGATGCTCTTGGTGACGCCTAACCGTCTAGGGGAATGAATCCCCAAGAGTAACAAACAAGAACCACAAGAACCACGAACTTGATGCTCAAGAGAGAGAAAGAATGAAGCTTGAATCACTTAGCTCAAATCTCTCAACCAACACACCACCACAAGCTAGGAGATCGAAGCAAGGAGTGTTGGGAGAGCACTTGAGAGCTTTGAGAGAGCTAGGGTTCGTCAAGGAGGCCAAGAGAGCCAGAATGAGGCATATGAGGGGGTATTTATAGCTCTCACCATAAATATGACCGTTGGGGGGATTTATGACGGAAATCTCCGACAAATCACCGGAAATGTCCGTCGCATTTGCCAGACATTTACACAGTACACCGGAGATTTCCGGTGTTCAACAGAACAGACCAAATATCCGGCAATCATCGGAAATGTCCGACGTTGCAGCGGAAATTTCCGACAAGGACTGGAAATTTCCGACAGAAACCAATTTAATTGAATCTTTGGAGTTTTTGGTGCTGAGGCTATGAGATAGGTTTGAGGGAGTGTAAGAGCATCAGAGTCACATGATTCCACAGTTACTTGTCCCTCTTGATAGTACGGTGGTCCTAAACTCAAATCATAAAGGCCTATTTGAAAAATTAAACCTTCAAGATCTTCTATAAACTTTTAGATCGAAGTTGGGTACCATCCATTCTCATTTCTCCCACTTTTCTTTTTGTGTCGCACCTGCACATCTCATTCAAAGCATTATATCCAAATTTCTATAGTCATTAATCACCAAAATTGATTAAGTGCCTAGATGCACTTTCACAGTGGCAATTCTAGCTGCAGTAACATACAATCTTCCCATTGCTTATCTGAACCTAAGTTTGACAGCATGTATATATGAAATTCATCATTTGCACAAGAGTTTCAGCACATTTTGCCACTCCTTTAGGTTAAATGAAAACACTAGTGTGCTACTCAAAGCTACATTTCAGAACAGCTTGCTGTAATCATGATTCAAGTTCAACAACACACAAGTATAGATCTAAAATATCTGTGTTCAAGAACAATATCCAACATCAATAAAAGAATGCACTGAACTGAATCAAGATTCAGCACTGATATGAATAATGCACTGTGAGGAAACTCAAAGGTTGCACATTGAAATGCTGTAACTTAGATGGAAAGGTACGTGATGATATATGATAGGAAAAATTTGTTGTGGGACACTCCACTTCTGTGAAATTAGCTGTGACACACTAAAATATTTTTTCTTTGCTGGAACACATTAATTTCTTTGCTGAAACACACCGCCTAGTGTGTTGTGGCCAATAATTTTTTTTATAGTGTCCCACAGCAATATCGAAATCGAATAGTGTCTTGTAGCAAAATTTGCCTATATGGTATCCTGTTTTCTCCAGAACAAACAAACAGCACTGCCAGAGCACACAAGCAGCACAGCCAAGACGCACCTCGCAAGATTGGCAGATAATGTGCGGATCATTATTTCCATTTTCAGCAACATAAATACACAAGCAGCTCTGTTGCACGGACACGTTGCCAAGCTCACGTGTCGGTGTCCGACACCGACACGCCTCCGACACGTCTCCGATACGTGTCGGAGGAGTATCGGCTAATTAAACAATAAAAACAAATGTTTTTAATTTCCGATACGCCGTTGACACGCCGTCGACTCGTCGCCGACACGGGAGTGGAACAGATGCGGGGAGCGAGGTGGCCAGTACGGTCTGAGCTGCGGAGGAGTGGAGCGGGGCGGCGGCGGCGGCCGGGCGGAGCGGCCACGCGCGATGGCCGCCGGCGAACTCCGGAAGCGACGGCGGCCGGGCGTAGCGGCCGCGAGCTCCGGCGCGCGAACTCCAGCCCCGGCGCGGCAGCCTCTCCCTCCCTTCCGGTGAGTTTGTTTTCTCCTCCCACTCCCAAATGTATGTATGTATTTATACGTGTATGTATTTATACACCGTGTCGCTCGTTTTTGCGAAATGGTGAATCGCCGTGTCGGACACGCTTGTCGGACTCGGTGCAATATAGACAAGCAGCACTAAGAAGAGAAGAGGACAAACATCATGCAGAGCACAACCCTAGTATCAAGCAGAGCCAATCAACAAAGCAATAGGTAAAGAAAACAATCTAGCATATATATGTGATTAGGTTACTAGAATCTTTGATAACCGCATCGAACATGCTCATTCGTAACAGAAAAATTAACAGTTTTGGTTCACTTCATGGGAGTCAGAAGCATGTCAAGCTTCAGTAAAATCAGCTACTCAAAATTTAGTAGTTAATGAGACTAAATAGACCGGTGAGCAAACAGTAATGAATAAAGCACTGCACATGCTTAGTGATATATAAATTATCAAATTGCTACAGATATCACATTTGTAACAACTAAACCCAAATTATTAAGTTGCTACAGATATAACCAAGGTTTTTAAAGCGGTAAGGCGAGGCGAGGTGACACGCCACCGCCCGGACGCCTAGGCGCTTAAGGCACGAGGCGAGGCGACGCCTTATACAACATATACGTTGACATATACATGCATATATCTGTATAAAAAAAGGAAAATAAGGGATCAGTGGGCCTAAAAATGAAGAAAGGCCCATCAAACTAGGCCCAACCACTACAAGAAATCTATTGATCTATGACGTTTAGTTTTCGTCATAGATCACCAAAAAAACGTCATAAACTAGCACCTGTGACGTTCTCAAAATTTGTCATGTATTGAGCGTCACAGTTGAACCTCATGACGTTTCTTAAAAAAATGTCACAGATTAACTCAATCTATGACGATATGACATCGTCATAAGTTTGGATCCAGTCCATAGAACCCAGCCCGAGCCCATTACTTGTGACGAAAATAAACGTCACGGATTCGATTGCCACGTCACAACTAGATGACATGGAGGATGATGTGGCCAATGACGTGGCTGCTGACACAACGACGAGGTGGATGGAAAGGATGACATAGCCGCTGACATGGCAATGATGTGGCAACTGAAACAGCGATGATGTGGCAGCTGACATGACGATGACATGGCAGCTGACATGACAACAACATGGCAGTTGACATGGCAATGACATGACAGATGACGTGGCGATGACAATGGGCCAAATTAGGCCCACATTTTTTTCCAGCGCATATTTGGCTTGAAATCTTGCACACATGCACACACTAAGCATTATATCGGGCCTAGATGCACAGAGGTAAAGTAGAGATACAATCATGGAGCGATATACCTTTTGATCGACGGGTTTACCTTCCACATTGAGATCAAGATGACCATTTACGGGCATTGGAGTCTTGATGGGCTTAGCATTGGCCATGTCAAACTTTTTGAGCATATCACTTGTGTACTTGGTTTGACATATAAAAGTTTCATGCTTCATTTGCTTGATTTGAAACCCAAGAAAGAATTTCAATTCGCCCATCATTGACATCTCAAATCTCTTGGTCATTATTCTACTATATTCTTCACAAAACTTTTCATTAGTAGAACCAAAGATTATATCATCAACATATATTTGACAAACAAATAAATCTTTGTCTATTTTCCTAGTGAAGAGAGTAGAATCGGCTTTGCCCATTACAAAGCCATTCTTGAGAAGAAAATCCTTAAGGCATTCATACCATGCTCTAGGTGCTTGCTTAAGCCCATAGAGCGCCTTATGGAGCTTGTAGACGTAGCCGGGGTGCTTGGGGTCTTCAAATCCCGGCGGATGCTCCTCATGCTCTAGATCGCCGAAGTTCACTC
>OAMR01000438.1:229436-240677 GCA_900205405.1 Echinochloa crus-galli | reverse complement strand
AAAACTTTACTATATGATGTGTGTGTTTACAACGCCTATTGGCGGCTTACAAGAGGATGATTTATTCATCAAGGGCAAAGCTCTATTATATAGGCAGCTCACGTGACCGAGCTTGGTTGCGTTGCCGATGTGGGACTAAACTGTGCGCTCATGAGAGAAAAAACACAGTACCCCTTGCTCCGGCCCAAACCTCTGGTGATGGGCCTCCGCTTCGCTCCGTCTGTGAATTTGGATCATATCACAACAATTAGAAGAGATGAATTAGCTAGAGAATTGAAAGGAGTTTAGGAAAATTAATCTTCTTGAGCATCTGTTCCTTGTCTCATGATGCAACTTTGGCACATTATAAACTTTGTCCATTCCTGGAAAGAGGATTATAGCTAATCTATGGTGATAATATAGTTGATAAATCTGATGGCAATAATTAAGTTATTTTATTAACAATTTTAGTCATCACACCTACCTGCAATAATTATTAAATGCAGCAGAACAAAATTCTCCACCATTATCAGTACGAAGCACCTTCACCTTCCTTTCGGTTTGCCTTTCTATCATCACTTTCCATTCTTTAAAAGCAGCAAAAGTATCATCTTTATTTTTTAGAAAATAAGGCCATACTTTTCTAGAGTCGACATCAATAATAGTAAGCATGTAACGAGCACCACCATAAGAAGGCTTACGAGAAGGACCCCATAAGTTAGCATGTACATAATCAAGAGTATCTTTGGTGGTATCAATAGCAGTGTTGAACTTTACCCTTTTATGCTTCCCGGCTACAGGCCACCAAATCGAGCTCGGATTGATCCTTGAGACTTGTGGAGAGATGGCGAGCTCACCACGCTTGATCAAGACGAGGGAGAGGCTTCAACGGCGGCCGAAAACGGAGAATGGCGGGCGACGGTGCTGCAAGATGGCCGACGAGCCAAGGAGCTTGGATCGGAACGGGAATCGGAGAAATAACGCGAAGTAGAGCTTCCTTAACACGAGTCTAAGGTTGTGGTACGATTAAACGGGGCGGAGCAGTGCGGGAACGCCGGATCGACGAAGCGGCCGGCGATGACCTCGAATGGCGGCGGCGCGAGCTTGCAGCTAGGGTTGTGGCGCGCGGGAGCTGCGGAGGGAAAAGGAGGCTAGCGAGGTGGAGGCCGAATCTTTTATAGCGCGGCACAAGTGGCCCCGAGGGGAACCTCGACGTGCGTGCGCGTGGACCGGGTCGGACTCGAGTCTGGTTCGACGGGGAAGACGGAGCTGACGGGCGGGGCCCGCGGCTGCGAGAGAAGAGAGAGGGGGCCCGCGGCTGGCTCGGCTATGGCCCAACAGGCCGAAGTGGTGAGGCGCTGCGGAAAGGAGAGGAGGATTGGGCCGGGGAAAGCAACTGCGGAGAGAGGACAGAAAACAGACCAAGGAAAAGTTGTGGGAGCAAAATAGAACTCGCACAGAAACAACTATTCTAGAGCTCAAACAAATACAATTCTAGAGCAAGGAAAAGTTGAGGGAGCAAAAGTGAACTCGCACAGAAACAACTATTCTAGAAATGCAATTCAAATTCCTCAAAAAAACAAATGCAATTCAAACTTGATGAATTTCAGGGTTTAACAACGCTCGTATTATATGGCGAGCAAACCGACAATATATAAAGGAGGATAAAACCCACTTAATAATAAACGAGTTTTATGTTGTGGTGGTAAGCCTTGTGGTTGTGGTGTTTGAGGTTGCCGGTTCCAGACCTATGGAGGGCATGTTTTTTTCGCTTTTTTTCTGTGCGTGGGAGGCCGCCGGCCAATGGCTCGGTGGGTCCGAGGTCTCAGGTTCGGTTTCCTTCACCACCGCAGATTTCATAAACATCGGTACATTATATAAAATATAAATACCATGATCCATCGCAAATGTTGCGGTAGCCCAATGAAAATGCTTGCGGTTTGTGTTGGGAGGTCTCAGGTTCGATTCCATTGGTCACCACCTTTTTTTAAATGAATTTCTAGGTATTTTTATTGAAAGCAATTCAACATTCAACTATGTGAACTATTATCCACAAAATGATACATCTCTCGCTCACATAGTTTCTTATAACATCAGTCTTTTATATTATTTTGTCCTATATATAAAATTTTCGTGACATACTTGATAGGAAATGATATAAGGATTATGGTGATTTTTAATTTATAGGCCGTGACGATTTGCTAAAACGTCATTGTGTTATGGGCCGGATTGTGACGAAATGATAAAACGTCACTATATTTTGGGCCTAATACCCACTACTGCGAATCTATGACGAAAACTTGAGAATCGTCACAGATGGTACGTCACTATGACGTTTTTTTAAAATGTCGTGAGAAAATCGTCATAGATTAACACATTTCTTGTAGTGAACCCAAGCCGGTCCATCTTCCCCCAACCCTATCCCTCCTGACCGAGCCTTATCCTCTACCGCTCCCATGCTCCCTTCGTTCGCTACCCCTCCCGAGTCCCGACCACGCCGCCGCCGCGCCTCCCACTCTCTGGCTCCTCCGCCGCCGCCCGCCCGCCCCTACCTCCTCCGCCACCGCCGCCTGCTTCTACTAGTCACCTTGTTATAAAATAATGATAATAATACCAAAAACTTCTCCAAAAATTCTTAACTTATATGTATGGACTCATACGCACTTCAAATTTGAACAAAAACTTATTTTTACCCTGTACAAACTCTCAAGACCATACATTGTTCACAAATGATCAATATTCATCTAATATTTGTAAAAATTCAATCTTACAAAGTGTGAAGCAATTACCATTCTCACCTTAATATATATAAAACGACAAGAAGTAAAGGAATCAAACCGCATGAGACACGAGATTTTAACGTGGAAAACCCTCCCGATGTAGAAGGGAAAAAACCACGGGCGCCAGCCAGTAAAACTTTACTATATCAGATGTGTGTTTACAATGCCTGTTGGCGGCTTACAAGAGGATGATTATTCATCAAGGGCAAAGCTCTATTATATAGGCAGCTCACGTGACCGTGCTTGGTTGCGTTGCCGATATGGGACTAAACTGTGCGCTCATGAGAGAAAAACAATGTACCCTTCGCTCCGGCCCAAACCTCTGGTGATGGGCCTCCGCTTCGCTCCGTCGGTGAATTTGGATCATCATATCACAACAAACTCCACCTTGAGACAAATTCTCTTGCAGCATCTTCACTTCATCTTGAATCATCACGAAGAAAATACAACTGGCGCCAAATAGCCTCTTGGGCTAATTAACTAAACCAGCTAAGCTTGAGCACAGCTCAAACTTAGCAACAGGAACAGGTTTAGTCATCATATCAGCTGGATTATCATGAGTGTTGATCTTGCATACCTTCAGCTTACCTTCCTCAACCACATCTCGTACATAATGATACTTGATGTCAATATGCTTTGTCCTCTCATGGAACATCTGATCTTTGGTAAGGTAAATAGCACTTTGACTCTCACAATATAAATCAATGCAAAAATCAGCCCCAACCAGCTCAGAGTACAATCCGCTCAGCCAAATTAATTCTTTGCACGCCTCAGCAATAGCCATATATTCTGCCTCAGTAGTAGACAAAGCTACAACAGACTGCAAAGTAGCCTTCCAGCTCACAGCACAACTGACAACACATAACATGTGAGCTGTGAGCGACCTTCGCCTATCAACATCAGCAGCAAAATCTGAATCAACATAGCCAATAAGTCCCTTCTCAGTTCTGCCAAACTTCAAACAAGAATCTGCAGTGCCTCTGAGGTACCTGAAAATCCACTGAACTGCCTTCCAATGTTCTTTACCAGGATTAGTCATATATCTACTACGAAAGTGTAAGCAGGGTGCTATGTGTATGCGTGCGCGCCCATCGGAAGGGTTGTGCGGGGCGGCTCGTGGAGGGCAGGGTGTTACATGTACTCAATATCCTGATCTGTACTAGCACACTGAGCAGCTGACAATTTAAAATGAGGTGCAATAGGAGTACTGACTGGCTTAGCATCATTCATGTTGAAACGCTGAAGAATTTTCTGAATATAATTTTGCTGACTAAGAAATACTTCATTTTGATTTGTGGTGTGTGCATTGTTCAAGAAGCTGCACTGCTCTCAGGCTTTAACATAGATCAGTCTCATCAGAGGCTCCATTCTTCCTGTATTTCTTCCAGAGGCTGGATTGTGGGTGCTGTTATGCTCTTCTCATATGCAAGGAAAAAAGTGCAGTTAGGATAGGTGATCCATTAACATGCATGATGTAGACACAGCTATCAAATTTAGACCTCTTAAAGCCGTGCGACAACATAAATGAATCAAACCTTTTATTCCACTGACGAGGGGACTGTTTCAAACCATACAGGGTTCTCTTCAACTTGCACACAAAATTCTCCTTGCCTGGCACTATGAACCCTAACCATGCCTTTCATCTTTTCCCTTGATTGGAGTGCCTCATAAACTTCCAAAACGGTTAGTTCATCACGGCTAATCAACAAGGTGTCCCGGAAATTTGTAAAAGAGTTTGACAGAGAACATAACAATAGGCAGGAGAGAAAACATCATTATAATCAACACCAGGAATTTGACTGTAGCCTTTCGCTACTAACCTTGCCTTATACCTTGGAGGCTCGCTTGGAGATAAACCCTCCTTTCTTTTAAAGATCCACTTGCAGTGAACTGTCTTCTTATTCTTTGGCAATGGTACAACATCCCATGTGTGATTCTTCTCAAGTGACTGCATCTCCTCATGCATAGCAGAAATTCACTTCTCTTTATCAACACAACCAATGGCCTCAACATATGTGGCCGGCTCATGTGAATTCTCCACCTGTTCAGCACAACTCAAAGCATATGAGTTAGATTACACTCGTCAATGAGACGTTTAGGAGGTCCACAATTTCTCTTTGACTTGCGTTGAGCAATAGGTAAATCCTCCTCTAGCTGCAAATGAGGAGGTGAGTTTTGCTGAACACTATCATGAGCCTCAAAGTAATTTGCATCAGTTTCCTGATCATCCACAGGCGGCTCCACCTGCTCGCCTGTATCATCATGCACATATTGCTGCTCATGCACACCTTTCTCATCACCCACATGCTCCACCTGCATGCTCATATGCTGCAGCCCTTTATTAAAATTATCTGGAACATGATCTGAGGATAAACTGTCATTAAACATCACAGATTTATTGAAAACAACACTCCTGCTCATGAAAGTCTTTTCAGTTTCGGGATTCCACAACTTATATCCTTTAACTCCCGAACCATAACCAAGAAAAAGACATTTAATAGCTCTAGGCTCCAATTTTCCATTATCAACATTAGCATAAGCAGTGCAGCCAAAAACTTTCAACTGTGAATGATCAGCGGGTGTGCCAGACCATACCTCAATAGGTGTTTTCTTATTAAGTGGAATAGAAGGCGACCTGTTTATCAAGTAGCATGCGGTGTTAACTGCCTCAGCCCAAAAACGCTTGCTCATCCGTGCATTGGACAACATGCAACGGGCCTTCGAGATGATGGTCCTATTCATGAGCTCAGCCACACCGTTTTGCTGCGGAGTATACGGTATGGTGTGGCTGTCTCTTATACACATCTGATGTACACTGGCCGCTCAAGTAAAGGTGAGTGTACAGATGAATGGCAGTACGAAGCACCTTCACCTTCCTATCAGTTTGCCTTTCTATCATCACTTTCCAATCTTTAAAAGCAGCAAAAGTATCATCTTTATTTTTCAGAAAATAAGGCCATACTTTTCTAGAGTAGTCATCAATAATAGTAAGCATGTAACGAGCACCACCATAAGAAGGCTTACGAGAAGGACCCCATAAGTCAGCATGTACATAATCAAGAGTACCTTTGGTGGTATGAACAGCAGTGTTGAACTTTACCCTTTTATGCTTCCCGAAAATACAATGCTCATAGAACTCCTTGCTACTCAAAGTACAGCCATCCAGTAGGTTTCTCTTCATCAATTCTGCCATACCAAGTTCACTCATATGTCCAAGACGCATATGCCAAAGGTTAGTCTTATTAGGTTCAGCATTACTAACAGCAGCTGCGGAAACAGAACCATGTAAAGTACTTCCTCTTAGGACATATAACTTTGCAGAATTCAGATCACCTACTAAACAAACAAGAGAACCTTTTGATACCTTTAAAACTCCGTCTGAACCGTAGTACTTGAATCCTTCTGCATCAAGTGTGCTGAGCGAAATCAGATTTCTGGTCATCCCTGGTATGTATCTCACATTCTGTAGCGTGCGTGTCATGCCATCATGAGTCTTGATCTGAACTGAGCCGATCCCCACAATGTCACACGGATTATCGTCTCCCATACGCACAATATCTCCTTTCTGCACAGGCTTAAATGAACTAAACCAATTTCTGTTAGTGCAGATATGAAACGAACATGCAGAATCAAGTATCCATTCATCATGACCAGAAACACAACCAGCAAGAACAATCAGACAATCTCCTGAATCAGAAGTATTTCCTGCACCAGAAACAACAGAGGCATTACCATCCGAGTTATTTTTTTTGTTCTCTTTGTTCTTAAGCTTCCAACACTCCTCAATAAAATGTGATTTCTTCTTGCAATACTTACAGAACTTCTTGGGTGGTCTGGACTTAGAATGACCTCTACTTTCTTGGCTCTTGTAGCGATCATTACTTTCATTGTAAGATCTGTGCTCTGGTCTGCCTCTCACTTGCAAAGCTATCAACATCAGTAGCAAAATCCGAATCAACATAGACAATAAGTCCCTTCTCAGTTCTGCCAAACTTCAAACAAGAATCTGCAGTGCCTCTGAGGTACCTGAAAATCCACTGAACTGCCTTCCAATGTTCTTTACCAGGATTAGTCATATATCTACTAACCAGACTCATAGCATAAGATCTACTCTTTTCGGTACGAAATCAAGCCGGTATACCTTCGAAGCTCCAATCTCAAAGGGGAAACCCCCGCAGCATTAGCCGGAGTAGGTAGCGACCACCAAACAGGCAACAGCAAACCGTGGGCAGGCCATCTCCAGAGCAACACGTACCCATGCCCTCCGCTACGCGACCATTCGTTGGACGACTTGCCACCAAACTTATCCAACGCCTCATCAAGATCATGAGTTTGCGCCAGAACAGCCCGCATCTTGACTTGCCACAGCGCGAACCTCGTCTTGTAATCCAACAGCGGTAGATCAAACTTCATCATCGTCGACATCAAGGAAACCGAATCTGAAGCCGGCTCTGGTACCACTTGTTATAAATGATGACGAATAAACGACAAAAAGTAAAGGAATCAAACCGCAGGAGACACGAGATTTTAACGTGGAAAACCCTCCCGATGTAGAAGGGAAAAAAACCACGGGCGCCAGCCAGCAAAACTTCACTATATCAGGTGTGTGTTTACAACGCCTGTTGGCGGCTTACAAAAGGATGATTATTCATCAAGGGCAAAGCTCTCTATTATATAGGCAGCTCACGTGACCGTGCTTGGTTGCGTTGCCGATATGGGACTAAACTATGCGCTCATAAGAGAAAACATTGTACCCCTTCGCTCCGGCCCAAACCTCTGGTGATGGGCCTCTGCTTCGCTCCGTCAGTGAATTTGGATCATGTCACAACAAATATGAAAGGCTTCAAGGTACAGGGTTAACTATAATTAAAATACCCATAGGGAGGGTCAGGCCTGGAAGGCATCAATTGTACAGGCTTAATCTAGAGATCAACGAAAGCATAATGCATTGGAACAAAATGCTGCAGATCCCATGGCAAGCTCACCTTCCTGACCGCTCGGCGTCCTGCGACGGACTGGATCTGGGGGAGGCAGCACCACCGTCGCCTCTTCCCTACCTACCCTGCGCCACCGACAGCTTCATTGGTCCTCAGCGAGGCTCGCTGCACCCCCGTCCGCTTCTCCCGTTCCTTCTCCTGTACAAACTTAGGTTCTGACCCTTCCAACAAAGACAAAGTTGAAGAAAATTCAGCAAACATAGATTCTCACAGCAGTATAGAAAATGACATAACAAAAATATAAATCAGATATTTCTCTTATCCTAGTTCTCAGATGCAAGTTGACACATAAAAAACAGTTCACAATTCATAAGTCATAAGACAGATAAAAGCATGAATATGCAACTAGCCAACTTGCAAATGAGAGAGCAGTCAATCAAGCAGCCTAGTTGAGAATCAAATTGTGTAGATCAGTAGCATATCAGATTGCATAGAACAGCCAGTCAAGCAGACAATCAGTTTTGCAATCTACAGGAAGCAGCCAGACAAGCTAGGTAACATCCATAGGTACTAGCTGCTGAGAAACTAAGCACGTCACTAAACATTCACATGATTCATGGAAAAACAGTTCGTATAGCAATGGAGGTAGTGAGAGACTGAAGCAGTACTGGAGGCTGGAGGCTGATGCGGTCGCATACTTAAAACCAGCCGAAGGACACCATCCTGGCCGATTAGCCCCGAAACAACCACAACAATTAAGCCACCCCACATCGAAACGTACATCCAAGGACCAATCGATGGGACGCACGAAGGTTAAGCTCACAGGAGCAGCGGAGGAGCGCGGCAAGGTTTCAGTCACCCAAACCCAACGAAACCAAAGCAGGCAGCAGGGATCAGGGGAATTACGTTGGCGAGGAAGGAAGGAGCAGCAATTAGACGGGAGATCTGGAGGAGCGAGCAATTACCATGGCAAGGGGAGATCTGCGAGGACGACGAACGAGAGCCTGGAGGTACAGGCAGGGGTGCGTCCCCACACATTTGCCTACCTCGAGCATGGACAACGGCATGGGGAGGAGATCCGCCGCCGCCGGATTTTCCCTCGCATCGCACGCCGCGCAGCCACTGCGTCCGTGCGTCTGCAGGACCGAGCGGTGTTTTCACGAAACGGAGCGGCGACATGGGTGGCGGAAACATGGAGGGAGACGGGATGGCGACATGATCGAGGCCGGGAGGGAGCGGCGGAGCGGCTGCCAAGCGGGATCTGAGCGGCGGCCAAGCGGCTTGGGAACGGGAGGGAGAGAGGGGAACGCGGTCGGCGGAGGCAGGAATACCGTGGGAACGTGATTGGAGCCATCGGATCCGTGATGGACGGCCACAAATTGTTGGGCTATTCGGGCTGAAGCAGGCCTTGTTACATTTGTTCTTTGTGAAACTTTTTCTTTTTCTTTTTTATTTTATTGCACCATTGTGAAGTAGCATATAAAAATAATTATCTCATATACACCAACATATTTTTTATATGTAATAGACTACGTATGAGTTGTCTTATAGAAGTTTAAAGAATTTTCGAACTGATTTTACTATTCTCTATATGTTAAATGAATTTCTACGTCGTTATCAAAATTAATTTCAAATTGAACTACATGTGCGCCTAATAAGATACTAAAAATTGCATAAAAATATTTTTAGACTCATATGTTCCATTCTAGTATATGTCATACAAACACATGAAAAAATTAACTGCCTTCTAGGTACAATTCAAACTTTTTTTATCTAAATTACCACGTAATAATTACCATAATATCCAAATTTTCTCGAAATAATCTATAAATTAATATGACAACATACTTTTGGTCCATAAGCTTGCGATAAAAAATTTAGATAATTTTAGTGAAGCAAGACCATACATTGTTCATAATTTGATACATCTCTTACATAGTTTCTAACAACTCTAGTCTAACTTTGAGATTTAAGTAGCGCATTACATTTTTAAACTCATATGGAACTCAAACTTAGATAGAACCTTATGTTCACCATACCATTACAAAATATGAAGTTAGATGACCAATTGCTATAGAAAAATATGATTTATCAATTCTCTTTCGATGTAAGAAAAGAGGTTATATAAAAATGAGATGAAAATGGAAACAAGCATGCAAGCAAATGATATGACATGAAAGATTGTGATTTTATAAAAAACCAGGAAAAAAATCACCGAATTTAAAGTTTGTATCATCAAGAAATACTAATTACAAATTGTAATTATCTATACTAAAAGGATCCTAGAGAATTGAAAACACTTCTCACCAAAAAACTTGCGAGTTGTTTGGGATGGGGATGTGGGAAAGGTGGGAAAAAATTAATGTTGAGCCACTTTTAGTTATTTCTTCATAAAACTTTTTTCACCGTGCATTTTCTACCCGTCCGCGCGTACCCACCGGGACCCACCAGCGCCAATTACGGACATCATCATCTTATCGCGGCCCGTCAACTCCCCTGACCCGCCGCGCCGCATCGATCGTATCCTCTCGAGCCGCTCAGTGAAGCGGATGTGCTTCGCACTGCTTCGCGGACAGGGACAGGCTCCTACATGGTGGGGGCGGGTCTGGCGGCGGCAGGAACACTGGCGCGATGAGCGCGCCGCCGTTGGCCGCGCACGCCGCCTCAGCCGCCGTGGCCGCGTGCGTCTCGACGATGACCCCGTCGGCCTTGGCGGCGGTGTCGCTCGTTGTTGGGGGCCTGGACGAAAAAGAGGCTCAACTCCGACCCGACGTGCGGCTCTGACCTAGCGGCGAGTATCGGTGATGTCGAACACCGGCGACGGAAGGAGAAGCACCACACGGCGCAATTCGAGACTTCGAGAGGCGGAGCCATGGCCATGGCGAGCCCCAATGTCGTCGATTTGCCCATGGTGAGCCCCAATCTCGCCGATTTGGTTTGTGAGGATTTACATTCACGCCATGTTTGGTTTTCTTGCTGGTTATTGTGTTGCCTTGCCATGCGAGGCTATCTGTTTCGTAGGCCACTAAAAATTGAGTTGTTGCTGCTTGGATCGATGTACAACAAAAATATAAATCAGATATTTCTCTTATCCTAGTTCTCAGATGCAAGTTGACACATAAAAAACAGTTCACAATTCATAAGTCATAAGACAGATAAAAGCATGAATATGCAACTAGCCAACTTGCAAATGAGAGAGCAGTCAATCAAGCAGCCTAGTTGAGAATCAAATTGTGTAGATCAGTAGCATATCAGATTGCATAGAACAGCCAGTCAAGCAGACAATCAGTTTTGCAATCTACAGGAAGCAGCCAGACAAGCTAGGTAACATCCATAGGTACTAGCTGCTGAGAAACTAAGCACGTCACTAAACATTCACATGATTCATGGAAAAACAGTTCGTATAGCAATGGAGGTAGTGAGAGACTGAAGCAGTACTGGAGGCTGGAGGCTGATGGGGACGCATACTTAGAACCAGCCGAAGAACACGATCCCGGCCGATTAGCCCCAAAACAACCACGACAATTAAGCCACCCCGCATCGAA
>OAMR01000438.1:213329-224150 GCA_900205405.1 Echinochloa crus-galli | reverse complement strand
TTCATCTCATTTTTATAGAACCTTATGTTCACCATACCATTACAAAATATGAAGTTAGATGACCAATTGCTATAGAAAAATATGATTTATCAATTCTCTTTCGATGTAAGAAAAGAGGTTATATAAAAATGAGATGAAAATGGAAACAAGCATGCAAGCAAATGATATGACATGAAAGATTGTGATTTTATAAAAAACCAGGAAAAAAATCACCGAATTTAAAGTTTGTATCATCAAGAAATACTAATTACAAATTGTAATTATCTATACTAAAAGGATCCTAGAGAATTGAAAACACTTCTCACCAAAAAACTTGCGAGTTGTTTGGGATGGGGATGTGGGAAAGGTGGGAAAAAATTAATGTTGAGCCACTTTTAGTTATTTCTTCATAAAACTTTTTTCACCGTGCATTTTCTACCCGTCCGCGCGTACCCACCGGGACCCACCAGCGCCAATTACGGACATCATCATCTTATCGCGGCCCGTCAACTCCCCTGACCCGCCGCGCCGCATCGATCGTATCCTCTCGAGCCGCTCAGTGAAGCGGATGTGCTTCGCACTGCTTCGCGGACAGGGACCAGCTCCTACATGGTGGGGGCGGGTCTGGCGGCGGCAGGAACACTGGCGCGATGAGCGCGCCGCCGTTGGCCGCGCACGCCGCCTCAGCCGCCGTGGCCGCGTGCGTCTCGACGATGACCCCGTCGGCCTTGGCGGCGGTGTCGCTCGTTGTTGGGGGCCTGGACGAAAAAGAGGCTCAACTCCGACCCGACGTGCGGCTCTGACCTAGCGGCGAGTATCGGTGATGTCGAACACCGGCGACGGAAGGAGAAGCACCACACGGCGCAATTCGAGACTTCGAGAGGCGGAGCCATGGCCATGGCGAGCCCCAATGTCGTCGATTTGCCCATGGTGAGCCCCAATCTCGCCGATTTGGTTTGTGAGGATTTACATTCACGCCATGTTTGGTTTTCTTGCTGGTTATTGTGTTGCCTTGCCATGCGAGGCTATCTGTTTCGTAGGCCACTAAAAATTGAGTTGTTGCTGCTTGGATCGATGTACTCCGCTCCAGAATCAATCAAGGGGATCGATGCATGGATGGTGATCCTTCTCGTTGGTATGGTGCCACTGCCGCTGAGATCGATTTCTTTGCTGCGAACTCATGTCGGCCACAAACATGGTGCCAGACCTCAGCTTCGTAAAGTTCGATCCACCCTCCTTTGCTTTTCCTCAGTTTCTTTTTCTTTTTTTGCATGCGTGTGAATGGAGATGGATAAAAGGATACCAAAAAGTAATTGTGGTAGCTATATGCATTGTGTTGTTGTTTCTGGTGCTGCTGTTGCTGTTTGACTGTTTGTCGATTGGGAGTAAGGAAGAAACTGGAAGAAGAAACGGTATGATTTAGCAAGCAGTAACCCAAACATCCCCATCTATCCTTGCCTTGCCTTGCGCAGCCAGAGGCTAGGCAATCACTACCAGAATAATCCCTATTAGCACCGGTTGGGAAGCCCCTTTAGCACCGGGTTTCCCAACCGGTGTTAATATTACGGTGCTAAACCTTTAGCACCGGGTCAAATAACCGGTGCTAAAGGTGGGAGCACTAGCCAAAGATATTTGCATATTTGTGTGTTGCGGGATTCGAACTCGAGACCTCTTGGCTCGCGCGCACCCACCTAACCATCTCACCTACGCAGCACACATGATAGGATAGAAGATGCGCTCCTTTTGAAGTAGCATGTGACGCCCCCATTAGCACCGGGTCGTATTTACGAACCGGTGCTAAAGGGCCTTTAGCACCGGGTCGTAACACCACCGTAATACCACCTGGTGCTAAAGGAGGGGGACCCTTTAGCACCGGTTGGTAACTTAGCACCGGTTGTTGTTACCAACCGGTGCTAAAGGGTTCCCGAGGGCGCCTCAATTTTGCACCCGGTGCTAACGTTACATTAGCACCGGATCTTGAGAGCACCGAGGCATATGAGGGGTGCGGATGTGAGTTATTCTTGTAGTGAATCCTTGCTAGCAAGAGAACCAAGCACACTCTTAGCTTGTAGTCTTGTAGAACATATTTATATATCATCTGTTATTATTAGAACCCTCAAATTTACCTTCAAATATGTAAATAGTAATGTGATAAAATGTGTGTACTAACTACTAAGTGATATGATGAGATTTTCTACACATTTATTTTAGGAGGAGAGTCCAGATCATTCAGACTAGGGTGAACTAATCCAAATCCGATAAAGCATGGGTAGATAAAGTAGAGATCCAGGGTTTCTCTTGTGGTTATCAAGTTTTTACTGGTGAGTACATCAACTTTTTGCATCTTCCCTTTAAACAAGAACCTTATCTCCTTGTATGTCTACCATTTACTGTAGACTGTGTACTAGAAACATTAGTACATATGAAAACTAGCAGCCACATATTTTCTACTAGGAGACAAAGTGCATTGCTATGTGTCAAACAATTTTAATTGTGGAAACAAATCCTTACTAGGGGAAGATGGAATGAAAGTAGCTTTATTATGTTCAACTTTGTTGAAATCATTAGCATTAGGGAATGCAACTAGCAGTTCAAATAGGATGCACCAGCTCAAGAGCTTATGGTCCTTCTTTTTCAACAACCAGCAAGGCAAGTCCAACCAGGTGGCCATGGAGTGGAACTGCTAGGAGGTATGCATGAATAGTTGCTTGTTGTATCTTTTTAATTAGGAAACTTAAAATTTACCCATGCTTATTCCTTTTCAAATTGTGATGTTAGAGTGCAAACTTAGACACCTGCACTAAGCAAACAGTAATTTACAAGTTGTTATCAATGGGATTTTGCAGTATGCTTGTACTATTTTTTATATATTTTATTTAAAGCTAGAGCTCAAGTTGAAGGAACAAGAACATGACCGATCAATTGTGCAACTAAAGGTGACTCCTACAAATGTTTGCTATCTTGGTCTTGCTATCATTATTTGTTCTCTCATACAGCTGGAGCAAAGGAATAAGAACACCTGTGATCTGTTATAGAACTAAAGGTGACTCCTTGAATGATGTGGTATCTTTGATTCTACTACACGATTGATTTTATTATCAATTTCTTGTCTTACATTAAAAAAAAGAATACCAATCTGATTAAAGACTCTGGATTAGTCTGCCTAGCTTATTTGTCTAATTAATGTTGGAGGATTGTGGAAGGTAATTACGAGTTGGCGATATAGCATGGCCCGTGGTACGTACAATTATCTATCTACCTGTTTATCATATTTGTTAGTTGTATGTGTTCTGTTGACTTTCTGGGTACACATATAGCAACATTCACGTTTCTGTGTAAATACGGGTGTGACAATTCGGCACTCAAATAAGCCAACTCGTGGAATGCCACGGAACCAGCTCGCGGACGAGTGTTGAAACAATATATTCCCAAAACAAGCTAGTGGAGCGGCAAAAGATGCGGAGGCGTAGAGTACGTCTCCTCTCTTGCGCAAGGTGCAAAGAAGAGCGAAACTGGCTAGGCCAAGTGGAGTGTGGCCACTAGCCTCCAATGAAGGCTTGCAACCTTACCCACAGATTGGCCTATGCTAGTGATGGCTTGAATTTTTTTATTATTTGTATTATTTTTTTATTTTGTTGTGTTATATTTTCAATGCAAAGCGATGATCGGGCGAATGAATGCGAATGCAAAAATGGGAAATATGTAGTGGATTAGAAAAAGAAATAGGGCGATGGAATGCATGATTTTCTAAATGGAGTGATTTTAAAGCAAAGATGCAGTGGATAATGCAAAAATTAAAAGAATAATTCTCAAAATTTAAAGTGGATTATCTCACATACCTTGGTTTTTTCTTCGCCATTACCGACAATTTGAGATGAAATTATGGTGATGCAACATCGTTCGTCCGTCACGTTTGATAATTTTTTTCCCTCCATGACGATGATCTTTCCTCCAGGCTGCACATGATTGATATATATATATATATATATATGAAACTGATATATAACTGATATTCAACAACATGAGTGTTGAATAATATTCAACGCACATCGGCGCCGCCCACCCACCGGCGAGAAAGAGGAAAACGGGCCCACCGCGAGGCGAAACAAATACGCGCACCTACGTATAGCAATTAATGCCGCAAAATTACGTCACACTCGCCCGAAGGGGTAAAATCTACATCGGATGGAAGTAAAAAAACGCACACGTGTCCGGAACCTTCAAATCACCGGTAATCACGCCGCAAAATAAAAGGAAAATCTTATCTCCACCGACACCCCTGCCCCCGTTCCTCGTACGAAAATCCAGCCGCTACCCCCTCCCTTCGTCGTCCCCCGTGTGGAGAAATCCACAGCGAGCCCCTGCTGTCGCCGTTACGCCGGGCGGAGAACTCCACCACCACACTGGGCCGCGACAGATCCGCCGTACCCCGCCACGCAAGCGACCCTTCCTCGAGGAAACCGACGCCCGAAGCCCCTTCTCCGCGGCCACTACATAGCCGGCGGCAGCGGGAGGCCTCCCTCCGGCACACCTGCTCCCGCAATCCCCGGCGGCGGCGGAAGGCTCCCTCCCTCTGTCACACCTGCGCCGGCAATCCGCACAGTTCGTTGGGCGATGGGCAGCGGCCTTCCCTGGTGAGCGCAACTTCGGGAGTCCGCCTGATTGAATTTGATGGACGGCGGCAGCCGTGCGTCTCTCCTGGTGAGTGACACCCTAAAACAGATGTGGTTGCCTAGCAATTTTTTTTCCAGAACCAACTCAATCTCTTCAATTCGCGGTGGCAGTGAACCAAGGCAGACCATATGTAATCTCCATCTCCAGGAAGTTTATTTTCCCTTCTTCAGAGATGGATTTGGATATCAGGGCGTTCCAATCAGGGAGGATCCCGTTCTTCTCGGATAATAGCATCACCAGGTACTATTTCTCTAATCACACAACCATGCAATTATTAGTCTGGTAGTTTTTTTACATTCCCAGTCTCCTCCGGCACCCGTTTAGGATTCGGGAGAATATTATCTTGTGCTAGGGAATTTGGATGCGTTGAAATCATTTTTTTTACTGAAAACACTACGGTGTTTTTTATTTATTATTATTGATCTAATCCGTTCTCTCTTTTTTTCCATCTCCAATCTATTTTTTTATTATTCATCGAGCTCAGTAGCAGGGTGTTTATCCAGTAGATGATAGGTGCGGTGGTGTTTTCATCTTCTTCACCAGTGGCTGGGTAGGTAACATGTTTGGTGAAATTCCCATGAAGAAGCGGCTACCTAGGTAATGCTTTGTCTGGGGGTAAAAACACTTTACATGTTCTGCATATTGCGTGCTCATGAACTTTGATGTTTTCACCATGGAGTTTTGATGTTTATGATGGTTGGTGTGTCCTTTTTTCTGGATACAGGTGAGCCCCTGCTGCCATAATTGGATCTATTCGATAAGTAAATTAGGAGTAGTACAGGGCTGTGGAGGCCATCCGCGATAAGCACATGGAAAGGATCTTGTTCGAGATAGACATATATAGCAAAGTTACTCGATTATTCTAACTCTCTGCCATAATTGGATCAACTCCAGTTTTGTAGCGTGTCTAGGAGTTATTTTAAATATTACAAGAAGCAAATTGGCTTCAGAGAAGTAATTTCCGGTACAATTTGGATCCATTGCATTATCATAGTGTGACCATGAGTAACATTAGATTCTCTGAGAAGTAATTCATAACTTGGTATGTCCAGGGATACTTCTAAATGCTATACGGAGTTACTAAAAAGTTGATGTATTTTCGGTCCAGTTGGTTCCATTTTAGTACCATATATGCATAGGAGTAATTTTAAATATTACAAGAAGCACATCACAAATCAGAGAAGTAATTCAAGTACAGTTTGGATCCATTGCATTATCATAGTGTAACCATTAGTAACTTTAGATTATGTGAGAAGTAACATTATCTGTTCTGCATATTGTTCAAGAGTTTCTTTGAATGTTGAGGGTAGTTCACATCTTACCATGTGAAAGAGTGATTTTAAATAGTCTGAGATTACTCCTGTGGCCCCTAATATAGAGAGGTATTTTTCAATCTAATTGGATCTGTTCTATTATACTAAATGAATTCGATGTTGTTCTAGACACTTGCTTTGTTTATTGTTACTACTATTATTTTGTATATCATTTCTGCTTATTTTTTTACATGATATCACTTCATGGTGACATGAAAACTTATTGTTACTCTTGCATGCAGATTGCAGAACCATCCAATTATGATCTGACATTAGATAATGATCTGGTTGCATTTGTGAACGGTGCAAATCAGCTTATGGGAGGCGAATTTAGTTTGACATGTAGATGATTATTTTAGTCCCTATTTTGTAATCTTTATCCTATACCCAAGGATTTTTTTAATAGACCAAAGGAGTAAACTTTATAGAACAAGGAGTAATATTTATCATATATTGCATGTGGCAATTAAAATTACTCTCTACTCACTGGCTAATCTCCATGTTTGGATGACTAATTACTTCTTTATCAAAATTACTCCTTTTAAATGTATAATTACTCCTTTCTAATGGCTATAAAGTCAAACGGCTAATTAGTTTTTGTCCAGTGTTCTATAAAAGAAAATATTATTATACAAATAATTTTTGTTCAGTGTCTTGGTGAAAAAAGGGGGTAATTTTTCGATATTTTCATTTGAAATATGTGGTCATACGCAAAATTACGACATTGATGCCTTCCATCAGCACGTACGTTAAAAATCAGAACGGAATACTCGGCAACTAACGTGGTCTACGCATTTTACCCCCGGAACGTTGATGGGGTAAATACTTCTATAAAATCACGTCGTCGGAGTCCGGCGACGCGCGTCCGACCGAACGGTGCTGTGCTGACACGGCCCAACCAAGCCCCCGCCCCGCAACCGGAAATCAATCAGTCTAACCGGAAATTCTTCGGCATCAGTCCCGCACCCGGAAATTTGTAACCTTTCACCGGAAATTGAATTTAGAAATTGAAATTTTGGAAAACGCGCCATAAGGATAGCTGCTGTGGGACCATGTTATTAGCGGTTCCCGGCTCCATGATATCCACCGGGCCAGTCGTTTCCTTTCCTGTTCCTCCGACGCACGGGCGATTGAATCCGCCGCCGCCGGCGTTGAGGACCTCCGCTGCCCTCCGCTCTCGACCCAGCGATTCCTCTCCGATTCGAATCCTTCTCCAGCCTGTGAGTTGATTCCCCTCCATCGGCGTCGTCACCACTGGAGCCGGTTGCATCCCTGCATCGGAGTCGTCGGCAGATCCATCCACTGCGCAACAACCCAGCACGAGGTACACTGCCTTCTTCCGATCTCACTTTGCCCACCTCTGAAGTTCTTCCGTTTGGAATCCCCTCATCTCTGAAATGTTGGTTTTGGGGAATATCATCGATTCTGTATCTTGATTTTTATATACCCGTGCAATCAGGATAACTACCCATGTCAATCAGCAAGTACCCACAGGAATTTTGGTCATTCTTTGCTCTCGGTCCGTCTCAATCTCTATTTCCCCCCTCAGATTTTGGCTATAAATGAAATGATGGATGTGCAGTAGTGTATTTGGGAGCAGTCTCTTATCTTTGTGCTCCATCCCTAGCTAGAACAGAAGATCCGTAGACCCCATCCGTAGAAAAATTCATTCTGATCCGTTGCACTTTTGTTTAGTATTTGAACTGCATTCATTCCATATGAAGCATATGGCTTTGCACCTGTTCCATCAATTAGTATTGTGTTGAATACAGCAGCTCTATCAGAATTTCGTAAAAGTATGTGGATTTCCTTTTCATTCATGTTTGGCAAGGTGAACATTTCAATTCTTTCATATGCCTTCCCATTAGATTATTTATGCTAGAAATTGTTTGGCAGCTATTTTCCCTGCCAAACATCATGAAACTAAATATACCAATGTATACTCCATACTATTCACCTTTGGCATTGCATATGGGGATTCGTCTTCTTCTGTTCATTGAGTCTGGTTCCAGCTCTAGATAACATAATGGAATTTTATTTGTGTTGCAGTTCATCTTATTAAAACGGTTTATTTATAGTTGGGTATCTCTCCCGTTACACTGAATTTTCATTAGGTATGCAATGGCCTGATGGTGGTGGCTTAATTAGCTAGCTTTTCATTTGTTAGTATACGACTATATTTTCCTGCAGATATGTTTTCTAGATACTTTGTCGCAGTTCATCATACAATTTGGTTGAGACACTATAATATTGGCTAAAATTTTGATTATTACTTCCTGAAATCTACCTTATACACTGCATCTGTTTTTGAAATAATATTGGTCCGGTCAGTTTTCTTCTTAACCAATTAATGTCTGCGCCCTAGTCTAAATAGTTGGATGTGTCACATAGTCTATGCTCCGGTATAGCTAGCATTTGATATAATGATTTTTTTCCATCAGTATTTCCCTGCATACGAAGAGCTCGATCAAATTCTCTTTTTCTTTTTTCTTTTTTTGTTCTCTGGCTTGGCAGGGTGGGCACTTAAATTTTAGCAGATGTCTAGCTGATGGGCTATTTCTACTACAATATTCTTGGCGAACATCTTTCCCTGATATACTTCATGATTATAAATATGAATGTTTCCTGCAATTCCTCTTCTGTAGTATAGAAGATGGCAGCATTGAATTCGATTCTCTGATCTGATCACAGCTTTGGATAATATAGTGATCTGTTGGGGTACTGCATCTCCTCACTGTATTATCCGCAGGTGGATTCCTGGAGGCTGGAGCTCTACTAACCCATGTTGGCAGGCACCAGCCGAGGCACAAAATGGCTGCAGATATGGTCTGCGCTCGTGGTGCTGATATCCTGTTGGCAGTGGGCATACCGTTGCCGCAGCTTTGCAAACAAGACAACCCATATTTAACATATTCTGTATGTGTTTATTAACAGAATTTCTCTAAATTTATATAGTATTCTCTATGGTTGTAGGGGCATTTAGGCCTCCATGCCACATTGCTGATCTGCACAGAAAGAAACATGGAGGTGAGTCCTTCCCCTCATATTGGTTTAGCTAAACAATGTCATGGATTTATTGTAGAACTTTATAAAATTCTACTAGATCACACGACTATGATTTGTTTCTGCTATAGTCATCATTTTAATCTAATTGTTCTAATTTGCAGACACCCATTACTGATCGCCGCATGAGGCCGCGGTCACTATCCCCAATTCAAGTTGCACTGCTCCTGGTCAGGCATAGCGAAGCGGCTGGCCACACATACACCTCGGCCTGGGACTGGGTGCATAGCTCAACAATGTTTCATTCAGGAATTAACAGAAGTTAATTGTACAATGATGTTTCATTCCGTGCATGTGGTGGTACTGTATTTATTTCTATGTATAACTGTCCTCTGTATGATGCTGCATATAAAAAAAATTGGAATTTTTTAGTTTTGAAGTGTAACAAAAGAATTTCCTGCTATTGTAATTATCATTTTCCTTTATTATGCTGCAACCAATGAGGTTTTCTGCTTCACACGAATGCTCCATTCTCTTGAACAAGAATATTTCATTGTAAACAAAATTTTCCGGCTAAAAGAGACATTCTTTTGGTTAGCAGAATGCAAAGTCTAACCTTTTTCTTGTCACACACAGCACCATGGACAAAGCCTACAGCCCTTTCTGGGTGAAATCATTTTTTCTCATGCGAGACATAAGTTTCCGTTTAAAACATTATTTTTTCGATCACGGAATAACTTTTTCCGGCCTCAGTCACGTTACTCTGGTGCCAGCCAATTTTTTTCGTTAAAATAGCAATTTTCCGGTTAGAGATGAGCCTTTTCCGGTTGCCATAATTGGCTTTCCGGTTAGGAGAGGACTGATGAGCGTTTTCGGGTTGCGGTCATTGGCTTTCCGGTTAGGAGAGGACTTTTCCGGTCACAGATTCCATTTTCCTGAATGTATTCATCATTTTCCGGTTAAAATGCCACTTTTCCGGTCACGGAAGACAATTTTCCGGTCGCGGGTCTGATTTCCCCTGGCTTGCCGGACCGCTGGCGCGTTAAATAGTAGGGTGTTAAATAGCGCTACCCTATATATATATAGAGTCTGCACCCTGCCCAGCCAGCCACCCGACGGCCGACGGCACCAGACCCATGCCGCGCCCGACCCCGTCTGCCCCCCGTCAGCCAACCTGCGCTCAACCCGCGCGGCCGCGCCGCAGGTCCGGTTCGGCTTTTTTTTTTGCTGGTTTTTTCTCGGATGCTCGCTACCCCCGGGCCCACCCACGTTCGTATTGCAGTTCATCCCCCAGCTCAAAACAAAATTTCCCCATCCCGTCACAGCCGCTCGTCGTTGCCGCCCGCCGTCCCCTCCCGCCCTCGCCGCCTGCCAGCCGTCGCTTGCCCCCACCCGCCGTCGCCGCCCGTCGCGGTCCGCCCACGCCGCCCGCCATCTCCATCAGCCAGTGGATCCACCTTTGCATCCCAATCTCACTTTCTTTTGTGCAGATCGATTGTTCACGATTTTGGGTTTGATGCATGATTTGATTCCGTTCTCCTCCCCTAGTCGGCGACGGGCCTGTGGCACCTCAGTCCGGCCTCTCCACCCTAGGCGACGGCGCGCGCCCTGCGGCACCTCAACCCGCCGGACTCTCCGCCCACCGCAGGCAACGGGGCCATCGCGCAAGGCTTGGCGGCAATCCGTGTCTCCGTCACCAGGTCTTCCCCTGCCTCAGCGACTTATGGCCACCAGCATCAACTTCTCCCATGGCGAGGTCGCCACAACCCATGGAAGGTACCAATCGAAGCCATCTTTGCCAGATCTTTAATGCTCGTAGCAGTTTTAGTTCGATCCATGACCAATTAATTTC
>OAMR01000438.1:196968-212708 GCA_900205405.1 Echinochloa crus-galli | reverse complement strand
ATTCTCTGATCTGATCACAGCTTTGGATAATATAGTGATCTGTTGGGGTACTGCATCTCCTCACTGTATTATCCGCAGGTGGATTCCTGGAGGCTGGAGCTCTACTAACCCATGTGGGCAGGCACCAGCTGAGGCACAAAATGGCTGCAGACATGGTCCGCGCTCGTGGTGCTGATATCCTGTTGGCAGTGGGCATACCGTTGCCGCAGCTTTGCAAACAAGACAGCCCATATTTAACATATTCTGTATGTGTTTATTAATAGAATTTCTCTAAATTTATATAGTATTCTCTATGGTTGTAGGGGCATTTAGGCCTCCATGCCACATTGCTGATCTGCACAGAAAGAAACATGGAGGTGAGTCCTTCCCCTCATATTGGTTTAGCTAAACAATGTCATGGATTTATTGTAGAACTTTATAAAATTCTACTAGATCACACGACTATGATTTGTTTCTGCTATAGTCATCATTTTAATCTAATTGTTCTAATTTGCAGACACCCATTACTGATCGCCGCATGAGGCCGCGGTCACTATCCCCAATTCAAGTTGCACTGCTCCTGGTCAGGCATAGCGAAGCGGCTGGCCACACATACACCTCGGCCTGGGACTGGGTGCATAGCTCAACAATGTTTCATTCAGGAATTAACAGAAGTTAATTGTACAATGATGTTTCATTCCGTGCATGTGGTGGTACTGTATTTATTTCTATGTATAACTGTCCTCTGTATGATGCTGCATATAAAAAAAATTGGAATTTTTTAGTTTTGAAGTGTAACAAAAGAATTTCCTGCTATTGTAATTATCATTTTCCTTTATTATGCTGCAACCAATGAGGTTTTCTGCTTCACACGAATGCTCCATTCTCTTGAACAAGAATATTTCATTGTAAACAAAATTTTCCGGCTAAAAGAGACATTCTTTTGGTTAGCAGAATGCAAAGTCTAACCTTTTTCTTGTCACACACAGCACCATGGACAAAGCCTACAGCCCTTTCTGGGTGAAATCATTTTTTCTCATGCGAGACATAAGTTTCCGTTTAAAACATTATTTTTTCGATCACGGAATAACTTTTTCCGGCCTCAGTCACGTTACTCTGGTGCCAGCCAATTTTTTTCGTTAAAATAGCAATTTTCCGGTTAGAGATGAGCCTTTTCCGGTTGCCATAATTGGCTTTCCGGTTAGGAGAGGACCGATGAGCGTTTTCGGGTTGCGGTCATTGTCTTTCCGGTTAGGAGAGGACTTTTCCGGTCACAGATTCAATTTTCCTGAATGTATTCATCATTTTCCGGTTAAAATGCCTCTTTTCCGGTCACGGAGGACAATTTTCGGGTCGCGGGTCTGATTTCCCTTGGCTCGGCGGACCGCTGGCGTGTGAAATAGTTATTTAACGCCCAGCGTGTTAAATAACGCTCTATATATATATATATGACAAGGCTAAAATGCAACCAGGTGGATTACCTACTACGACAGACCCGAGGAAGGACAGCGCCATCAGCCCCTCGCGCACCAGCTGGTGGCACCTCACCCCTAAAATAACTCACCAGGAGGCTTGAACGAGAGGAATCTTTTCTTGATTTGATCCAAAAAAATGTGATATCTACTAAACCGTAAGTCCGATTTCAAATCCGTTTGAAGCATATTGTTCGAAAAAATGTGCTTAACAAAACAAGATCCATGAAGAATATATTTTGATAAAGTTTTTTAAAAATATGCAATTGCCACTACGTTGTACTATGAATTGCCACAACATCTGTTGATTGCAACATGGTATATGTACTCATTGCAACTTGTATTCTTAAATCTCACGTGCAGTCTACACACCCTTGTGGACCTACCAGTAAGCACGCATGCATGTAATTGGTTGTAGTACTAGTTACCATCACAAGTACAACACAATTACAAGTTGTATGTAGCCTAGTTAGCATTGTGACCAGTTACTAGTAGTTGCAAGGTAAGCGAAAAAGTACACGGAAACCCATCAAATAATAATAAAATAATTCATTAGACATGTCACTCTGATCTGCCTCGAGCTGATTTCCATTGATTGTCGCGGCTCGCTCATCGCCGTTTAGCAGTGCCGGGTGTTGTCAAAGTGCTAGTTACATGCTCTCATATTATTGGACCTGTCCGGCTGATATACTGCTGATTTCAGCTGCATAATTCACGGTGCCTCACAATCCTCATCTCTCTCGTCTCAGCTGCTGGTTGCTGGCCGGCTGCTGCAGCATCAGCAGATCAGCAGGAGCATAAGCCACAAACTCATCAGCCGAACAGAAGCCAACTGCAATTTAGACCAAAGAAAAAAAGTTTAGTGAGCTGAAAACAAAGCAGATATGGTGCTTCCTTTATCGAGGTGGTTGGATGTGCACGGCATATGCCAAAATCTATCAAATAATAAAATAGTTGGACCTAGATGATTACCCAGGTATATAGTCAGCTAAGTTCACAAACACATTCGGCACCTACTCAGTTCCATACATATAACAACAACAAAAAAGTACAGTGCAAACATGCCAGGAAAGAGAGGAACTGAATATCTAGGCTGATGATGAACACGGACTGACAAAACTTACAGTAACATCAACCAAGCAGCTGGAAGTAAACAGAGCTAAGCAACAGGCATCGCACCATGCGTCCATGCATAGGCGCTCCAGCCTCCAGCCGTCAGATATTCCATACCCATTCAATGAATGAATGTGGTGCTTAAAACTGAAAGTGATCGAGCAATGGGTTGAAAATTACAAGAATTCAGCTATTTTATAAGAGTTCAGCAACGTGGGATATCTGGTACCCATTCAACGGGACGCATTGAACAGAATGAGTGCATGACCATCGGCACATAAAAAAAGACAAAAGTAAGGTAGAAAACTAGAACCAATTGCATCTTACCAGTTGCAACACAACCATAAAAAAATTACTACTAATTGGGCGGTTAAGTTGCAGCACGAGAAAGGGTGTACGTTTGTGCTTAAATTCGAAAAAGGGTGTGCATTTTTGCTAAAATTATGATAAAAAATGTTACTAATTGCCACTGATGCAATGGTCTAGTTGCAACACATATCATTTAAACAATTGCAGGTATACATTCAGTTCAATTGCAAAAAAAGAAGTACCAGTTGCAGGTGATCATTATAGTTTAATTCCAGAACAAAAAAAAGGTCAACAATTGCAGGTATACATTCAGTTCAGTTGCAGAAAAAAGTAGTACCAGTTGCAGGTGGCAGCTGATCATTCCAGTTTAATTTCAGATTAAAAGTGGGTCATCAATTGCAGGTGTACATTCAGCGCAATTGTAGAAAAAAAGAGTTTCAGGTGGCAGGTGATTATTCCAGTTTAATTTCAGATCAAAAGTGGGTCATCAATTGCAGGTGTACATTTAGTGCAATTGCAGCAAAAAAGCAGTATGAGTTCAGGTGATTATTCCAGTATAATTTTAGAATAAACGTGGATCGTCAGTTGCAGGTGGTCACTCAGTGCAATTGCAAAGAAAAGACAGTATCAGTTGCAGGTGGCACGTGATCACTCTAGTTTAATTTCAGATCAAAATTGGGTCATCAATTGCAGGTGTTCACTCAGTGCAATTGCAGAACAAAGCAGTATCGGTTGCAGGTGGCAGGTGAAAGGAATTTTCCTATATGCATATAATCCAGTTCCAAGTGAAAGGAAAATATATTCAATAACTGAAGCTCATGGCAATCACACATGCAAAATCACTAGCCACATCACGAGAAGGGCAAGGAAACAGGGAACAAGAATGGCAGCAAACAATAGCATATGGTATAGAATAGAGACCCAGAGCGACATGCAGGACAATGTAGTTCCAGGATATTTATAACAGGTTTAATAAGACAGCTATGATGGCTGGTTGATGGCATTCACAGCAAACTTCGAACAAATCACAGAAAAAACTACAAATTCCATGTGTTCACGGGAATTCCCTCAAATAGATTACCTTGCTCTTTCTGCTCCAGGATGTCTCCATGCGTCCCCAAACTGTCGGGCCGCGGCTGTGGGTGTGCCACCCGGAGTGCTGCCTCTCCCGCGGATGCAGGGTCCACCTGTTGCAGGGTCACCACCTCCCATATCTTAAGCAGAGTATACTGATGAAAGGAAAAAACAGTAAACATTAGGCCATGGAACTGACTTATTGCTATATTTTTTTGGCAACTTATTATGTAAAGGGAACGATGTTATCATCTGAGATTCATTAAACCTAATATCCAAAGCAAAATGAACAATTGAAAAATGACTTAATTATATGTCAGTATTTAGCTAATTTTGCAGTCACCACAGGACACAATAGAAACAACAATCCGTGCATCATTTACTGAACAAGCCTGGTCTTGCATTGTGGGGATGAATGTACTGAAACTGACAGGCTATTGACAGACTATTGAACTGGTAATAAAAAGTGGGTCATCAATTGCAGGTGTACATTCAGTGCAATTGCAGGAAAAAAGAAGCATGAATTACAGGTGGCAGGTGATCATTCCAGTATAATTTTAGATCAAAAGTGGATCATCAATTGCCGGTGTTCACTAAGTGCAATTGCAGAGAAAAAGTAGTATCAGTTGCAGGTGGTAGGTGATCACTCCAGTTTAATTTCAGATCAAAAGTGGGTCATTAATTTCAGGTGTACTTATATAGGGTATGGATGCTACTAACTAAACTGGTTGAGTTGATAAGCTACATATCCAACGATACAGTTAAAAAGGGGACAATCAGATCATTCAGACTTGGCAAAAACAGCAGGTGGCCAAATCAGTTAAATTGCAGATCAGGTGGTTACTCTGTTGCAGGCTTAGAGGGGAATCAATTTCAGGTGATCGTTCAGATAAAATTCAGATCAGCAGTTGCAGGCAATGAGAAACATCAGTTGCAGGTGGTCATTTAGTTAAAAAGGCAAACTAAATTAGACAAGTTGACCAGCTACATATCCGCGATACAGTGTCGGTTACGATCGCACATGTCAGGCACCGGAAAAATAAAAAAAGCATAATACATTGACACAGGCGAGTAGCTTGCCTGTGTTGGCAACAACGTCGCAGAGTGCTCCACCTCCATCCCGTCCATCACTTGAAGAGTTGCTATGCTGCTCTGCAACAAAAAGAAATCAAGATCACAAGAAATCAAATTTTATCAGGCATGAACTCCCAGCTGCACTCCGGGAGCAGCAACCTAGAAGGACCTGCATATCGCATCATTCATCGTGCAATTGCTTGTGGATAGTAAAACAAATTTCAGGACACCATGATATACAGTTGCAACCTTGCTTGATAGCATATTCCAGACAATATGGGGTTTAAGAAAAGAACAAAAGGAAAAAAAGAACCATGGATAGTAAAAAATCAGATCAGTTGCAGGCTAAAGGGGGGCATTAGTTGTAGGTGGTTGTTCAGTCTAAATTACAGATCAAATGTGTCATCAGTTGCAAGGCTAAAAAAAGGAGGGGGATATCAGATCAAATCAGGCTAAGGCAAAAATCAGCAGGTGGTCGTTCAGTTAGATAATCAGATCATAGGAGGGCATCAGTTGCAGACTAAAGAGGTCATCAGTTGCAGGTGGTCATATAATTGAATTTCAGGTCAGAAGTTGCAAGCTAAGGAGAACATTAGTTGCAGGAGGTAATTCAGTCAAATTTCAAAAAAAAGGAAGAGCAAATGAAGAGAAAAATAAACAGGAAAATGAAGGATCTGCTCCAGTAGAAAAGGATCTGCTCCACTAGTTGAATGGATGCCAGAGTGGGAGCTGACTGCACACCAGCAAAATTAAGAGAGAAATAAACAGTGTAGATCACTTTTTCTATGAATGGTATTTTCCCATCCGTGCTCTGCACCTTTGGGAAGAAAGCCAGAAAGGGCCCGACCAGATGCAGTACTCTAAAAGCCACCGGCCATCTTCCTGTGTTCAGGAAACAAAATTCCGTCAATATTTTGCATAATGCACATGAAAACCACTGCATGAAACAATGATGTATACACTTTATTCTAATTAATTAACATAACAAAAAGGTGAATCACTACTTTCTTCCTCCGCATCAAGATTTAACTAAAAAGCCAGTACGTGGCTGCTAGACCCAAGCCACAGAAAACCTGAAATGATGGACTCATGTGGACGATCTACAAAATATCTAAACCATTATTCGGGACATCAAACATCATGCAGAAGCGGTACCACATACAGAACTGAAAGAGATCCAAGCAGGAGGAGGGCAAGGAGCAGATGTGGGAGGACTTGCCTGGCGACGCCGGGGAGGGCTGATGCTTCGCCGCCGCAGCCGTTGTCGCCCGCCGGTCTCGTCTCGTGGCTGCCGCTCCGCGCTCCGCGCGCTCGCGGCCGCCGCTCGTCGCCCGCCCCGGTGGCTGTAGCACCACCGCTCCCTGCGGGCCGGAGCATGCCCTGGCCTGGCGCCGCAGCACCCCGCGGGGGACGTCACCCCGGTGGCTCGAGCACCGCGGCTTCTCCCCTGCGGCTCGAGCTCGTCGCGGCTCGAGCGCCGCTGCTCCCCAGAGAAGGAAAAAGGTGGGGATGAGAAATGGATAGGGATGGGGTGGGAGGGATGCACGCCTGATTAATTGGCTGGTTGGGTGGGTTGGTCAGACCAAAGGTTGGCTCGCTCGGTCGGACTAGGCTGGGTGCACCCGCTACGCGGATGCACCCAGGTGTAGAATAGACATACACTATATATATACCGCTAATTATAGTATAGAATAGCTATTCGGTACCCGAGCCACCTCCTCCCGTCGCGCTCCCTGCTCCTGCGCCCGGTTTTTTTTCAGACGCACGGTTTGCTGGTTTTTTCCGTCGCGCTCCCTGCTCCTGCGCCCGGTTTTTTTGCAGACGCACGGTTCGGCTTTTTTTCCAGACGCACGGTTTGCTGTTTTTTTCCGTCGCGCTCCCTGCTCCTGCGCCCGGTTTTTTTCAGACGCACCGGTTTTTTTTCAGACGCACGATTTGCTGGGTTTTTTTCACGTGGCGATAGCTCCGTACGTCCGCAGGGTATGCGGTTTTGACACAGGATTTGAAACGGGATTCCATGCTGGTTACATAATATCGGTAAATATAAATCTCGTGAACAAACAACATGGGTCATCCGGTCAAGCAGAAACAGCTATTCAATTTTCGCAAAAAAAGTAAAAACTAAAAACAGCTATTCAGTTTGCAAAAAATCAGCTT
Source organism: Echinochloa crus-galli (assembly GCA_900205405.1). Taxonomy (NCBI): domain Eukaryota; kingdom Viridiplantae; phylum Streptophyta; class Magnoliopsida; order Poales; family Poaceae; genus Echinochloa; species Echinochloa crus-galli. The sequence continues at coordinate 205,530 of OAMR01000438.1, read as the reverse complement.
TTCAGTTGGACTCTTCAAAATTAGTTCGTTATGTCTCAGGTTGACAGGAGGTAAAAAAAACTTATTATTTTGAAAACATAATATTTTTTCGTAAGCCGGTTCGTAATAGATATTAAAAACACAAATAACAGTCGTAGAAGTAACATTTACATGATAATTTATTGACAAGATCACGACATACCATCATCACATGAACTAACTGTACTTATGATTTGGACCAAATTTACAGAATCAAATTAACGAACACCACAGCAGCGCAGCAACATAGTCTTTGCTACATCCTACATGGTCTCTCGCAGTGCATTCCCTGTTAGTCCACAGCACTGCAAATACACCATGCACTGCAAACGTGACCTACACAAGCGATGGAAATTAGTTCCAAGTTCATGACCAATATCACAGGATTAGAGCATAATGGAGAGAGCTAGCAATGAAAGATGCTGGCCAATTGAGACCATGGTGCCCACTTCAATGCCTGCAAAATAATTTGAATATGCTATCATCATTTTTACAAATGGGCCTCCTGTAAAAAAACATTTCAATGTTGTTTGCATATTTGCAGATCTGTTGCTTGTTCCCATGCTGCCTTCCTGTACCTGCCCACAAGCAGCAGTGGCGGATCCAGCGGTGGGTCGGGAGGGGCTGGAGCCCCTCCTACCACCGCGGACGCCATGAGAGCCCCCCAAGCCCCTCCTAGAATTTTGAGAAGGAAGAAGAGGGAAGGAGGGGCTAGAGAAGGAAGAAGAGGAAGGAGACCCCCCTGCCTTCCATTCCTAGATTCGCCACTGCCCACAAGCACATCCACCAACCACCAAGCACTTTGCATCATCATTAAATAATTTAGCTTAGAGGTTCAACTCACAAAAACAAACTTCAAAACATTATGGAAGCAGTCCAACAGAGCTGCACATACACAGTAGTTCAAAAATATGAGATAGTATGCACATATGGCAGAAGAACCTTAGGTCTAGGTACAGAACACTGGCTTCTTTTACAAGTATGATTTTTTTTCTCGAATATTACAAGTATGATTTTAAGTCAACCATAATGGCAATTTTAATCTTTCTTTGTAGTTTGTGAACTGAAGAGCCTATTCTAGAATATGATAAACAACTAAAGGCAGAAGTCTTTAGTCCAATCGTGCACCTGATTAATCCATCATCAAAACATATATAGCTAATCATGCATTATATTTTCATTCGGGACAAGCAAAACAATGAGACAACCAAAAAACATATATTAGCAACCAAAAAACAATGAGACTATCTGAGTTCCTTTCAGATTCATTTCAGCCATAATCATTTATGAAGATACTACAAGGTTCAATTCTTACTATATGATTGAAAAGATAAAGATTACCGGTACTGTCAGTTTCGAAAGTCAAGTACACTGGCGATGAGATCAAGATTATATCATGTATTTAGCATTTGAGACAAATAAATTCAAGCTATTGACTAACAGGCTAAGAGCACATGTGCCCTAAACATAAAATATTTCATCAAATCTTCAAGAAAGGCCTATCACTAGTTGATCGATGGAACAGACAGCTAGAAACCATTTAGCGCTCGGTTACATGTCGAAATTTCTAATAAGGCAACAAAGGATTGAACATATTAAGTAAAGAGCTATTATCAGCACAAATGAGTGCTTCCTTTCTGTACATAATTTCCTATCCAACACATAAGGACAACTAATCCAATTACTATACATATAAAACTTTTCTACTGACAAGAATTGTTAATATAGACGCACTGGAAGTACAAATCTATTATATGCCTTTGCCTACAGAACGGTGAACAATATATGAAGTGATGAATCAACAATAGATGAGATCTCACCTCTCATACCTACAGCTGAGGTTCCGCAGCATGCAGGGAGCGCCATGAGCACCTGGAGTCCTGAACAGGAGGCACGGCAGAATATGCTCTTGTCACCTCCCCTGCCCAGCTGATGGACATTGATACCATCGTGACGGCACCAGTCATGAGCCTCATGACCATCCTGCTGACCTCATGGAACCTCACAATGCAAGCTGACAGCAAGTGGTGCAACAGGCGTGGTGTCCTCAGAGTACGCACAAGCGAGGGAGATAACTGAGAACATAGAAATCAAGTATTGAATGCGAACAGCAATCAAACTGTAGCATTTTGAAAAAAAAACAAATATGAAACATGTATTGCTCAGATTAGCAAATGATTGTTTATATAGTATACAATATAAATTACTATAATATACTAAAATCTTAAGGGGATATGGATATGCCTAATCTGATCAAGCAGTTATGAAGACCTGTTTTTCTAAGATAATGTTAAATAATAGAAGGACGTTGTGGAAAAAAGGACCTTTTAGTAGAGCAGATGTGATGATGCTATCAGAAAGTGCTCTAGCCATCTGACAAAAAGGGTCTCGGATCTGCACACACAGGGGAATTAGCAACGCCAGAAATACTCCATAATGTTCACGCCACTAAATTTGGGACACAATAACAAAGCTGAATTGGTTGCTTCTGCGTCTCTCACTAAATTTGGGACTGCTAGAGTGCTAATTGAATGAAAAGACCAGAAGGTATGGCCGTTACACGATTTAATTTTTACTTATAACCATTATAACAAATCGCCGGCATGAACACAAGCAATCAAATGCTAATTGACTGAAAAAACCAGCAGGTGTGGTCCCCGCTCAATTTAATCACCACTAACGTGGGCAATAAAGCCAAAGGAGGGGAATTACTAGTGTGATTTTAAGTCAGACACAACAACAATTTTAATCTTCTTTTGTAGCATGTGGACATAAGAGCCTAGCCTAGAATCAGAAGGCACAGGACACAAATAGAATAGCCATGTCAATTTAAGTGCTATATCTCTGTATAACTAAAAGCTTAAGCATTTAGATCAATTGGGTACCTGTTTATTAATCCATCAAAACATATAGGAGTAGCTAATTTAGCATTATCAGTTGCATAAATCCAACAAAAAATAGGACCTAACCCTTCGAAGTTCAATATACATAATTGCAGAGGGGACGCTGGCAGAATTTCAGAAAACTGCACAAACGTGAGCACAAAAATCTTGAATCTTTACCCTCGATTTAGCATGGGGGCACAAACATAGGACATGTGCTTGTTAATGTGCAGGAATGGGAGAACAGCGAGAGGAGGGGCCTAAACCTGATTATGCCGCTGGTTTGCATAACCTTAATCCATACCTAACCAAACTCTAAAAAATACCTAACCAAACCCTACAACACAAATCCACTCGAAAATCTCGACCTCTTTGCCCGCAAATCCAGTGCCACAAAAACAGGAACAAGTTGGCTGATGGCTTCGGATTGGTACCTTGCCGAGGGTTGGCGCGAGCTCGCCATGGGAGAAGACTCTGGCCGAGCCAAGTCGATGGGGCCGCAGGGGAAGACCTGGAGATGGAGGCATGGCTCTCCGCCAAGCCTTGTGCGCCGTGGCCCCAGGGTCTTGCACGGTGGCGCCGTTGCCTGCGGAGGGCTGCCTGCAGATGGCGGAGAAGCCAGCGGGCTGAGGTACCATGCTCGCTGTCGCTGCCTTCAGAGGAAAACGAAATCGAATAAGACGAACTGCATATATCGGAACCAAATTGGGAAAATGAGGTTGTGTATCAATTAATAACTCACGGAATAATGAGGAGAATTGCAGGAGGCGGGTCGGGGTGATCTTGCTGGGCTGGAGCGATCACTGCTGCGATGTCGTCGTCGTCCTCGACGCCCACGCAGCCAGTGCCCGTGAGCTTTACCGCACCGTCGGCGCCGCGTCCGAAGCTGCGGGAAGGCGACGGGTGAAGGCGAGATCACCGAACAGCGGACCGGCCTCGCCAGCGAACCAAGAATGTTGGATGGAGTACGGCGGCGGCGGCATGGAGCCGGACGGAGAGAGAGGCGGAACGGCGGCGATGAGCAGCGGCGACGCGTTGGACCGTATTTTTTTTGGAGATGGAGCTGGATCTAAATCCGGGTGAAACGCGGATGGTAACCGGCCTCGACAACGTGGGATCAACCCGAGGGAAGAAAACCGAAAAAAAACCAAGACGGCCCGTGGGGGGCGGGGGAGGAATAGACCGGGGGGAGTCGAATGAAGATTCTATACTCCATAGAGTAGTAACACGATTAATCCGGAACCTCCAACCTATCCTAGGGATTGGGTAATGGACAGCAAGCTGAACAGAGGTTGTCCCATCCGGTTGCAGCCTGTCCCAGTACGAAGTAATGTACCGTATGCGTCTGTTCAAATGTACACCGCGTGGGAAGCTGTACCGGCAGAAATACATCATAAATAAGACCGCTCCTCTCTCCTGCTCTCTCTCCTTCCAACACCGCTCCTCTCTCTCTCTCTCCTCCCAACGCTCCTCTTTCTCCTCCAAAACCCGACGGTGGCGGCGAGATCCAGCGACGGTGACGGTTGCAGCCGCAGCAGCCAGTAGCGTGAAAGCCTTTAACCAAGATGTTTGTCGATGGTGGAGCTGCTGTGAATGTGATGCCATATACTACATTCAGGAAGCTTGGCATGGGCCCTGGAGATTTGACACCAACGAGCATAATTCTGAATGATTTTGCTAGGAATCCTTCAGACACCAAAGGCTGTGTTCATATAGATCTAATGATTGGGTCCAAGGTTCTGCTCACAACTTTCTTCGTCATTGAGGGCAAAGGGGCATATAGTTTGCTGCTTGGAAGAGATTGGATCCATGCAAATTGCTGTATCCCATCCACCATGCATCAACAGCTCATTCAGTGGATAGATGATGACATGTACTCATCGTCTTTCCCAGAGTGGTATCAAAGGGTGTCATTGCCTAACAGGGTTAAAGTGCCTACAGAATTTACTAAATTCTCAGGACAAGATGACACTAGTACTGTGGAGCACATAGCGCGGTATTTGATGCAGCTTGGTGAAGCGTCAGCAGATGAAGCTTTTAGAAACAAATACTTTCCTTTGTCATTGACAGGTTCAGCATTTACATGGTTTGCCTCTTTGCCCGCTCAGTCAATTTGCACCTGGAAGGATCTGGAGCAGAAATTTCATGCTCATTACTACACTGGCAGCACTGAGAAAAAGTTGGTTGATTTAACTAGCCTAAGGCAGAGAAATAATGAAACACCTACAGAATTCCTTAGGAGGTTCAATAATGTACATGCAGTCTTGAGGGCAAAACGATAACGAAGAAAAGTGTTGGGTTGTCCATGGAGAAATGTAAGATTAACTTAACATAATAGCTTACTTGGAACAACTATGATCAAAAGAAAGGAAAGGAAAAAGTCAATGCGAATCACATTTCAAGAGGGTGATAACCATTGAGAAAAATAATGGGTTGGCCACGAAGTGTAGAAAGATAGCAGCATATGGACAATAAATGCACAACCAAAAATCCAATCTAGAAAGCGATGAGAGTTGCTAGACATGGAAGGTGAAACTACGCGGCGTACCAATGATGAAAACATGGTGATACAGTCATGTCATTACCATCAAACCATAGCCCAATTGCAAGGCCAATTGTCACCTAACAAGACCACCAAGGCATGGTGATCACTCCCGGTGACAACGAGAAAGAAAAAAATTGGTGATGTCTTGCTACGTGCCATTGTGATCAGTGGACAGTTGAGATCAGCAAAAATAATGAAAGAAGGAAAGATAGGTAATGTCGTCATTAGTGGAGTGCTATTGTTTTTTTATGAAAACTGTAGGGGAGTTCCCATAGAACTTAATTAAAGAAAATAAGTTACATGGATACTTATAGGGGGGTGGGGTGTTAGTGGAAACTGAATTGTATTACAAAACTAATTCTAGCCATTGGGTAACTGGAAATATAAGTTCTTCTTTGAATCGAAGAAGCTGAAGGAGAACTTGATCTCTGAACATCAAAGACCATTTCCAAATGCTAACACTACATCTATCAAATATCTGTTCATTCCGCATTTTCCAGAGTTCCCAAGCTGCTATGATGAAAATCTCCATAAAGAAAGGTAGTCCAGAGGCTTGACGAGCACTTATAATCTTCTCATGTATGTCTGCATTGTCATCCCAGAAAATGTTGAGCTTGTTCCAACAGACTATCGAGAAGCTACACTCAAAGAATAAGTGATCTCGATCTTCTTCAATGTTTTCTTGGCAAAGGACACATGATGTGCCAAACTGTACATTGTAATGACATCGCTTGGTGTTTAGACGATCCACCAAAACAAGCCACATGAAGGCTAGTCTGTATAGTCTGGTGAAAGTGTATACTCCATTGCCCCGCATGAAGGTCCACTGATCAGCAGAAGTCGCGTCGTATCGGATACCAGCGAGGAACACTTGCAGATTGTGCAGCTCTTCCACTGCCTAGGGATGCAAGTATCCATATTTTTGGGTTATTGGGTCGACCCAAAACTTAGAAAAATGAACTAAAATGGCATCACACGTAACTAATTTAAAAGGTGAAATGAACTAAAGTGGCTGACCTAGAAAACACTATTGAAATACCCACTTGCATCTCTACCCAAGTTATTTAAACCGGACCGGACATCGAACCGGTGAACCCCTCGGTTCACGGTTTGATTGGTCCGACCCATCAGACCGGGCGGTCTAATTGGTTCAAATAGAATATATATCCCCCATATTTCACCAACACAAATGTGGCCGGATGGCAGCCCAGCTACGTTGCAAGGCCCAAGGCGCGGGGAGACGCGGGTTCGAACCCCTCCTAGCAGGCATATTTTTGCCTGTGCCCCCCTTATTTTCCCACCAACGCCGGTCCACAGCGGTTCGCTCGCCGGTTTTATGATCGGCTAGGATCTCTACCACTGCCTGTCGAGATGGTGGTAATGCAAAAATGGAAGCGAGGTCTAACGCAGCCATAACGTCCTTAATAGATAGGTTTTGGTTGATCACAATGAAAAAAGTCTGGGATATGAATCCGCCATTACAGTATCAGACCAGAGATCTTGCCAAAGTAGGACAGTAGAACCATCACCAACCAAGCGTATAGTGTCTTTTCACAAAAAAGTCCCAACTTCCCTCGCTGCATGTGGTACCTTATTTGTATAATATGTTGACCAGATCAGGTTTACCCAGGGGATGTCCTTCTTTGAGTAGAATTTATGTAAATGCTTCAGCAAAAGGGCTTCATTTTGGAGTCTCAAGTTTAGTACTCCTAATCCTCCTTTATTTTTTGGTTTAGTAACCATGGGCCAGGCAACTAGGTTACCACCATTCTTTGTACTATCATTCCTGTGCCAAATGCATTATTTCCTTGCTCTATCCACGTTCTCAATTGCTCCCTCATGCAATTTGGTAGTACACATGGCGTATGTGGTTGTTGGGGTTATCACTGAGTTTGCCATTTGAAGTCTTCCAGAGTAGGATAGTAGGGACGAGCACGTTGATAGATGTCTTTAAATTCTGTTCATTATTGGTGAGAGACCTTCTATACTGAGGTTGTAAGAATTGTAGCCTAAACATATATGTATCTGTATGGAGCATAACTTTCTAGTGTGGTAGCCTCCGCTAGGCTTGCCCTAATAGGATTCTTGCTTGCAAGATACAGTGACTATGTAAGACCTTTTCTCCAACGATGACGATGCAATCATGGACGGTCACGTGGGAGGTTAGCTTCTTTGCATCTCCTTTGGGTTGTTATTGTTCTGGTCAACGGCTCATTACCATCAACCATCACTATGTAAAAATGAGGCATTAGTAAGGCATAATTGGAAATGGTCGTTAACAACCTACATTACAAATGAGGCCTCCAGATCAGGCCCCGATCGCGACCACGTTGAAGCCCATTACGACAAGAAATTGGTAATGGACGGAACAAAGACCGTTACCAGTACCAACATACAAACTTGACCAAAGTTAGTTACAAAGAGTCCATCATTGGTAATAGGTGACTTCTTTGTCCATTACAAACTCGACTACACTTGTAACATGCTTGTTCTTCATCCATTACCTCGTGCTTATCCCAGGTTATATGATGTTGCTCGTGTACCAAATCAACAAGTCATCAAATACATCTTTCTCTACCCTAACTAGAGCTATGTGCTGCCTCTACCAACCACCGCTACCCCGGCACACGCCACCGCCTCCTCCCCGACCGGATCCACACCGGAACTGCCTCCTCTGACCTCGATGGCGGCTGGATCTACCCCGGCACCACCACCTCCTCCATGATTGGCGTAGTGATGCTGGCCTCCTCCCTGACCCTGGTGTGGTGTTGCTCCTCCCCGACCCAAACCCCAGTGCAGGCGTGACGTCGTCGTCCTTCCGCTCCCCGACCGCCGCGCTGTACATGCCGTGGCCTCACTCGATCCTATTAGTGCAAGCGCCCTTGGGTTGTTCTAGCGTATGTGTTTCAAACACCCACTACCAGAATCCTTCACATCCGCCCGCCTCCTCCGCCTCGGCCATTTTTGGACCCGGTGCTGATGGGGCTTCAGCACCGGGTCCAACGGCTAGAAGCGGGGGCGGCGCTGCGGGATGTCAGGGCGGACACATTAGCACCGGGACGTGGCAAGACCCAGTGCTAATGTGCCGAGGCCATTTCGCACCGGTTGCTGGCTGCA
>OAMR01000438.1:156904-184091 GCA_900205405.1 Echinochloa crus-galli | reverse complement strand
GCGCGGCGGCGACGGGGCCGTGGTCGGCGCGGCGGCGCTGTGACGAGTGAGGAGTGGTCGGCACGGCAGCGATGCACGGCGAGCAGTGGTGGAGGACGGGCGTGTACGGTGGCCGGTGGTGCAGCGTCAAGAGGGGGAGGCTAATGAGGACATTCCTAGCATTCACTCATCTCCAAATGAAACTACACTTGATATAGCTGGTCCAATTACAAGGAGTAGAGCTAAACAATTGGAGAAGAAATTCATTCTCAGGTGAACGCTAACCTTATGCTTAATAACCAGCTTATGTTGAACGAGTCTATGCTTTTGAGTTCTTGTTTCAATGTCCTTAGGAATGATGGTGTATATGAACCAACATGGGATGAAGATGGGTTCAAGCCTCTGGACATCTGAACCAAGAAGCTTGTGATGTGCATAAATAAAGGATCACTTCGGACCACCACTTCGGACCACTTCAGACCAGTTCGGACCTGCAAATTGAATCGACCATAACACTTAATTCCCGAAGGCTCTGGAGGCCCACAAGTACTTGATGGAAAGCTTCTTTTTGAGAGAAAAAGGACCTAATGGTAAATACTTGTGGGTGACGGCGTGTTTGCAGTCCAAGCTTTTCAACTAGCATGGCACTAACAATATTGTTACAGCTCCCACCATCAATTATGAACCTGCAAACCTGTCCTTTGATTTTGCATCGAGATTGAAACAAATTATGGCGTTGTCCTTGTTCAGCAGCAACAAATTGAGTGGAAAGAACTCTCCTAACCACCAAAGAAGGAGATGGTGTGTTCATTAGAGAAGGCCTCAAATCAGGAAAATCAGCAAGCAACTCATCAAAATCAGCACTAGTAATCTCGTCGAAAGATGGAGAAACTACATCGTGTAATATGTCATTGTGAGCAAAAGTTGGAATAGGTTGAATGGCTAAACAATTTAGACCTAGCTCAAATGTACCATCCTCTGCTGAATACTCACAAGTGTCAAGGTTAAGATCTGCAAATATATTGGTAAACTCCTCCTCCTCTTCACTGTGTGAGTCATAAGAACCATCAGCAAGTGCAATAATAGTACGACGATTGGGACATTCAGCTTGTTTATGCCCATGACCACCACATTTGAAACACTCAATCTTGCTTGTCTTGCGTTGGGTTGCTGCAGTAGAAGAGGTTGGCTGATTTGAACTCACAGCTTTACCTTTCACATCCAATTGTCTGGAAGAAGTTGGAATAGATCTATTTGCTCCACGAGATGAGGATTTGGGTGTTGCAGCTCCTTGCTGTTGGAATTGAGGTGTGACATCACCTTGCTGTTGGGAATGACGCCATGAAGCATTGTATTTGTAAGATGTGGCAATTTGCCTTTCAGCCCTCTTTGCAAAATGAACCAAATCGGTGAGACATGTGTAACTTGTCATATCCACTTTATCAGCAATGGGTTTATTGAGGCCAACAAGAAACCGAGCCCTTGTTGATTCTTCATCCTCAATTATCCCTGTACGAAGTAAGTACATTTCTAATTCCTGAAAATATTCTTCAACACTACGAGTACCTTGCACAAGACGTTTCAGCTTCAAATGTAGATCACGAGAATAATATGCAGGAACAAAACAACATCTCATTTCCCTCTTCATGTCTTCCCAAGTGATACGGTCATGCCCAACTCTATGATATTCAGTACGAATCTGATGCCACCAAGTTATGGCATAGCCTTTGAACTCAATGGCTGCAAGCTTTGCCTTCTTTTCAGCGGGGTATTCATACAAATCAAATATTTGCTCCACTTTGGTTTCCCATTCAAAATAATCATCAGCATTCTCCTTGCCGCTGAATGGAGGAATGGACACCTTAACCTTGCTCAAACCATCATCATTGTGACGTCGTTCAGGGTGACGCCGACGGTGATCACCACAACGACCACGAGCTCCAAAACGGTCAAAGTTGTCATCGCCATGATCATCATGTGCACCACGGCGACCATGAGGATCACCTCCATGTTCAGCACTATGATTTGAAAGTGATTCAGCATCAAAATCATTAGGTTCACCAATAGGAACACGTCGTGCACGACCAAAACTAGTAGCAAATCCTCGGCCACGGCCACCTGCAAAGTTGTCAAAACCAGCAGCAAATCCTCGGCCACGGCCACCACCATGGTCACCACCATGGTGATCATCATCCTCATTACCATGAGGTGGAGGTTCCCCACGTTGTTGCTGAATGGATTGCTGAAGTTGTTCCATTCCCTGCATCAATTGACGCATTTGTTCACGCACCTCCTGAATCTCTTGAGCAGAAACAGTATGCGAAGAAGAGTCTTCTTCACCTGCCATGTTAGTAAGGAGACAAAAATAATAGGACAATGAATATGTGGAATCACTCCCTCACCACTTACAAAACAAGTTCTTTCTCTCCCTGAAAAGAGGAAGAACCGTGGCTGCAATCTGTAGTGGAAGAGTGATTCCCTATAGACGTGAAGGCACGAACTGGGTGAACCGCAGTTCGGCGTTCTACAATTCCCTCAGGAATCGAAAGAACAAGTGTTGTAAGCCTCTCAAGACTCACGCATAAACAAAACTCCACGAGTTTGTGTATTCTGAAATCAATCAATCAAAAGTTGTTCGAATAGCTTATGTACATGGATTATTTATAGTAGGAACAACCCTCCTAGTGGGGTGTGAGTCGAGCTTGGAGTTTCTGGAGTTATGCAAACTCAAAGGTTGCCACGAACTGAAATCCCGAGGAGCCTCGCGTAGCTGTTGGGCTTCTGTGCAGTCTCCACTAATTTGATCATATCTCTTTATTGGGGAGTCCAATCGACATACGGTTTATTGCATTGGAAAGTAGACTTGATAAGCTTTCCATAAAGTACTTGTGGGCCTCTAGAGCCTTCGGGAATTAAGTGTTATGGTCGATTCAATTTGCAGGTCCGAACTGGTCTGAAGTGGTCCGAAGTGGTGGTCCGAAGTGATCCTTTATTTATGCACATCACAAGCTTCTTGGTTCAGATGTCCAGAGGCTTGAACCCATCTTCATCCCATGTTGGTTCATATACTCCATCATTCCTAAGGACATTGAAACAAGAACTCAAAAGCATAGACTCGTTCAACATAAGCTGGTTATTAAGCATAAGGTTAGCGTTCACCTGAGAATGAATTTTCTTCTCCAATTGTTTAGCTCTACTCCTTGTAATTGGACCAGCTATATCAAGTGTAGTTTCATTTGGAGATGAGTGAATGCTAGGAATGTCCTCATTAGCCGCGGACGTGGCCGAGTGATTGGGCGCGTGGAGGCGGCTGGGTGACGTGACATAGCGACTGGGCATGGATGGGTCATGTGACGTGGCTGTATTTGTTTGCAATAAATTAAATTTGTTACTAATACAAATAGAACCTAATGCACGGTGTAGTGGTAGGACGTTTTATTCATAGAACTCAACATCATGGTTTGAACCTCACATGGTGCAATTTTTTTTATTTTTTCATAGGGGAAATGACAATTTTTTCATAGCTCCTTTCTAGTTGGGTACCTTGCTAGTCGGAGTCGAGACCCTGGATCGCGACCCCTAAGCAGCGCCCCCCTACCTGACGTGTATGCCCTATGATAAGGCTGCATGGGGAGTGGGACCACATGGTCCACGTCGATTTGGGATCCACTAGTAGGACCACAGCGCCACCGTGGTCGAGGTAGGACTGGACTGAGCGCCATGTCGTCTGGGTGGGACTGCTGGTGGGACCACAATGCCACGTCACCGAGGGGGCACCCTTTGGTATTACCGCATCACCACGTCCTCAAGGTGGGACCCGCATCGACACATCCTCAAGGTGGGACCGGGTGACATGGCAATCGACGGTGATAATTTAAAATTGTTTTGGATTCCTCGCATTGTGTCTATTGCAACCATTTTCGGCCCATTGCAACGTTTTTTCGGTGTTGCATTAGACACAAAACAAAAATAATTTGAAACCATCTAGGGTTTAAAAAAATGATTTTTCTTTGTAAATTTTTGAAATTCAAATTTGAATCGTTCAAAATCTGTCAAATGCAAAAATGATCAGAACACAAAGTGTAGATCTTGAGAACTTAAACAAACTTGGTATTCATGACTTTTTTATTTGAAACCATCTAGAATTTTAAAAACTAGTTTATCTTTGTAAATTTTTGAAATTCAAAATTTGAATCGTTCAAAATCTGTCAAATGCAATTATGATCATAATACAAAGTGTAGATGTTGATGAGTTCTATAACATTTATGATTATGACTTTTCCATCTTAAATCATTTACTGCTTCAAATGTTGTTGAAGTACATTACCTGTTAAAGTGCTACTAATATTGCAAAAGGTGTTGTAGCTCAATGTAAGGCAAATTGGTATGATGTTGTTGGTCCATAGTTCAAACCTATTATTAAACGTGTTTTTTTGCATTTTTTGTAGGATAATTGACAACTCACTAATACCATGTCCAATGATTATGAAATTTTTATCACAAACCCTACACTTAAACAAAGAGGGGAAGGCTGAAGGGGGACCACATGGTCCACATCTATTTTAATATCTAAATTCAAACTTCTTTCTTAAAATTAATAATTAGAATAAAATCTAAATTCAAAATTAGCCAAGTTCTATTTTTGACTATGAATTGTTTTTTCATAATATATCATACATACTACAAGGCCCAATCCAAATCAGCCTCGGCTCCTAGTTCTCGTTGTAACACTCAAAGTATATATCGCAACAAAAATTAGGCGTTGCACTTGAACATAATTTTTGCTTCGAAGCCAAAGATCTTGTTGCAATAAAATCTTTGCAACAACATGAAAGTATATTTGCAACAGTCAACAACGGTTGCTATTGAACCTCACTTTTGCTTCGCCTCAAAGAGTTCTCGTTGCATTAAGAATCAACAATTTGCAACGCTTGTGAAATTTTATGCAACACCAAACAAGCGTAGCAATAGTCACAACTAAATGCAACTAATGCAAATGTGGTTGCAATACTACCACACAATTGCAACCACAATCAATTCTACTGCAACCATTTTACACCATTGCAATATTGTCAACCAAATGCAACGAAGATTTGCAACACCTTCAAAACCGTTGTATTAGAAACATGTATCGCTACGATTTTTAAGAATGGCTGCAATACAACCATCTATACCAACCAAATTTTCGGCATTGCAATATAGAGGCGTTGAATTTGATACAAAACCTTGTAGTGTGTACTGCTTGTCATCACTAGTATACTGAACCGGTTCGAAATATTTGTTGCCGGTTCACTTCACCCATTGAACCATTGAACCGACGCATTCACCGGTTCAATTACCGGTCCGGTCCTAATAACTATGCTGCTGGGTCGCGTGGAGCTGGCCCACCTGGCTTCCCCTGCGCCTGCGCTCTGTGCTGGCCCACATGGGCTCAAGCTGCTCCCACGCGAGGGAGCCGCTGTGCTGCGCACGAGCCTGCCTACATGCGCGCGTGCACGTGCTTGCATGCGCGCCTGGCCGCCAGCCCAGCTTCTCCCGCTGCGCCGTAGGCCCACCCGCTGACGTGAGGTGATCACTGCGTGGACAACCGAGATTTGTAACGGGTGTAGATGGCCATAGGTAACGGGCAATGCGCCCGTTACCCTTACTCCGTTACTAATAGTCGGTCAAAGGTAACGGGCAATTTGCCCGTTACGAACGACCAAAACCTGTAACCCGCACTTCACAACGACCGTTACCAATATAAGCAACCAGTAACCCAAACTTGCGATTTTTGTGGGCCCACAGATCAATTTCGTAACACGCACAGACAAACGACCGTTACCAAAATAATACATTTGTAACGGGCTTTACTTAAGAACCGTAACGAAACCACAAAACTTGTAATGGTCTTTACGTAAAAACCGTTACTAAAACGCAAACCTTGTAACGGGCTTGACTTAAGAACCGTTACGGCGTCGCATTGACCAGTCTTCTCTCCGGTCCCACCGGTCAGTACTTGTAACGAGCATTACTTAACAACCGTTACGGTCTCGCATTGACGGTCTCATTTCTGGACCCACGGGTCAGTGCTTGTAACGGATATTCTTTAACAACCGTTACTGATACTTTGTGTAGGTAACGGTTCTTAATTGATGCCCGTTACCTTTGTATTCAATTGTAACGTTCTATAAATGTCCCCGTTACCTTTTGTTGTTCCATCACCACAGAATCTGGCCTGGTTCTGGCTGCATCCTGGAACCAGCCAGGATTTGACAGCCCCTAGGTTATTCACATCACATACAGATTGAGATACACATCACATATATACACAAGTACACATCAAGTTTGTATCTTATCATACACATGCAACAAGTTTCAAGTAGGATGAATCAACAAGTTTCAAGTTTGTATCCCCTACTGGGATGGATTGGCAGACTGATCATGTAAACTATAAGTTTAAGAATAAGAGGAAAGACCATAAACATCATCAAGTTTCATTCAGGTCTACAAGTTTCAAGTAGTAACACCTGCTGGAACTTGATCACCTTCTGGACCTTGAACACGTACTGGTTGTCGATTATCATGGAATTCGCCCTCTGGGTCGATGATCTCGTTAAGAATGAAATCGCACATCATCTCTTGGACCACCCATAGTCTTTTTGGATTAATCGGTGCTTTGGTAAGCTTGAAATCCTACATAATACAATTTTTAGGAGAATACAGGGTAAAAATCGATCAGTTTCTAAAAACAAATGGAGAAGGCTGAGTAGTATACTTACAGAAGCCCTTTTCAATGCGGTCATTTCAGAGATTACTTCCAAAACATACACCGCAACATAGAATCCACAAAGAAGGGACCCCGATGGCTGTTGAGGGCACTGAATGAATGTACCAAAATGACACAAGTTATGACCGGTACCAAATATGTATGAAGTGAAAAAGATAAAACAAACTTGATTTTCCATCTTACCTGAAAATCTGCCTTGTGCGTGAGTGTAGGTGGTTTGGCTTTTGCATTTTTTTTTCTCTTATTCTGTTTCTGATTCATGTGGTCTGCATAGGCCCTGCATGATTAGCAATATCGATTAGAAACATTATGAGATTGAATTTTTCTGAACAAAACCTACAATATATATACTTACGAGTCGACAAGAGCTAGGATTCGGTGAACGTCCGCTTTGGAAAAATTTTCGCAGAATCTAAAATTCAAACCCAACTCCACTTCATAGAAAGGACCACCAGTACCCAGTGGCCACCGGTGTTGTACGGAGCCACCACAAATTCGTGATGCATAACATTTTTTAGTGTTTGTATTATCACCTGGGGTTGGGAAACAACCATTGCGAGACAGAATACTTGTGGGTCCACAAACCCAACATTCAATCCCGTCTCCTGTACTCGTTTCCTCATTAGCCTACATTTTTTAGCATGAAATTTGTTAGCATAAAATTTGTGGTAAGGTCATACTACAGGTCGTTGAATTGAACTATGAAGGGACTTACAATATCCAGCACATCAACAAACTCACGTCCAGACTTTCGAGGTTGAAAAGGTCATACAAGTCCTGATAAAGTATTGCGATTTCTGTATCACCTTCACCATGGAAGTAGGATGCAGCTAACTTATACGGAATGCCAGTACCACCTTTGACACTGTGTGTCATGATTTGATCATGCAACGCTTTACAGCTTGGTCCATCATCCCTTAAACCCTGTTCTGACAACATAGGGCCACCGGGCATGTATTTTGGATCAACCTTGGTCCGAATTTGAGAAACAGCAGCAAGGACTTGTGCTTTGGGGAGCGGCGTGTTCTTCAGTTCCTGCTGATCTGTCTGCTATGTGTTCTGCTGCTGCTGTTGCTGCTCCAGAGTTGGAGGTTCGATGATCTTCTCCTGTCGCAGTCTGCTGCTGCTTCTGCTTGCTGTCTTCTGTGGCCACTTCTGTGTGTGCTGCAGGGTTTGCTTCGGCTGTGGCTGCTCCTGAAGCGGAGGTGTTTGGCTGTTCTGCTGGCCCTGAAGCGGAGGTTTTGGCTGTTCTACTACTGGTGTGGCTGATCCTGAGGCGGAGGTCTCGGTGGCTGGATGTTGTCTGTCTGGCTGACTGTCCCCTGAGATGTGGCTGCAGAGGCGGGATTCTTCCTTCAGTTCTTCTATCTCTTCTTCCTTGGCTGCCAGTTCCTTGTCTTTCTCTGTGAGTTGATCTTCCAGGAGGTTATATGCAACATTCCATGCACTTAGGTTTTATTTCTAATAAAGTTCCACGAGTTTTGGTGAGTGTCACTTGTGCAGGTACAACTACAACAAACACGTTCTATTGGGGCCAAAAATGACCGAATCGGTCGAACGACTCCGTTCGGCCGGTTACCCCCGTTAGCCGTGCACGCCACCGGGAGTCGTCTACATCAACGAGCACCAAACGAACACGACGAACGCCACGTGGACGACCGCCAACTCAACCTGGACCTTTGCCACCTCATCCTGGACCCACAAAGCACAATCCACATCAGCAGAAGATGGGCCAGGGCTTCCAGGACGCAGAGGCGGTGCCGGGGAGGGCCGGCCTTGGGCCAGGCCCGTTCGGCCGAACAAGGCGGTTTGGCCGAACCGCCCCCAGGCCAGCACCGCCTCCCCAGGGCGCACCACAGCCTTTGGATGCAAAGGCGGTAGAATAGGTGGTCGGCCGAACCCGGCCGAACCGACCCTGGAGCCCGGAATCGAGGGGGGAGATCCCCTGGATGCCTTGGCGGTTACTCAGCCTCAAACCGACATCAACCACTATAAATAGGGCCCTCTATCTCACTTATAACACACACTCAAGCCAAGGAGCTCATTTCCACTTCTTTCTAGTAGAGGTCTCTATTGGTTCTTCGATTCTGCTTACACTAGCATTGACTTGTCATTGGGGTGTGAGTTCGAGTTGCATGCTTCTGCTAGCGAAGTAAGTAGGAGTGGTTCCTAGACTTGTCAGTGGCCTTAGTTTCTGCCCGTCGCAACGGAGGTGGTAGCCGGGAGGTGGTGACAGCCCTTCCGGTCTTTGTAGCCCATCACGTTAGTTTCGGTGACTTAGGACCCAAGGTTTAGGGTAGTCGGCACCCCTTCTCATCCCTTTCTGCGTGTCGGAGGCCCTGTAGTCCCCAAGAGAGACAATAGATTTATTCCGGACCTACTAGTGCTCTGTATCTCTAACCACTTGGCTTAGGTAGATAGAGTCCACAGGAATCCTTTATCTCTTCTCGTTGCCCTCCCAACTAGCTATACCTTCTCTCATCTATCCGAGGCTCCCTTGAGCTGTGTGTCCGGTATATCCACTCCTATCCAAAGTTCTTGCTCAAGTTTTGGTTCACTTGCATAACTAGAAAATCCCAAAAATATTTTGCCTTTGTTGTGATCTTTGTGCTGAAATTCTGGACGATTTTTGTAGTGGTCACCGACACCCACAAGAACGACTAACCTTTTGTGGTGGTTTTCATTCCCGCAAGAATGACTAACTATCTCGGACGACTGACTTGATTTCCTCTGTGCTAACTTCATATATTCAGTCCTTCGGGTAGTTGTTGTTGCACTAACATTTTGCAGGGATCATGTCGAAGTTCATCGCTGCACTCCGTCGTTCTACCCGGCTTAGCTGCCGCACGGACGATGCTGGGAGTTCCCCAGCTCCGTCCCGAGGTTAGAGCCGGATGGACACGGACGAGCACGAAGCAGCCGGCTCGGGATGGGGCCATGCCACACCCCCGGCCAGGCAGCTCCTGAGCATCAACGACATCAACCTCAGGAACGAGCGGGAGCAGAACACCTTCAACGAGCTGCGGCTGAAGGAGTTCGAGCACACCTGCGTTTTTGAGCAGGACTTGCTCAGAGACACGGGTATGGATGAAGAATTCTCGGAAGTCTTCCAGGCCATTGGCTGGGAAAATTTCTGGCACATCGACGAAGAAGGTTCGTACCTACTCACTCTCGAGTTCCTTTCTACTTTGGTTTCAGAATCTGGGGGGATTCGTTTTCGGTTTTTCAACCAAGAGTTCTTTTGCTCTTGGAGGGATTTTAGTTCGGGTCTTGGTTTTTCAAGTCGCTGTTCTGTAGACCCGAACAAAGCACTGAAAAGGTTTGATCGGGGAGGCTTTTGGAAAAAGATTTCGGGGAACACCAACTGTCATGCGCCGCGCACGAACAGTATCCATAACCCCACATTGCGTTTCATGCACCGTTGGGTATCCATGACGGTGTTTCCCCGGGCAGATTTGCGCCCCGTCAACACCATTGAGTTGAGGGTTCTTTATGCCATGGTTAAGCAGATTCCTTATTCTCCTGTTAAAGACATGGTTGCTCACTAGCTATCTCATATTTCTCGTGTCAGTAGCATGGCGATGACTTCTCTAGTCACTCGCCTCGATAACCATCTAGGTGTCCTCCAGGGCGCTCAGCTCACGTACATCGAGACATCGCGTTCCGTCGTGGATGCCGAGCACTTTGTGCAAGCCCAAATGATACGGCGGACGCCTGATGTCTTGGCTGGTTCTTCGCGTGGTTATACAACTGAAGTGCCTTTGCCTTGTGCAGCACTAAGGTTGTATACCACGCCGAAACTAACTCTTCAGTTGAGGACCGAGTCGGACGATTCTCCACCTTGGAGAGAGCCCGCTCGGCATAGCGTTGCAGGTGACGGACCAGTAACGAGGGGACGAGCCAGGCGTGATGCTGGGCTCGCCACCTCGCAGGAGCCGAAAAATGCACCACACATGCCGCACCGACATACTTCCGCTTTTGAGGCTACCTACGACATGTACACCGGCGCTGGGACGTCCGGAGCAGGAGGCTCCGGGCAGCACCAGGGGCCGGACTACTTCGCCTCAGGATGCTGGGACTACGGCCAGGACACGGACTCTGAGTGGTCCGGGAGTCAGTATGCTGGGGGGTACGACCATACCTCCCAACCATACTACCCTGGATATTCACAGTCCGCGCGTTTCGACTACGGCCGGGAGTTGTCATACATCTCCGACCGAGTCGAGCTCATCGACGACCGTACCCGAGAGATTCAAGACACGCTAGCCCGCCATTCTCAGTACCATCAAGAGAATAGCGGGATGTTAGCGTCCATCTAGCACGACGTCCACGAGCAAGCGGACCATGTGAGCCAGTTTCTTTCAAGGCTCAACCCCTACCAGTGAGAAGTTCTAGCTTGGGGGAGGACCCCCACCAGGTACGTCCAGATCGACCCAGCACTTTGATTTCTTTTAATTTCCCTTTTCAATTCCCTTCATGTTAGTTGCATTTAAAAAAAATATTCCCTTAATCAACATTTCCCTTGAATAAAATAACTCCCAACTATGCATGGAATGAATCATATGCCTCTTACCTTGGAAATGATGAATAGTTGCTCTGTCATTAATTTTGCAAGTACTTTGTTGCAACTAGTTGCTTGATAATGCTTGAGTTATTTGGCATGAGTGAAGATGAAGTTGCTCTGTCATTAATTTTGCAAGTACTTTGTTTCAACTAGTTGCTAGATTGTGCTTGAGTTATTTGGCATGAGTAAAAATGATCCTGAAAACCTTGTGGGAGCACATGCTTTATTCCAAGCCTAAGTTGTTGTGGGGATTGATATAGTGAGAATTTGGTTAAGTTCTATTTCTGCTCTTAGTACGGTGAAAATCTCAGAGATTTATGTTTTCAAAATGAAACAAGTTCCTCATTGGTCAAAATACCTACCAGAGCCATATGATAAGCTTAGTTGAAAATTTCTACTCATATGCTGCTTGTTATCTTAGTGAGCTTTGTCAAATTGTTGTGACCTTTGAGTGAAACGTTCATATTCTTAAAGATCGAGATCCACATACACACACCACCTCTCACTTGCAATTCCTACACTGGGCTTACTTAACCACTCCACCAATCCTCGTCGCTCCAGTTAACCATCATTCATCACAAAAATAAAATGCTCCATGTTCTATGATTTTCCTCTCCAAAAATTCTTGATAGAGACATGGGCTATGCAAAAACAAAAGCATGCCAAAGAGTATGACAAAAATAAAAGAAAAAGAAAAGCATGACAAAGAGCATGGCAAAAAGAAAGAGAAAAAGAAAAGCATGCCAAGTGGCATGGCAAAAATATGAATAAAAGATAGCCCATGTTCTCGAAAAATAAATCAAGAAGAGGGAAGTTCATCCAAGGAGTTCCACCAAAGTCCACTCCATCATACTCCACCATATTCCACTCCATCCATCCCACACACTTGCACTTCTCGATCTTTAGATGTGATTTTATTCATATACAATTCAAGGATAACAAATTCAAAATATGCATGCATGCCTTCATCCTTTGTCCCTGAGCCACACAAAAAGCCATATTAGATGTTAGGATGAAAAGAAGGCACAAGCCTTTGGTGAGGATTCAAATACACTTGAGTGATTGAGTGTGCCAATGAGGAATAATTTGTAGTTTTCAAAACTTGTGAAAAAATTCCGAGATGGGATCCTGAAAAGAGTAGAGTGGAATAAAACTGAGTTTAAACTGTTCGTCCTTTCAACCGCCCAAGATAAGGAGATTGCTATAAGCCCCATAGGTAAAAAGGTGATTTGAAACTTTGCCTACGATTCAAGTATTTTTGAGCACTAGCTGTTCATAAAGTTACCTCCAAAAGAAATAACATTGTAGCAACTCCTGATCCACAGAGCCTAAGTCTTATCTTTGCTCGAGGACGAGCAAAGATCCTAGCTTGGGGGAGCTTGTTGGCGGTCGTTACAGCCCAAATCCGACCACCAATACTCGGGAATAAATGAGGTTATATGCAACATTCCATGTACTTAGGTTTTATTTCTAATAAAGTTCCACAAGTTTTGGTGAGTGTCACTTGTGCAGGTACAACTACAACAAACACATTCTATTGGGGCCAAAAATGACCGAATCGGCCGAACGACTCCGTTCGGCCGGTTACCCCCCTTAGCCGTGCACGCCACCGGGAGTCGTCTACATCAACGAGCACCAAACGAACACGACGAACGCCACGTGGACGACCGCCAACTCAACCTGGACCTTTGCCACCTCATCCTGGACCCACAGAGCACAATCCACATCAGCAGAAGATGGGCCAGGGCTTCCAGGACGCAGAGGCGGTGCCGGGGAGGGCCGGCCTTGGGCCAGGCCCGTTTGGCCGAACAAGGCGGTTCGGCCGAACCGCCCCCAGGCCAGCACTGCCTCCCTAGGGCGCACCACAGCCCTTGGATGCAAAGGCGGCAGAATGGGTGGTTCGGCCGAACCCCCTGGTTCGGCCGAACCGACCCTGGAGCCCGGAATCGAGGGGGGAGATCCCCTGGATGCCTTGGCGGTTACTCAGCCAAAAACCGCCATCAACCACTATAAATAGGGCCCTCTATCTCACTTGTAACACACACTCAAGCCAAGGAGCTCATTTCCACTTCTTTCTAGTAGAGTAGGATAGTTTAGTTGGGAGTTAGAGTCGAGTCGAGCTGTGCCTCGGAGGTTCCGGAGTCGTCTTCAGAAGCTCTGGTATTAGCTCTTGTATCTTTTACTTTATCTTTTGTATGACATTCAAGTTATCAATATCGTATCTGCTTTATTCTACTTATGCTTTATATAGTTGTTCTACTTTAGTCTAGTTGCTTCTATATCGTGTTTAGACTATAGTCGGTTCTAGTTCGTAGTGCTCTTAGTTCTTGCTTAAGTCTCTGTCTTAATTGGTTCTTCGTCTCTGCTCACACTAGCGGGGAATTGTCATTGGGGTGTGAGTTAGAGTTGCTTGCTTCTGCTAGCGAAGTAAGTAGTTATTGATCTGTGTAGGAGTGGTTCCTAGACTTGTCAGTAGCCTTAGTTTCTGCCCGTCGCAACGGAGGTGGTAGCCGGGAGGTGGTGACAGCCCTTCCGGTCTATGTAGCCCATCACGTTAGTTCCGATGACTTAGGACCCAAGGTTCAGGGTAGTCGGCACCCCTTCTCATCCCTTTCTGTGTGTCGGAGGCCCTGTAGTCCCCAAGAGAGACAATAGATTTATTCCGGACCTACTAGTGCTGGCTCTTTAGCCGCTGTATCTCTAACCACTTGGCTTAGGTAGATAGAGTCCACAGGAATCCTTTATCTCTTCTCGTTGTCCTCCCAACTAGCTATACCTTCTCTCATCTATCCGAGCCTCCCTTGAGCTGTGTGTCCGGTATATCCACTCCTATCCAAATACCGTTTATCCCTATCTTTTCTAGTCGTGTACCCTTCTCTGATAGTCTCGAACTTGCAGAATATTCACATATTTTACTAGCCATAAGGAAAACCACTGAAACACTCCTTACCCCAGTACCAGGATTCTCAATTATGATATTGGATCGTAAGAAGTGCCAACAGTATACGGATCTGGTTCCTTGGCCACTGTACCCATTGAAATCGAGCATCATCTAGGGTTGTGTACTCATACTGTACTGGAATAGGCAGACGAATGTGCTTCGCATTGGGCCACACATAAGTAACTTTCACCACAGCATACCCAGACTCTATCGGTATTGTATGGCAAACCTCTCGATTTGGATCGACAGTTGCCAGTGCAAGCTCCATGAACATATCGCTGGTATCCAACACAAGACTACACTTGGTTGGCTCTGTCAGCAGATCTATTGTGTCTGGTTCAGGTGATGGACACGGTCTGGAATCCGCATTAATAGGTGATTGCTTGTTGTCATCCTCATTGACAACCGCTTCTTTGTCGCCTTGACAACCGCTTCTCTGTCGCAGATATCACCCTTGTGTAACCCCAGAGGAATATCATTGGGTATCTGCACGCCTGCAACTCTTAGCACCTTCATAACTCTAGCGAGTGTTTCATCAAATAGTTCTTCCTTGTCGACGGCAGCAGACCTCTTCCTCTTCTTCTTCTGGTACATCCCAGCAAACTCTGGGCCAAACCCTTTACCCAAGCCTATTAAGCTAGACACGGCTCGGACCCGACCTCGATGCTCTAGATTCTCAAGTGCCTGGGTCAGAATATCATCCTCCCTAACCCCAGGCAAAGAACCTTCGCTAGCTTCAGCTGCAATTCTTTTCACCTTTTCTGCTACATCCGACACCAGAGGGGAGCTGAATGTTATTTCCCCCCTCCCCCGCTTTCACTAGTGGCCTGCTTCGATGCCCTTCCCCGCAGATATGGCCTCGTACGGCCGGGAAATTGGTCCCAAGGGTTCTCTTTTCCTTCTGCAGCTAGCTTTTCATCCTCCTCCTCCCACTCTAGCTATTTACCAGCATAACCTTTTCTGCCCGTCCTGTGCGGCTTATCGTGCTTTGCTATCTTTTCTTTCATCTCCTGGTTCACCTTCTCAAAACTTGGAGATTTGGATGTCTCCACAAACTGCTGCCAGTCTTCTGGCTTCAAAAACTGATGCTTCTCATAGGGAAGCTCGTCTTGGTTCACAAATTCTGATCTTAAATGGCTCTTGAATCGCCGCTGTAACTCCCCAATCTTGCTCATAGCTGCCTTGATTGCCTTATCGCGGACACCTTCGGACATGGGTGGGTACTCTAGCTTTTCCTCTAGAGCAGGGAACAGGGCTTGCTTCTGCTGCAGTGTGAAATCCTCAAGCTTTGTTGATTGACACCCTCTCCCGAGCAATGAGGCCACAGACCAATATGAATCGGTCCCTCGCCACCTTTGGGGTAGGGATCCATTGGTCGTCAAGTCCAGTTGCAATCACCTTGTCTTCTGGCCATTTGGTCTGTGTCCGTGACCGCCGTCCTCGATTAGTACTCCCAGCAGTGTGTGCCGAATTACCCTGTGAAGCAGGTGCATACTCCTCCTCTACATTATGTGCACCGTTGTCACCAGAGGAGCTTCCTGATGAGTTAGCCTACATAGATGATATATCAGTTTGTCAGTACGGAAATATAAGCAGGGATGAAAATGTGAACAAAATTATTATTAGTTACTATTAGACTAGAAATCAATACAGGTCCTAAATAAAATCAGCATGTACAACATATACACATAGAATTGATAGTTTACTTAGCATACTGGTTAGGGATAGGTACAAACCATATTTAGACAGGCCGAAGAAATGAGATCATATATCAAAGCAGCTCTGTTGTTCCTTCAACTGCCTAATTTTCCTTGTGTGATGCTTATATACCAATGCTTATATACCAAAGCATCATTGAAGTGTACATTACATTAGGCAGGTACATGAAAGAAGAGGACAAAGCAACAGTTAGTAAAATGCACTAGGATTATATGATTCTACACATGATTAACATACTAAGTAGAAGTAATTTCTTGCTTAAGTCTCTGTCTTAATTGGTTCTTCGTCTCTGCTCACACTAGCGGGGAATTGTCATTGGGGTGTGAGTTAGAGTTGCTTGCTTCTGCTAGCGAAGTAAGTAGTTATTGATCTGTGTAGGAGTGGTTCCTAGACTTGTCAGTAACCTTAGTTTCTGCCCGTCGCAACGGAGGCGGTAGCCGTGAGGTGGTGCAGGATCTGTGTCCATGACATACAGATCGAGTTTCCTTTGAACAAATAAAAATAGAAAATGAACAGCAGCCAGAGCAGGATCTGTATCCATGACATATAGATCGAGCCAAATCTGGTCAAGGTGAACGGAGCCTAAACAACAACAAAGTAACAGGAAGATTGGTGCACCCAGCATCAGATGCAGCAGCGCACAACAGTATGGGGTTGGAAGGGTGGATCCGCGTCGCCGCGTTGCTTGTAACACCCAAAATAACCCTATTTAAAATTTTCAGCTAGCTTTTGTTTATCATGTCCTTGATTACCTTGGGTTTATTGCATTTGGGTAGAATCTTTGCTATGCGCAGCTACTGTCACCTTTATTTAACTGTTAATTTTGACTTAATGGTTCACTTCAACATAATGATTAAAACTTGATTTTTAGCAAAATGGATCGGCAAGCTAGAGCAAGTGCTGTGTGCTTTGCTCTAGTGTCTCCCCTAAGGATTTCGGCCATAGTTCACTTTCGCCCCCTGTACTCATTCCTCGGTTCACCTCTGCTCCCTCTTCTCTTTCAAACCAACTCGGCCCAACCAGCTTTGCCTCCCGCACGCGGCCCAAAATTCTCCCTAAAGACCTGACCTGCTCCTTATCTGCACCCCCGCTCTTTCGGCCCGCTCCGCGAGTCGCACCAGCCCAGCTCGCGCAGCAATGTCTCGCGGCCCAAACTCCTCCAGCAGCACAAGTCCGTTTCTGTTCCCCCAATTTCTGGCCCGCACCATTTTTGCCCCTCCAACTCCTCAGCCGACCCAGCCGCTTTCCCCCGCTGCAGCGCTCGGCCCAGCATCGCCAACTGCCCCCCGGCCCAGCAACTCGGCCCTCCGCCTGGCAGCCCAAGCCAACAAGCCGGCCCAGCACCGCGGCCGCTTTCCCTCCCCTCTCCCTCTCTCTGCCGCGTGGGCCCTGGCCGTCAGTTCCGTCTTCCTCGCGGAGACACCCAGCCAGAGATCACGGGCAGCGGCACCGCCGGCACCTTCCTTCCCTGCGCGCCCGGACGACCCTGTGGACCCCCCTCCCGTGGCTTCGACGAAGCTTCCGCGTCGCCCCCTTGCCATAAGCGAGCGCTCCCCCGAAGGAAACCAATCCCCTCAGTTGGAAAGGGAGCACCGCCGCCGCCACCGATCGACGTGGCTCGCACGCCAAGACCCTCACCTGGGCACTATAAATCGATGCCGCCGAGCTCCCAATCCCTCATTCCCTCATCGTCTCGAAGCCAAGCTTCCTCTGCGCTCCTCCTCACTTCGCGCCTTGCGCCGCCGCTCTCCGAGATTCGCATTGCCGTCGTCGATCCACCCTGCCGATGCCACTCCGAGCTGTGTGACCCTGCCAACACCTTCGCCACGCGGTAAGGGACCTCCCGAGCCACTTCTCGCTTCCCCTCGTGCCGCACAGAACTGCCGCCGCCGTCGCAAACCCCCGCCGGAGCTCAGTCTCCGCCGCCTTCCCGTCGCCAGCCACCGCCGTCGTCTTGATCTCCCCTAGCTAGACTCGCCGCGTCATCCCGCACCCGTAGGTCCTCTCCGTGCCTCGATTCGTGCCTCGTAGCGCGAAATCGCGTTGCACCGGCAAGCCCCGCCGCCGCGCGGCTCAGCGCCGCCGCGTCCGCGCCGTGCAATGAACGACTTGAACCCCCGGTTCGAGTTCGCCGCGATCCCCTCTCGCTCCCTGTCCAAGTCCCGTTCGTTTTGGAGAAGCCTAGCGCGCAAACGCTTTCGCTCCGGCGAAGCGCCGCCGCGGAGCGCAGCAGCGCCGCCGCCGGCAACTCCCTCCCTGGCTCGATCCGATCTGGATCGTTGGATCCAGATCCAACGGTCTCTGTCCACCTCGCCCCAGGTCAAACGACCCAGAAAACGGTCAGCGCCAGGCATTTTTCTAAAAGAACCCCCCGGCTTTCATCTAATTAACCCGCGAACTATTCCAGTTGTAAAAATAATTACACTCAGGTACTTTTTCTTCGTTTAGGCCCCTGACCTTTTGAATTTTGCAACCCGCCGTCCTGCCCAGCTGTTTTTGCCCGTCAGCCCTCGGGTTTTAATATGTAACTACGTTTAGATCCCTGAGTTTTTGCAAACAAGCCCCTGGAAGTTTCTGAAACTTGCCAGCAAGCCCCTGAACCTTAGAAATGCCATATCTTTCTCGTTTTAGCTCCGATTAGCGTGATTTTTGCGCTCTCGTGTTCATAGAAAAGCGTAGAATAGTTTCAAAACCTTCTTTTGTACTGTTTATACTGTTTGGTGTACTGTTTTTAATAGAATACTTTTTTGCATGTATTGGCTTGTGTGGGTGCTTGTGTGGTGATTCGTGTCCAGTCGGGGAGCCGTTGGCATTGGACTTCGAGTTCGAGGACTTTCAGGAGCCGGACTCGCAGCAGCAGCACTTTGAGGAAGGCAAGTTATAGCACGGACAATCCTTGCTACCTACCCACTTGTATTTAATCATTTCATACATGCATGTGTCTAATTTGATGTACCTTTAAGGTTGTATCTATTCATTGTTTATCATGTCCTTGATTACCTTGGGTTTATTGCATTTGGGTAGAATCTTTGCTATGCGCAGCTACTGTCACCTTTATTTAACTGTTAATTTTGACTTAATGGTTCACTTCAACATAATGATTAAAACTTGATTTTTAGCAAAATGGATCGGCAAGCTAGAGCAAGTGCTGTGTGCTTTGCTCTAGTGTCTCCCCTAAGGACTGGTTCTTAAAGAGGCAACCCAGGAGCCTGTCGCCACCGCCAGAACTATAATGGCTCTGGTCTTGGTCAAGTAGCTTGTACGGCTCTAGCTTGATAGTGGTTACCGACGGGCCGACGGCGCTATGAGAACCACTCGTGAGTGTATGGTTTGATCCACCGAGGGCGGGAGATCCGTCGGCCTGTGAGGCATAGTCCCGTGTTGGGAGTCCTCGTGTAGGAACTCCGCACGTTGCGCATTGTTGGGTGGATACCCGCGCGTTGGACGCCATTGACCCCCTATGGTGGACTCTGTAGGCGTACGTCATTCTCGGTGCCTTGGGCCATACTACCTGTGTTGTACCATAGCAGCCACTATCTTGTTAGGGTGTCTTTTGAAAAGCCTCGTAGCGTCCCTATGCGATCACACCTCGGAAGTGTGGTTTAAGAGGTTTGGCCACCTCGGCATGGTTGGGTTTAAAGTTCGTTTGAACTTTTACGCGACTGGTGGGTAAAGGGCGAAACCTCTGCAGAGTGTACGATCTATCATGATAGCCTTGCTCAGGGTCACAAGCGGCCTGGATCCTTTTTGATTAGAATATGGTATTTATTCATGCTTAAATGTCACTTACACTATTAATTGGGTTACAACCGGGTTCTCATTCACTTGTAGTAACTTGGATAAAGTTAAAACGAACCAACTAAAAATGCTAATGCAGTTTGATCAACTCTGTCCGTGCCTGACCATAGCGGCTAACCCGTGCTATACTTGCTAAGTAATTGTGTTACTTACACTTGCTATTTATTCAACAAAATCCCGGATGGGTAACAGATTAGGCTGTGCATGAGTCTGCTGCTGAGTTTCCAGAAGATCTACCGTACTTCTGAGTTGCGTTCTCCCAGTCAGAGTCCCTGTGGAGTGCGGCTTCATTTAGAGAGAGTTTTTAGTCTTCTACTGTATTGGTTAGTTTATTTATGATGCACTCTGATGTAAAACTCTATTTATTCGAGTAATATTTCCAGCATATGTTCTCTGTTTATCATATTTGTTTGCTATATGTGTACTTTGACTTCCTGGACACACATATGGCCGTATTCGGGTTTCTGTGTAAATCCAGGTGTGACATTGTTTGAGGTGGCCGGGTCCGCGTCGCCGTCGCAGGGCCGGGTCCCGGGTTGTTGGGCGGGGATGTCGCGCCGCCGGGGTGGATGCAGCTGCGCTGCGCCGCCGCTAGGGTTTAGTGGTTGGGGAAGCCGCGCGCGTCGGGGTGGATGCCGCCACGCCGCCGCTAGGGTTTGGTGGTTGGGGAAGCCGCACGCGCCGGGGTGGATGCCGCCGGGGATGGATGCCGCCGCTAGGGTTTGGTGGAAATGACGCGGGGTCGGGAGGGAATGGCGCAGGGTTGGGGGGAATGCTGTGGGGTCGGGGGAAATATGCAGCCGCCGCTAGGGTTTGGTGGAAATGACGCGGGGTCGGGAGGGAATGGCGCAGGGTTGGGGGGAATGCTGTGGGGTCGGGGGAAATATGCAAATTTTGGGGGCGGGAATGAGGCGCGGATGAAATTTTGACCATTGGATCTGCATCTAACGAAACAAAACTTCATTCGTAACGGGCACTTTGTAAAGCCAGTTACCGAAAGTGATGCAAATCAAGGCAACTATTTAGGCCGTTTGACTTTTTTGACCCAAAGTTGACCGCTCGTACTATTCAAAGTTGTGCGCAAGTTATCATGTTTTTTGTGGCAACTTGCTTTATTAATATAAAGTCTACATAAATGGCTTACATTTGACCATATTTTCACAACTTTTTTGAATAAGACGAGCGGTCAACGTTGGAGGTCAAAAAAGTCAAACTCTCTACATTTTAAAATGGAGGGAGTATGAACTTTCATAAAGTTCATATAATTGTTGAAAATTTATCCAACTTTTTGAGATCCACACATCACAGAACGGGGGAACTCCATCTTAGTACATATCATGACACAAAATACAACGTACTGTTGCGTAATTTTAGGCCATACAAACCGCATTATGTAACTTAATGTATCGTATCGCTACATTTGCAACTTGTTGGGCCAAAGTGACGTAGTAATGCAACTCATGTATGGTGGATACACTTTACTCATAAAGTTTCATACAATTCATAAAGTTCATACTTCCTCCGTTCTAAAGTGTAGGCCGTTTGACTTTTTTTGACCCAAAGTTGACCACTCGTACTATTCAAAGTTGTGCGCAAGTTATCATATTTTTTGTGGTGACTTTCTTTATTAATATAAAGTCTACATAAATGACTTTAAATTTGACCATATTTTCACAATTTTTTGAATAAGACGAGCGGTCAACGTTGGGGTCAAAAAAGTCAAACTCCATACATGTTACAACTGAGGGCGCATGAACTTTCATAGAGTTCATATATTTTTTGAAAATTGTCATCTAACTTTTTGAGATCCACGCATAAAGGCCATGTTTGGATCCCTAATGTTAGTGTTAGTGTTAGTGGTAGTTTTTAGCACCCCAAACTAACATGTAACAAACTAACACCAATTACCACCTCATAGAGGGGTTAGTTTTTTGGGAGGTGTTTGTCCAAACTAACATCAAAATAACACATATGTTTGGATCCAAAGTGTTAGTTTAGTGTTATTTTGCTCTAAACTAACACTAACACTTGGATGCAAACAGGGCCAAAGTTTCATACAATTCATAAAGTTCATACTCCCTCCATTCTAAAGTGCAGGCCGTTTGACTTTTTTACCCAAAGTTGACCGCTCGTACTATTCAAAGTATTGCGCAAGTTATGATATTTTCCCGCTCGTACTATTCAAAGTTGTGCGCAAGTTATCATATTTTTGTGGTGACTTGCTTTATTAATATAAAATCTACAGAAATGACTTAAATTTGTCCATATTTTCATAATTTTTTGAATAAGACGAGCGGTCAACGTGGGGTCAAAAAAGTCAAACTGCCTACGTCTTATATATGAATAAGTTTCATCCAAATTATTGAGATGCAACCATTCATTAGACATTGCACAATGATGAAAGTGCAATTAAACTTCTTGCACAATAATACAAACACATAAATGTTCAGCCACCTCATAACATAATTGTGCTATGCAGGATATACTCATAAAATTGTGCTATGCAGGATATACTCATAAAATTGTGCTATGCAGGATATACTCATAAAATTGTGCTATGCAGGATATACTCTGAAGTATATGATAGTATCAACTCTGAAGTTGTATATGAACTATTAATGAAAATTGAGCTATGCAGTTCATATAGTATCAGGATTGGCTGTGTGAACAACATATCTTAATCAGGACTGGCTGTGTGAACAACATTTCTTGTTGTTTGGCAGATCATTGCTGTTTGTGTGTGAAATAATTGACTGTGTGAATCTAGCCACATGTTAAGGCACTGCCTCATTTGACTATGTGTTTCATTTTCAGATACGATCCATCCATCCTTGTCTTCTTTGTCAGCACAAGAAGGAGGCAGCACAGAAGTACAAGGCCTTGCAAGACCTCGATGAAGCTAGGGAGGCAAACAAGGAATTGGAAATATGGCTAAGTGAGGCAGGAAAGAAGCAAGAACAGTTGGAATTTTCTCTCGGGGAAGAAAAGGAAAAGGCAACAAATCTCAAAGTAGAAGTGGATTATCTGACCTCCGAACTCGAGCGCAAGAGATCAAAGAAGAAAGAACTCAAAGCAAAACTCAAAGAAGCAGAAGATAACAAAAGTGTTCTTAAAATGCACTTATCGATGCGTGGTCGGAGTTAGATAAAAAGAGATGAACATGTTCTGTTCTTTTGTCCCTTCTGGCACCATATATGTATGCAGTACTTAAAAACTAATTAACTAGGGTGTAATGTCTGTGAACATGCCTGTTATATATATGTAATGTGTGGTGCGGCCGACCGGGCGGCAAGCAGGCGCGGTCGCCCGCGCGGCGACGACGAGTCGAAGAGCGGGAGAGAGAACGGGCGGGCGCCAGGACGGCGGCGGAGTGGACGTCGCCCGCCGCCGGGTGCTGCTCTGCGCCGACAGCAGCACCGACAGTAGCA
Organism: Echinochloa crus-galli; assembly: GCA_900205405.1. Lineage (NCBI taxonomy): Eukaryota > Viridiplantae > Streptophyta > Magnoliopsida > Poales > Poaceae > Echinochloa > Echinochloa crus-galli. Next base: position 160,893 of record OAMR01000438.1, on the reverse strand, counting down.
GCAGGGTGGAAGACGACACACTAGTAACGGGCGTTAACTGGCCAAACCTAACATCGTTACTACTAGTCAAAGATACGTAACGGGCTTGAAGTGTCTAATACAACTACCGTTACTACTAGTCCCAGCATGTAACGGACATTAAGCGACCGTTACAGATTAGTATTATTGGTAACGGTTGTGTGTAATGTCCGTTACAAGGAATACTTGTAACGGTCGTGAACAACAACCGTTACCAGAAATCATTATTAGTAACGGGCGTTGTTGTGAAGGGGCTGGGCCCGGTCCTGACACGCTTATTGGTAACGGTCGTTGTTTCCGCCTGTTACTGATGTTGCACCTTGTAACGGGCTTCGTCAGTCCGTTACCAATCCCGCGTTACCTATTTGAGGTTTTCACGTAGTGGATGACGTCGGCGCCTGAATCTTTGGCACCTTATATCTTTTCATTCCGAGATCTGAATACTGCAAGTAATATATCCAACGGAATCGTCTCGACGAGATCTTCACAATGGTGTACTCCAATTCGGCATCTGAGACTATTTGTATTCATGATAATTTCTAGTGTATCTAGGAGCCATCGACGGATATCCAATTTAATGTCGTTTTGGGTATAATCTTTCAAAACACTTTGGAAACACCAAGACTCGTGGAAATAGTTAGTATAAGCCTAATAATGCATGAAACTATGTCTATATACCTTTTAGTTACCGAGACTTTGGCGGTCAAAGACAGTCCAAACTAGGCCATAACGACCGCCAACAATCAAGAGCTGAAGACTATAAGTGATTATACTGGATTTGAGGCAAGTTATAGCATGGGCAATCCTTGCTACTGTTGGCGGTCGTTACGGCCTGATTTTGGCCGATTTTCACTGCCAAAGTCTTGATAAATAAAGGCATATAGATATAGTTCCATGCATTATTATGCTTATACTAACCATTTCCACAAGTCTTGGTGTTTCTAAGTGCTTTGCAGGATTATACCCAAAAAGGGCATTAAACGGGAAATCCGCCGTTTGGGCTATAAATGGACTCTGAATTACCATGAACATAAACAATATCAAATGCCCAATTGGAGTCCGCCATTGCTAAGAGCTCGTCGAGACGATTCCGTTGGATATATTATTTGCAGTATTCCGAGCTCCGGGTAAAAAGATATCAAAGCTCCAATGAAATATAGGTGCTGACGTCAACATGACGTCATCACCTGACGTCAGCACTGTACCGGGTGGGGCCCACGAGGCGGACCCAGCAACCAGCGCAGCAATGCTTGGGCACACACGCTGGCACGAGTCAATGCCCGAGGGCGCCCGTGGCCAGCAGCACGCACATCGGCGTAGGGAGAAGCCGGTCCCATGCGCACAGCGCTGCGGTGCATGCACCGGCCGAGCGGCAGGCATAGCGCGAAGGAGCCAGGCCGGGCAGTGCGACGCACGGGCGCGGGGGACAGGCGGGCCGCGGCGCAGCCGCTGTCTCCGCCTGACGCAGGAGCAGCGCAGGCCACAAGCGCCAGGTCGGGCCCACCACGCAGCAGGGCAGAGCCAAGGCGGTGCAACACATGCAGAGGCGGTACAAGGCGGCCCCGCTGGCCAGCGAGAGCACACCGCAGCGCATGCAGGAAGGCGGCGCGCTAGGGGACGCGTGGCGCCCGGCCGTTGGCCCAGGGCCACAACCGCCATCGCACATGCAGGCGCAGCAGGGAGGCGGTGCTGTGCAGCACACGTGGCGCCTGCTGGTTCGTTGAGGAGCTCTCACGCGGATCAGCCCAACGGACACACCACTCCACTATAAAAGGATCTCCACTCCCACAAGGAACCTCTCCACTATAAATGGACCCCCCTCTCCTCACTTGTAATACACACCAGTTGGGAGCAAGTCTCCATAAATAGAGGGCCAAGCTGCTCATTTAACACACCAGTTGGGAGCAAGTCTCCATTCTCCTCTTCCAAGATGTAGAGTTAGGCTAGTCTAGTTGGGAGTTAGAGTCAGAGTCGAGCTTCGCTCGGGGTTCCGGAGTCGTCTTCTGAGTTCTGGTAAAGCTCTTGTATCTTTTCCATTTCTTTATGCAAGACTCTGAGTATTTAATATATTTATCTTCCACATTTACTTGAGTTATGTTCTGCATTTATTTACGAGTAAGTGTAGAATGTCTAGTCCTGGTTATAGTTGTTGTAGTCTGGCTCTAGAAGTTCTCTCTTAATTCTTTATCTTAGTTGGTTCCTCGTTTCTGCTCAATACTTGCGGTGAATTGTCACTGGGGTATTGACGGGATTGCTTGCTCTTTCTAGGAGAGTGAGTAGTTATTGTCTAGCGTAGGTATGGTACTAAGTCTAGATAGTAACCTTGGAATATCTCTGAGTTGGCACGGAGGTGGTAGCAGTTAGGTGGTGACAGCCCTATACGGCCTTCGTATCCCATCACGCCTGGCTCTTATGGTAGGCTCCCTGTAAGATGACGGATGTTGGTGGCCCTTCTCATCCCTTTCTGTGTGTCACTGGCTCCGTTCCCGATGCTGAGGTAATAGAACTAGGAAGAGAACCATAGATGCCATTCTTCATGCTAGCCGTAACCTTTGCCAGAGATATCTCAAGGCCAGTGGAAGTATATAGGAATCCTCTCCTGTCTCATTGTTCTCTCACTAGCTAGACCGCTCTTCTACCTCTATCCAAGGCTTCTCTGTCACACCCGGATTTACAAAGAAACCCAAATGTGGCCATATGTGTGTCCAGGAAGTCACAGTACACATATAGCAAACAAATATGGTAATCAAAGAACATATGCTGAATATATTACTCGAATAAAAAGGGTTTTACATCAGAGTGCATCATAAATAAACTAACCAATACAACGGAAGACTAATAAACTCTCTCTAAATGAAGCCGCACTCCACAGGGACTCTGACTGGGAGAACGCAACTCAGTAGTACGATAGATCTTCTGGAAACTCAGCAGTAGACTCATGCACAGCCCAATCTGTTACCCGTCTGGGATTTTATTGAGTAAATAGCAAGTGTAAGTAAAAGAATTACTTAGCAAGTATAGCACAGGTTATGAAGGCTCAAAAAGGCTAGACACGGCTTAACTGCATTAGCACTTTTAGTTGGTTCGTTTTAACATTGTCCAATTTACGACAAGTGTATTATTGGCGGTCGTTACAACCCAATTTCGACCACCAATACTCGGGAATAAATGAGGTCATATGTAACATTCCATGTACTTAGGTTTTATTCTAATAAAGTTCCACGAGTTTTGGTGAGTGTCACTTGTGCAGGTACAATCACGCCAAATACGTGCTATTGGGGCCGAAAATGACCAAATCGGCCTAACGTGTCCGTTCGGCCGGTTACCCCCCTTAGCCGTACAAGCCACCGGGAGTCATCCACATCAACGCTGACCGAGCAAACACGACGAATGCCACGTGGACGACCACCAACACACCCCGGAGCACCGACACGTCATCCTGGGCCAAATCAACACGAAGCCAACCAGCAGGAGGCAGCCTAGAGGATCCACAGAGCAAAGGCGGCGCAGGGGGGCGGGCCTGGGCCTCCAGGCCCGTTCGGCCGAACTAGGCGGTTCGGCCGAACCGCCCCCAACTGGCAACCGCCATCCAAGAGCCATCCCAGGCGTCCAGGACAGAGGTGGTGGATCCAAGGGGTTCGGTCGAACCGCCTTGGTTCGCCCGAATGGCCAGGGGGTACCCCCCCTGGTTCCCTTGGCCGTTACTCCTCCAAACCGCCATGGACTCCTATATAAACAGTGCCATTTCACTTGTAACACACACACCAAGCCAAGGAGCTCATTTCCACTTTCATTCTAGTAGAGTTAGGATAGTTTAGTTGGGAGTTAGAGTAGAGTCGAGCTGTGCCTCGGAGGTTCAACAAAATTTCCCTTGAATTAAATAACTCCCAACTATGCATGGAATGAATCATATGCCTCTCACCTTGGAAATGATGAATAGTTGCTCTCTCATTAATTTTGCAAGTACTTTG
>OAMR01000438.1:139237-150414 GCA_900205405.1 Echinochloa crus-galli | reverse complement strand
TTTATTTCTAATAAAGTTCCACGAGTTTTGGTGAATATCCAATATGCAAGTACATTATTGACAAATGTGTGCAAAAAGTGTTAAAATTGGCCAATTCGGCCGAACTGCTTGGTTTGGCCGGGTTACCCTCTTTAGTCATACTCATGACATGAAGCAAAGCACAACCAAGATTTATCAGCTTCCCTGCGGAAATATAAATTACGATACCTCGGGATACTCTCAGGTGAAGTGCTACAGCGGTGATTCTGTGCGCTTGCAGAATATTTCTATATTTTACTAGTCATAAGGAAAACCACTGAAACACTCCTTGCATCCAGTACCGGAATTCTCAATTCTGATATTGGATCGTAAGAAGTGCCAACAAGCATTTCTGGCGCCGTTGCCGGGGAAGCATTTGGCTAGATTACTTTCGAACTTTTATCTCGAGCTATCTTAGTTGAGTCATGATAGATTTACACTCTGCAGAGGTTTCGCCCTTTACCCACCAGTCGCGTAAAAGTTCAAAAGAACTTTAAACACAACCATGTCGAGGTGGCCAAACCTCTTAAACCACACTTCCGAGGTGTGACCGCATAGGGACGCTACGAGGCTTTTCCCAAGACACCCTAACAAGACAGTGGCCGCTATGGTACAACACAGGTAGTATGGCCCAAGGCACCGAGAATGACGTACGCCTACGGAGTCCACCATAGGGGGGTCAATGGCGCCCAACGCGCGGGTATCCACCCAACAATGCACAACGTGCGGAGTTTAATGCAGCAGCATGAATGCAACAAAAATGTTTCTAGCCTTATATTTGATTTTAAATTTTCCAGAAACAACACGGGACTGTGCCTCACAGGGACATAGCCGACGGATCTCCCGTCCTCGGTGGATCAAACCATACACTCACGTGTGGTTCTCATAGCGCCATCGGCCCGTCGGTAACCACTATCAAGCTAGAGCCGTACAAGCTACTTGACCAAGACCAGAGCCATTATAGTTCTGGCGGTGGCGACAGGCTCCTGGGTTGCCGCTTTAAGAACCGGTCCTCAGGGAAGACACTAGAGCAAAGCACATAGCACATGCTCTAGCTCTCCGATCCATGTTGCTAAAAAGCAAGTTTTAATCATTATGTTGAAGTGAACCATTAAGTCAAAATTAACAGTTAAATAAAGGTGACAGTAGCTGCGCATAGCAAAGATTCCACCCATATGCAATAAACCCAAGGTAATCAAGGACATGATAAACAATGACTAGGTACAACCTTAAAGGTACATCAAAATTAGACACATGCATGTATGAAATGATTAAATACAAGTGGGTAGGTAGCAAGGATTGTTTGTGCTATAACTTGCCTTCCTCAAAGTGTTGCTGCTGCTGCGAGTCCGGCTCCTGAAAGTCCTCGTACTCAAAGTCCAACGCCAACGGCTCACCGACTGGACACGAATCACCACACAAGCATCCACACAAGCCAATGCATGCAAACAAAAGTATTCCATTAGAAACAGTACACCAAACAGTAGAAACAATACAAAAGAAGGTTTTAGAAACAATCTACGCTTCGCTACGAACACGTGAGCGCAAGAATCACACTAATTGGAGTTAAAACGAGAAAGTTATGGTGTTTTTAAGTTTCAGGGACTTATTTGCGAAAAACCGAGGACTTATACATAATTACGTATTAAAACAGAAGGGCTAATGCGCAAATAAGCCGAAACAGGACGGCAGGTTGAGTTTTTCAAAAGTGCAGGGGCTTAAACGCGAAGAAAGGACCTGGTTGTAAATATTTTTACTAATGGAGTGGACTGCGGGTTGATTAAATGGAAACAAGAGGGCTCTTTAGCAAAACCGTCAGAGTTGACCGGTATGGTCAGGTTTGATGAGGCGGCTGGGGGAACTGGGAACCGTTGGATCGGGATCCGACGATCCAAAACGGATCGAGCGGGGGGAAAAAACTGCGGGCGGCGGCGGGCGGCGGCGCTGCGGGTTCCGTGGCGGCGCTTCGCCGGAGCGAGGCCGGGATCGCGCTAGGGAGCTCGGTTTGGGACGGGATCAGGTCCTATGGCTTCCTCGGGAAAAGGCGAGTGCACCAGGAGGTTCATTACGGGGAGGGAGGTGATGTGGGTGGTGTGCGGCGGCGGCCGGCGGGCAGCCAACTCCGGCGAGGCGGAACGCACTCGTCGGGGGTCGGTTAGGAACGGGAGTTGGTGCTATAGTTTCAGGGAGACACTATGAAGACAGCTAGGGGGTCCTGGTTGTAGGGGAGGCTGCGCAGGCAGCACTCCGACGGTGACCGGTGGCGGCTTGCGCCGGCGAGCAAGGTCGGGGAGGCTACGGAACACGGGGATCAGCGGGAAGTAGCTCGGGCGGTTTCTTACCACGCGGCGAAGGTCGAGGTGGGGTCAATCGAGGCCGAGCACAGCTACGGGCGGGGATCGCTGGCGCGGCGGCGCTTGGTCGAAGGGCGGCGACGGTGCTAGGAAGGTGGAGGCGCTGGGCACTCGAGGCGAATGGGGATGAGGGTTGAGGCGTGGGAGGTCCCGGCTTTTATAGCCCTGGGGTAAGGCCGCCTTGGCGTGCGAGCCACGCAGAGGCACCGGCCGGTGGCGCAATCTTTCCTTAGGCGGGGATTGGTTTCCATGCAAGGGCGAGACGTAGAAGGAAGGAGCGGACGCGAGAAGGTTCCTCGAAGCTTCGGGTGGGGGGTCCACAGGATCGCCCGGGCGTGCAGGGATGGAAATCCACCGGCGGCGCTGCTGTCCGTGATCCCCGGCCGGCCTGTCTACGCGAGGAAGACGGAGCTGACGGTCGGGGCCCATAGGGCAGTGAGAGGGAGGGGGGGAGAGCGGGAGTGGGCCGACGGTGCTGTTGGGTTGGCTCGGGGCACACTAGGCCGGAGGGAGTTGGCTCTGGGCTGAGCGGAGGCAGCGCTGGGTCGGCGGGGCGGGTTGTGGCCCGGTGGGCCGAGCTGGAGAGCCGGAGGTGTAGAGGAAGGGCGAGTCGATAGTTGAGGGAGCAAAGACGGACTTTTGGCTCCGAGAGTTTGGGCCAGGCGGGGAGTTGGACCGGAGAGGTGGGCCGCAACGCTGGCGCGCGCGAGCTGGGCCTGACCAGGTGCATTGTGGACTGGCTTGGGAAAGGAGGGGGAAGCAGAAGCAGACCAGCGAAGGGTTCAGGGAGCTGAAACAAACTATGGCCGAAACAACTTTTCTACAACTCAAAACAAAGTGATTCAAATTTGAATTTAAATAAATTTAAATTCTCGTTTGAACCACAAGCAATACAAAACTCAATGCAGCAGCATGAATGCAACAAAAAATGTTTCTATACCTTATAACTGATTTTAATTTCTAGAAATTATTTATTTAACCTATAATAAGTATGAGCTTGACAATAATTAATTAATTAATTACTGAAAATTTTAAATAGTCTATTTTTGGGTGTTACATTCTCCTTGTGTGTGTCAATTGCATGTCACTCCTATTCTATCCTTTACCCCCGCCTTGTTAGCCGGTACTTTAATTAGTAGTTGCATCCTTGTCAATAGTCGATACTCTTTATCCAATGCTTCCCTGTGGAAATAAATACGATACCTAGGAATACACCCGGGTGAAATGCTACATCGGTATCTATGCGCTTGCGGATTTATATCTGTATCATAAGAATACCAATGAACACTCCTTGCACCATTACCGGGATTCACAGTTGTTGGCACTTCTTATGATCCAATATCAGAATTGAGAATCCTGGTACTGGGGTAAGGAGTGTTTCGGTGGTTTTCCTTATGGCTAGTAAAATATGTGAATATTCTGCAAGCGCATAGAATCACCGCTATAGCACTTCACCTGGGAGTATCCCGAGGTATCGTAATTTATATTTCCGTAGGAAAGCTTTTGCAAGAATACTAGTGAACAGATATTCGAGACTACCAGAGAAGGGTACACGACTAGACAAGACAAGGGGGTAACGGTATTGGATAGGAGTGGATATACCGGACACACAGCTCAAGGGATACTCAGGTAAGGGAGAGAAGAGATAGATAGCTGGGAGGACAACGAGAAGAGATAGAGGACTCCTGGATACTTTATCTACCTATGTCACTCTAGCTTAGAGATACAGCGGCTATAGAGCCAGCACTTGGAGATCTGGAATAACTCTATTGTCTTAGCTTCGGGACAAGGGAATCAGTGGACGAAAGGGATGAGAAGGGGTGCCACTATTTCCCTACTGGGGGATCCTACGGACCGGAACTAACGTGATGGGGTACGAAGACCGAAAGGGCTGTCACCACCTCCCGGCTACCACCTCCGTTGCGAAGGGAACAATCTAAGGCCACCGACTAGTCAAGGAACCACTCTTACACTAGGCAACGACTACTTACTCTGCTAGCAAGAGCAAGCAACCTTGTCAATACTCTTAGTGATAATTCACCTCCAGTATCGAGCAAGATCGAAGAACCAGCCAAGATAAAGACTTAAGCAAGACTACAAGCACTAGAAGTATAACTGACTATAGTCTAAACAAGATATATTTGCAACTAGAATAAAGTAGAAGCAAGATATAGATGACAAAGGCAAGAAGATAAAGGTAACTATATTGATAACTGAAACTCTTACAAAAGGAAAAGTAAAAGATACAAGAGCTTATACCAGAGCTTCTGAAGAAGACTCCGGAACCTCCGAGGCAAAGCTCGACTCAACTCTAACTCCCAACTAAACTATCCTAACTCTACTAGAATGAGTGGAATAAGAGCTCCTTGGCTTGGTGTGTTTACAAGTGAAGTGTAGGCCTCTACTTATAGCACTCTAGGTCGGTTTGGAAGTAGGGTAGCCGCCAAGGCATGTAGGAGGGCGGAACGGCCGTTTCGGCTAGGGGAGTCGGTTCGGCCGAACAGGTCGGTTCGGCCGAACCCCTCGATCCAACGCCTTGGCTCTGGACGGCCTGGATATGCTTCTGGAGGCGGTTGGTTGCTTGGGGGCGGTTCGGCCGAAGGCCCTGGTTCGGTCGAACCAGGCCTGGCCCAAGACCCCCCCAACACCGCCTCTACTACTAGGTCCCTCTGGGCTGCCTCCTAGTTGATTGCTTCGTGTCTGTTCTGGCCCAGGATGACGTGGCATGTGTCCAGTTGAGTTGGCGGTCGTTCTACTTGGTTTGCTTAGTCATTGCTTGGTTGTCGTAGACATGGACGGCTCCCGGCGGCCCGTACGGCTTAGGGGGGGTGACCGGGCGAACGGAGTCGTCCCAGCGTCCTGAGGTGAAATAGCTCGGCTCTTGATGCTGCTCGGAGCCTCCTGCTCCGGACGTCCCAGCGCCGGTGTACATGTCGTAGGTGGCCTCAAAAGCGGAAGTGTGTCGGTGCGGCCTTTGTGGTGCATCTTCCGGCTCCTGTGAGGTGGCGAGCCTAGCATCACGCCTGGCTCGTCCCCTCGTGATGGGTCCGTCACCTGCAACGATGTGCCGATCGGGCTCTCTCCAAGGTGGAGAATCGTCCGACTCGGTCCTCAACTGAAGAGTTAGTTTCGGCGTGGTATTATAAACAACTAGTACTCAAAAATACTTGAATCATAGGCAAAGTTTTTAAATCACCTTTTTACCTATGGGGCTTTATAGCAATCTCCTTATCTTGGGCGGTTGAAAGGATGAACAGATCAAACTCAGTTTTATTCCACTCTACTCTTTTCACGATCCCATCTCGGAGTTTTTTCATAAGTTTTGAAAACTACAAATTGTTCCTCATTGGCACACTCAATCACTCAAGTGTATTTGAATCCTCACTAAAGGCTTGTGCCTTCGATTTCATCCTAACATCTAATTTGGCTTTTGTGTGGCCCAGGGACAAAGGATGAAGGCATGCATGCATCTTATATTTTGCTAAGTCAAAGACTGGATCTCTAAGGAAACAAATCACATCTTAAGATCGAGAAGTGCAAGTGTATGGGATATATGGATGGAGTGGAATATGGTGGAATGGAATGTGGTAGAACTCCTTGGATGAATCTCCCTCTCCTTGATTTATTTTCGAGGACATGGGCTATCCTTTTATTCTCATATTTTTACCAGGCCCCTTTGCCTGCTTTTCTTTTTCTCTATATTTTTGCCATGCCACTTGGCATGCTTTTCTTTTTCTCTTTCTTTTTGCCATGCTCTTTGGCATGCTTTTCTTCTTCCATTTTTTTTCTATGCTCTTTGGCATGCTTTTCTTTTTTCTTTTTATTTTTGCCATGCTTCTTTGGCATGCTTTTCTTTTTGCATAGCCCATGTCTCTATCAAGAATATTTGGAGAGGGAAATCATAGAACATGGAGTGTTTATTTTTGTGGATGGATGATGGAAAATGTTTGCTAACTCCCGGTGTAGGAATTGCAAGTGAGAGGTGGTGCATGTACGTGAATCTCGATCTCTAAGAATATGAAAGTTTCACTCAAAGGTCACAACAATTTGACAAAGCTCACTAAGATAACAAGCAGCATATGAGTAGAAATTTTCAACTAAGCTTATCATATGGCTCTGGTAGGTATTTTGACCAACGAGGAACTTGTTTCATTTTGAAAGCATAAATCTCCGAGATTTTCCCCGTACTAAGAGTGGAAATAGAACTCAACCAAATTCTCACTATATCAATCCCCACAACAACTTAGACTTGGAATAAAGCATGTGCTCCCACAAGGTTTTCAGGTTCATTTTTACTCATGCCAATTAACTCAAGCATTATCAATCAACTAGTTGAAACAAAGTACTTGCAAAATTGATGACAGAGCAACTATTCATCATTTCCAAGGTGAGAGGCATATGATTCATTACATGCATAGTTGGGAGTTATTTTATTCAAGGGAAATATTTTTGGTATTTTCATCATTTTTTTAAATTCAAACTAAACATGAAGGGAAATGCAGTTGAACGAACAAAGTGCTGAGTGAGTGGGACGTACCTGATGGGGGTCCTCCCCCCAAGCTTGGACTCTTCACTGGTAGGGGTTGAGCCTTGAAAGGTACTGGCTTAGTTGATCCGCTTGCTCGTGGACGTCGTGCTGGATGGACGCTACCATCCCGCTATTCTCTTGGTTGTACTGAGAATGGCGGGCTAGCGTGTCTTGGATCTCTTGGGTACGATCGTCGATGAGCTCGACTCGGTCGGAGATGTAGGACAGCTCTCGGTCGTAGTCGAAGCGCGCGGACTGTGAGTATCCGGGGTAGTATGGCTGGGAGGCACTGTCGTACCCCCCTGCATACCGGCTCCAGGACCACTCAGAGTCCATGTCCTGGCCGTAGTCCCAGCGTCCTGAGGCGTAGTAGTTCGGTTCCTGGTGTTGCCCGGAGGCTCCTGCTCCGGACGTCCCAGCACCGGTGTACATGTCGTAGGTGGCCACGAAAGCGGAAGTATGTCGGTGCGGCATCTGTGGTGCATCTTCCGGCTCCTGTGAGGTGGCAAGCCCAGCATCACGCCTGGCTCGTCCCCTCGTGACTGGTCCGTCACCTGCAATGCTGTGCCGAGCGGGCTCTCTCCAAGGTGGAGAATCGTCCGACTCGGTCCTCAACTGAAGGGTTAGTTTCGGCGTGGTATACAACCTTAGTGCTGCACAAGGCAAGGGCACTTCAGTTGTATAACCACGATAAATCATTGCCAACGTTGCATCAGGCGTTCGCCGTATCATGTGGGCTTGCACGAAGTGCTCGGCATCCACGACGGAACGCACTGTCTCGATGTACGTGAGCCGGGCGCTGTCGACGAATTATGTCGAGCACGTCTGACCGGGGATACCCCAGGGAGTAGATTTTTGTGGGTCTCGCTGAGTTCTAGGAACGAAAGTACACGAACAACACAATTTAGACAGGTTCGGGCCGTGAATAGCGTAATACCCTACGTCCTGTATGCTTGAATGTATTGCACGTGTGGTTGTCTATCTTTTTGAGGGGGTCCCTGCCCCACCTTATATAGACCAGGAGGCAGGGTTACAAGTCGGTTTGTACAACCCTAGTCGTATACATCATGGATAACTACAACAGAGTACTTTGGGGAGTTTCCTATTAGTACACGACTAGTTATTCCAATCTTACTATGCCGTCTTGCACCATTGCCGACTGGTTTGAAGTATTCGGATCAAACTCTTCTCTGCCGAGTAGATTAATCCTCTGGATAAGTGGCCCTAGGGATCCTGGTCCCACAAGCCCCCGAGCATCTTGCGCTTTTGCTTCAAGTCTTGAGTAATTGGAGCTTAAGTTCAAGATGCTCAAGTTTCCTTCGATAAGTAGTTTCATTGGAGTGCATCTATTGATGCACCCAATGGGTGTAGCCCCCGAGCCTCCGACTACTTATAAAGTAGTCAGAGGTTCAAAAGCAATCTTCTGTCTTCATTTTGAGTAGTTCAATGGTGTGCACCGAATGGGTGCACCCATTGGGTGTAGCCCCCGAGCTTCGAGTAGTTTGCCTAAAAAACCAGTCGAAGGTCCTCGAGTAGTTATCCCATAAACATCGGAAAATTAAATCCCAGAATATTCGGTAACAGCCCCCAAGCTTTAAAACAAAAATCTTTTTGAGTTAAAGGTCAGAGCAAATCTTTCTGGATCCGTTGTGAATTTGAATGTCCAAAATTTTCGCCGCCATCTGGTAGGGAAAGTTATCCCGAAAAAATAGGCAGGAATGTAGAATGCCATGCGGCGGTACACTGTAGTGTATAGTAACCCTAATGAAAGGTTATATAGATCTGGCCAACAGACTTGATTCAATCACCGAGCTTTTGATAGCCGCCACCCTTGGCGCACACTGCGACCTTGAATCCCTTGAGATTTGGTTGAGGTAGCCCCCGAGCTTTAGAGCTAGTGAATGCGAGAGAAATCCAAAGCCACAATCCGCTCCAACATGTCTGGAACAAGGCATAGTGCTGCTTCGAAGAGGGGCGGAAAGAAGAAGTCATTGTGTGATGAATCTTCAGCGAAGCCTGTATTCACGGATCCACCTCCGCCAGCTGCTGCTTGGAAGAAATGCACAGCAAACACCAACGACCTCACCGAGCTGGTGGAGCAAGGTTTGCTTCTGGATTCCGTAGCTCTTGAATGGAAATCATGCTACAAACAACCTTTCCCCACTGAAAATAACCAAGAAATTACTTTGTTCATATCGTTCTGTGAGTGAGGGGTTGGACTTCCCATCTCTTCTTTTTTCAAAGAACTCCTTGCTTTCTATAGCTTGCAATTGCATCATCTAAAACTGAATGGGGTACTCTACATTTCTGTGTTTGTACATGCTTGTGAAGCTTTTTTGGGTATCAAACCCGATCTTGACTTGTTCCGCACCTTGTACCACATAAAACCACAGCCAAATAACATTTGAACAGAGGTAGTTGGTGGTGCGGGGATTCAGTTCCGTCAAAACATGAAGGCCAAATGGTTCGAAATGCCTATCATGGATTCATGTGGTGACTGGAAGAACAAATGGTTTACCATTGGTAAGTGTATCCAAATATCTTGTTTATTTGAATAACTAGATCCTTGTTGATGATATCATGATTAACCACATGTATGAATATTGAAAAACAGCAGGAAACCACTCGTTGAGCTGTCCACCAAAGGATGGGTGGTTCCCCAGAGACCAGTCGAATTGGAATTCGCGACCAACCGCTGAAGAAGCCAAGGATGTACCCGTTCTGTTGAAGCGGGTTCAAGAATTGAAGGAACAAGGACTCACTGGGGTGGGGATCGCATTCAGCTTCATGAAGCGTAGGATTCAACCACTCCAGGAGCGGCATCACTTAGGATATGAGTGTGAGGGTGACTCTGATCAGACCCGCACGGCGCCAGAAGCTATATCTGATGAAGCGGTGTTGGGTCGGCTGAGCCAAATGTTTACTGATGTAAACGAAAAGCCAATCATCGTCAACGAGTTGTCTAAGGATAATCCTCCAGCAGAGGTAAGAATTTCCATCTTTGAATATGTTCAAGACTAGGATTATATGATAAATAATAAATGAACTTATCTCATTGGGAATAGATACAGGCTTTGGAATCCCAAGAGCTCTTGACCCAAGGTGAATGGGAAGACCTGGCCTGGAGTTCCTCAGAGCGCACTGTCACTGATAAAGACCCAGAGGCGACTGAAGAAGACGAAATTGTTGAAGATTTTGAAGTCAGTGCGCCGCCCCAAGTGCTGACTGCAAGTAAGTGTCTTGATCACTTACAAAGAATTGAATGTAGACTTCAAATGTTGCTAATCATGTACTGATTCGATGCAGCAGCGCCAGATGCACTAGCCTGAGTGAGGAGGAAAAGATCCAGCAGAGGCCAGTCCCAGGGAGATGACACCGTGCCCAGTGGAGACCCGAACAAGCGCATCAAGCTATCCCACATGATTACTGCTGTGCAGGGATCATCTTCCTCAAGTGCTTTGGCAAGCATGGCATCTGGGAGCACAACAAGCTTGAGGCGGACCAAGCCCGTCTTCAAGCTGCAGTTTCAACCGTTGAAGGCGCCAGACCCACCCAAAAGAGTAAGTAAAAACTGCTCAATAAAGTGATAATGTACTTGAGAATGTTGATATGATGTAGTTTGTTATTGATAGAACATCAGAACAGGCCATTGAAAAGACAGCGCCTGAGACTGAAAGTAGTCGAGAGGGTGAAAAGATGAAGGCCGCCATTGCCCACCCAGCTGATCAAGGTGAAAAACCAGTCGAGGGTGGCGCAGAAGAGGCAATGAAAGAAATCAGCAACCAAGATCAATAAATCTTGCCAATTGTTCTTGTTGAAGATGAAGAAGGGAGAGCAGTTGAACATCCAGTGGAGAGTACTGAAAGACTTGCTACTATGTCTGAAGATGTGCTCGAGAACCCACTGCCTGAACAAGCAAATGTCGATGTCGCCACTACTAGTAACCAGGTATAGAGTACTATCTTGGACTAAGATTGTAATTCTTATGCTTCTGGCTGCATGTGCTATAATATGGACTTGAAATACCATCTGCAGGTTGAAGAAATACAAGAAACAGAGGTACTCGAAAGAGTGCCATGTGAGCGAGTAGAAGAAGAAATTCTTGAAAATGTAAGTATTTGTACTACATATATTTCATTTGCAGTACTGAAAACATGATAGATATTGAAAATTACTATCTTATGTAGGTTGAAGTTAAAGGCAAAACCATCAAGGATGAGGCCTATGAATTACGCAATCACTTGCAACTTGCTCTGGTAAGAAACTGATGTCCCCTA
>OAMR01000438.1:123772-136809 GCA_900205405.1 Echinochloa crus-galli | reverse complement strand
CTGAAGAAGCCAAGGATGTACCCGTTCTGTTGAAGCGGGTTCAAGAATTGAAGGAACAAGGACTCACTGGGGTGGGGATTGCATTCAGCTTCATGAAGCGTAGGATTCAACCACTCCAGGAGCGGCATCACTTAGGATATGAGTGTGAGGGTGACTCTGATCAGACCCGCACGGCGCCAGAAGCTATATCTGATGAAGCGGTGTTGGGTCGGCTGAGCCAAATGTTTACTGATGTAAACGAAAAGCCAATCATCGTCAACGAGTTGTCTAAGGATAATCCTCCAGCAGAGGTAAGAATTTCCATCTTTGAATATGTTCAAGACTAGGATTATATGATAAATAATAAATGAACTTATCTCATTGGGAATAGATACAGGCTTTGGAATCCCAAGAGCTCTTGACCCAAGGTGAATGGGAAGACCTGGCCTGGAGTTCCTCAGAGCGCACTGTCACTGATAAAGACCCAGAGGCGACTGAAGAAGACGAAATTGTTGAAGATTTTGAAGTCAGTGCGCCGCCCCAAGTGCTGACTGCAAGTAAGTGTCTTGATCACTTACAAAGAATTGAATGTAGACTTCAAATGTTGCTAATCATGTACTGATTCGATGCAGCAGCGCCAGATGCACTAGCCTGAGTGAGGAGGAAAAGATCCAGCAGAGGCCAGTCCCAGGGAGATGACACCGTGCCCAGTGGAGACCCGAACAAGCGCATCAAGCTATCCCACATG
This sequence comes from Echinochloa crus-galli, assembly GCA_900205405.1. Lineage (NCBI taxonomy): Eukaryota > Viridiplantae > Streptophyta > Magnoliopsida > Poales > Poaceae > Echinochloa > Echinochloa crus-galli. The sequence goes on along the minus strand of OAMR01000438.1, from coordinate 136,082 downwards.
ATTACTGCTGTGCAGGGATCATCTTCCTCAAGTGCTTTGGCAAGCATGGCATCTGGGAGCACAACAAGCTTGAGGCGGACCAAGCCCGTCTTCAAGCTGCAGTTTCAACCGTTGAAGGCGCCAGACCCACCCAAAAGAGTAAGTAAAAACTGCTCAATAAAGTGATAATGTACTTGAAAATGTTGATCTTATGTAGTTTGTTATTGACAGAACATCAGAACAGGCCGTGGAAAAGTCAGCGCCACAGACTGAAAGTAGTCGAGTGGGTGAAAAAGTGGAGGCCGCCATTGCCCACCCAGCTGATCAAGGTGAAAAACCAGTCGAGGGTGGCGCAGAAGAGGCAGTGAAAGAAATCAGCAACCAAGATCAACAAATCTTGCCAGTTGTTCTTGTTGAAGATGAAGAAGTGCAAGCAGTTGAACATCCAGTGGAGAGTACTGAAAGACTTCCTACTATGTCTGAAGATGTACTTGAGAATCCACTGCCCGAACAAGCAAATGTTGATGTCGCCACTACTAGTAACCAGGTATAGAGTACTATCTTGGACTAAGATTGTAATTCTTATGCTTCTGACTGCATGTGCTATAATATGGACTTGGAATACCATTTGCAGGTTGAAGAAATACAAGAAACAGAGGTACTCGAAAAAGTGCCATGTGAGCAAGTAGAAAAAGAAATTCTTGAAAATGTAAGTATTTGTACTACATGTATTTCATTTGCATTACTGAAAACATGATAAATATTGAAAATTACTATCTTGTGTAGGTTGAAGTTAAAGGCAAAACCATCAAGGATGAGGCCTATGAATTGCGCAATCACTTGCAACTTGCTCTGGTAAGAAACTCATGTCCCCTAATTGTTAATTCCAGAATAAAGATGCTATTGCAGTAATAGAAAAATGCACAGGCATTGGTTGAATTAGTTGAAAACCCTGGAGATGCAAAACTATCAGCTCGGATTCACGAGTTGGAAGCAGATTGGGTGAAAGCCCGTGAAGAACTTGAGAAGGCCCGAGCGAAGCACAAAGAAAAAAAATCAAGCGCTCCAAAGGCAAAATGACAGCCTAGATCAGCCTGATCACGATGATCGTTTCCTGTGCGCAATCGAAGAACGAACAAGAAAAAGAGGCGAGCAATCTTAATATCACTCGAAGGTGGAGTTCTGAATCACACGAGACAGCGCTGATTTGCGCGTGTTCGAGAGTAGCTAAAGCTAGATGTAAAACAAAACTCATCTTTCTATGATGGCGGCTACTGAGTACATAAAGAGGGGCGTCCTAGGGTTGGGGCGACCAGAGGTGGGGCGCCCCCAACTTGGGCTTAAGGCCCAACAAAATTGTCGACGCAACACTTTGGCAGATTCTGGACGTCAACTTGTTTCGACGATTCCCATTGACTCCGGACGAATTTGGGCATGAGACCAGTGCCATTGCAAACTCCTTGAAATTAGCTTTCCATCCATATAAAGAACATCCAAAACGAACTCGGTATGTGGCCGGGGCGTCGTTTTTAATGCGTGCTGCTCCTGGACTCCAAACTGGATTCGAACTTGAGATCTTTTAGGCCTGCATTCTTCAATAGTATGACGAAGTTAAATTCTCTTGCACGGGCCCTCGTGACTGGCCCAGGGTGTGGCGTCTGGAGTGTAGGAGAAGGTCCTGCTGGTGTAGATGTACTCGTGTTGTAGGTGATGTCCTCATCATGCTCCCCTTCTTGAACTGAAGTCAATGGCCTGCGTGCCAACTTGTGATGATCTAATGCGCGGATGTGTAATTTATTTTACTATCATACAACTAGTGGAAACACCAAACTCCGCAGGCAGGTCAAGAACATAAGCATTATCATTAATCTTGGTTAGTATCTTAAAAGGACCAGCAGCACGAGGCATCAATTTAGAGCGGCGTAAAGTGGGAAATCGATCCTTTCTTAGATGCAACCAAACCATATCACCCGGTTCAAAAGTAACATGTTTTCTTCCTTTACTACCTGCAACCTGGTATTTAGCATTAGCAGCAGCAATGTTTTGTTGAGTTTGTTCATGCAAGCTAATCATTTGGTCAACATGTGCAGCAGCATCTATGTGGGGAGTATCCGCAGCATCAAGCGCAAACAAATCAATGGGCGCTCGAGGAATATATCCATAAACAACTTGAAAGGGGCACATCTTTGTAGAAGAATGGGAATGCGTTGCATGATTATAAGCAAACTCAACATGAGGTAAGCAATCTTCCCAACGTTTCAAGTTTTTATCCAAAACAGCCCTAAGCATGGTTGACAAAGTTCGATTAACCACCTCAGTTTGTCCATCAGTCTGAGGGTGACAAGTGGTGCTAAACAGCAATTTAGTTCCCATTTTATTCCACAGTGATCTCCAAAAATGGCTGAGAAACTTAGCATCACGATCAGAGACTATTGTATTTGGAATACCATGCAAGCGAATAATCTCTCTAAAGAACAATTCAGCAACACGGCTAGCATCATCAGTCTTATGACAAGGTATAAAATGAGCCATTTTGGAGAAACGATCAACAACCACAAAAATACTATCCCTCCCCTTCTTAGTTATAGGTAAACCCAAAACAAAGTCCATAGAAATATCTAGCCAAGGGGAAGTAGGGACAGGCAAAGGCATATACAAACCATGGTTGTTTAGTCGTTACTTAGCTTTCTGACAAGTAGTGCAGCGGGCAACAAGGCGCTCAACATCACGGCGCATCCGGGGCCAAAAGAAGTGGGCAGCCAGCACCTCATGCGTCTTGTAAACACCAAAGTGTCCCATGAGACCGCCTCCATGCACTTCCTGTAACAACAAAAGACGAACCGAGCTTGCTGGAACATACAGCTTGTTAGCCCGAAACAGGAACCCGTCCTGTATGTGAAAATTTGCCCCACGGTTTGCCATTCATACAATGAACCAAGATATCTTTAAAATCAGCATCATCGACATATTGATCTTTCACAATTTGCAAACCAGAGATTTTAAAATCTAACTGGGACAACATGATATATCGACGAGACAGAGCATCAGCAATGACATTTTCCTTCCCATTCTTGCTTTTAATGATGTAAAGAAAAGACTCAATGAATTCTACCCAATTAGCATGACGACGGTTCAGATTGGTTTGGGTACGAATGTGTTTTAAAGCCTCATGATCAGAGTGAATAATAAACTCACGATGCCAAAGATAGTGCTGCCATGTTTGCAAAGTGCGAAGCCCTGTTGGTGCACGTGCCCCAACAGGTGGTGCTTGTTCCTGACTCGGATGAGGTGACTGGATCGTTGGCCTGCTATGTTGCGGTATTGGATGTTGCGTCCCGTCCTCAATGCCTTTGCGGGCATGTTCCAGAAGAGTAAGGGCATGCCTTAAGAACCAAAACGGACTCGGTATGTGGCCGGGGCGTCGTTTTTAATGTGTGCTGCTCCTGGACTCCGAACTGGATTCGAACTTGAGGTCTTTTAGGCCTTCATTCTTCAGTAGTATGACGAAGTTAAATTCTCTTGCACGGGCCCTCGTGATTGGCCCAGGGTGTGGCGTCTGGAGTGTAGGAGAAGGTCCTGCTGGTGTAGATGTACTCGTGTTGTAGGTGATGTCCTCATCATTACTGATGCAAAAAGCACATTGGAAACTCGTGTTTCCAGTTTGAATAAGGAAATTGCTGGTAAGTACTCTAAATTCAAAGAAAAGTACTTGATGTTAATAAATGACATTGAAATACCTTAACCTGTACGGAACATATTTGAAGAAAAAGGTTACTGAAGAGAAGGGCAAGACCACAAGCTGGTATAACTAGGTGCAGCGCCAAGCTGATGAAATTAATAAACTCAAGGCATCGATCGAGAAGAAGGACGCCAAGTTCGCCAAAGAAAATCGAATCCGCACTGACATGGAAAATGAACTGGCGGAAGCATTGAAGATGGCCCAGCTTAAACAACAAGAAAGAGTAGTCCTCTCGTGGAGCGTCTTCGCCAAGTGCCGGAACTAGTGGGTGAGTTATGCAAAGCCACACTGAAGGATTGTACCAATAGGATTCTGGCTCTGTTCAAGGCTCACAACCCGACTGCCAAACTTGATGTGAAGTACATGCCAGTGGGCTTGACAGATGAGCAGTACGAAGCACGTACTCGTGGCGGAGACAGAGCCTTTGGCCGAAGATGTAGTTAGCTCTCTGAAGTAGAACAAAACAATTTGATCAAGTCTTGTAATAATTGATCATACTTTTGCCTGTTATTCTTGTGTGACAACAGTTAGTGAAACTTTGTGATATGTAGTTGCATGAAACAAAAGTATTGATCTGAATGGAAAATAGTCACTGGATAAATAATTGACTTAGCTCATTATTATGAAACTAACATGATGGTTTTGATAAAGTCATGCAAAAGTACATAATGTTCCTAGACCCAAGGTCAAAAACCTGTTAAAGATCAATGCTTAAACATATATGTTGAATGGTTGCTGGTGCAGAGCCGTAATGCTACAAAAAAGTAGTATGTACTTATAATTTGCATGAATGTATGGAAAAAAAAGGTGAATCTATTGATTTCCTGTTAGGCGCAATACTAAAACCGGATGCAGTCGGCACGAGGGGCAAACAGCAGCCACCATGTATAGGCAGGTGTAGTTTAACCATGACTTCTAAGGCTTGTGCCTGCTTTATCATAAAAAGTAGTCGTGGCATCTTTTGAATCGTTGTTAACACAACTATCCCTGATTCTTGAATGAAATAAAATGAAGAATCGAACACAGGGTTATGCGCAGATGAAAATATAACTTTATTGATATCTCAAAGATCAAAAAAGTACATAACATATGGTTCTGTAATCCACTGCTATGGATAGAACTTTCGTAGATGCTCAATGTTCCAGACATTTGGCAAATCTTTGCCTTCTTGAGTTTGCAGGCGATATGTTCCAGCCCCAATGACTTGTTTTACAAGGAATGGGCCCTCCCAGCGAGACATGAGCTTATGCAAGCCATCTGTTGTCACACCCGGGTTTACACAGAAACCCGAATGCCCAGGAAGTCCTCAAAACACATATAGTTAACAAATATGATAAACAGAGTACATATATGAAGGCATCTAGGCCCCTAATTAAGTTTTGGTAATTAATGACAACACTTGTGGACTAACAATTTCATTTGAAAATATGAGAATAGGTTAGTGTCCCAAGAGTTGCAACGAGCTTCAAATATTGATGTGTGGATAGCATGTGTGCTATGGACCATGGGAAGCTCAAGGCAAAGGTATATGATAGGGGTTTTAAATTTGACCGGTCATGAGGTGATTAGAGGATGAAATATGACCGGATTGATAGGTTAGCCGTACTATCAAGAGGGATCAACTTGGTTGGATCGATGAAATATTAGTGCCACAATGGTCCTTGATTTGCATGTAGTGCATTTAGATTTTGTGGTGACTAACTTGGTTGGGCGAACTCTGGTATTCTGCTGAAAACTTGCTCTGCCGTGAATGGCGGACGGTCCGCAGTGCGTCAGCAGACGGTCCGTGGGGCTGGCGGACTATCTACTGACAGGGGATAAATGGTATTTGGATAGGAGTGGATATACCGGACACACAGCTCAAGGGATACTTGGGTAGATGAGAGAAGGTATAGATAGTTGGGAGGACAACGAGAAGAGATAAAGGATTCCTGGGTACTCTATCTATCTAGGCCAAGTGGTTAGAGATACAGTGGCTAAAGAGCCAGCACTAGTAGGTCTGGAATAAGTCTATTGCCTTCCTTGGGGTCTACAGGGCCCTCGACACGCAGAAAGGGATGAGAAGGGGTGCCGACTACCCTGAACCTTGGGTCCTAGGACACCGGAACTAACGTGATGGGCTACAAAGACCGAGAGGGCTGTCACCACCTCACGGCTACCACCTCCGTTGCGACGGGCAGAAACTAAGGTTACTGACAAGTCTAGGAACCACTCCTACACAGATCAATAACTACTTACTTCGCTAGCAGAAGCAAGCAACTCGAACTCACACCCCAATGACAAGTCAATGCTAGTGTGAGCAGAATCGAAGAACCAATTAAGGCAGAGACTTAAGCAAGAACTAAGAGCACTAGGAACTAGAGCCAACTATAGTCTAAACACAATATAGAAGCAACTAGACTAAGGTAGAAGCAACTATATAAGGCACAAGTAAAATAAAGTAGATAACTATATTGATAACTCGAATGACATACAAAAGAAAGGTAAAAGATACAAGAGCTAATACCAGACCTTCTAAAGACGACTCCGGAACCTCCGAGGCACAGCTCGACTCGACTCTAACTCCCAACTAAACTAACCTACTCTACTAGAAATGAAGTGGAAGAGCTCCTTGGCTTGAGTGTGTCTCAAATGAGAGGTATGAGGCCCTATATATAGCATTCCAAGGTCGGTTGAGTGGAGTAACGGCCAAGGGTGAGCAGAGGCGGTGCCCCGGCCCCTTCGGGCGAAGGATGGCGGTTCGGCCGAACCGACCTGTTCGGCCGAACCGCCTTGGTTCGCCCGAAGTCCCAGGGGGTACCCCCCCTGGCTTCCTTGGCTGCCACTCCTCTTTCCTCTTCTTTGGTGTTGGTGGCGGTGGGATCGGTGTCTCTGGAGAATTCCAGAGGGCTTGCTCTTCCTCGTATTTCTTCACGAGGCGGTCCATTTCTTCTGCGCTCACTTGTTCCGTCGGTCCGTACCACTCGGGCTGCTCTCCACCGAGTATTTCCAGCTCTCCATTGATGAGAGCCTTAAGGAAACACTTGGCGCTCCTTTGCTCCGGTGTGAGTGGTTCTACCTTCTTTTCCTCCCGTGGTTGGAACTTGAAGTACGTCAACCTTCCGTCGATACGGAACGAGACTTCTCTCGCATCCATATCAATTCTAGCTCCTGCTCTAGATGTACCAGCCCCGGTGTACATGTCGTAGGTGGCCTCAAACGCGGACGTGTGTCGGTGCGGTGCTTCTGGTTCGTCTTCCGGCTCCTGTGAGGTGGCGAGCCCGGCATCACGCCTGGCTCATCCCCTTGTGAATGGCCCTTCACCTGCTACACTGTGCCGAGCGGGCTCTCTCGGTGGAGGAGATTCGTCCGACTCGGCGCTCAAATGAAGCGTTAATTTCTTAGCGGTATACAGCTTTAGTGCCGCACAAGGCAGACGCACCTTGGCTGTATAAATATATAGTTGCTTCTACTTTAGTCTAGTTGCTTCTATATCGTGTTTAGACTATAGTCGGTTCTAGTTCTTAGTGCTTCTAGTTCTTGCTTAAGTCTCTGTCTCTATTGGTTCTTCGTTCTTGCTTAGTACTTGAGGTGAATTGTCACCAAGAGTAGTAACGAGGGTGCTTGCTTCTGCTAGCGGAGTAAGTAGTTATTGATCTGTGTAGGAGTGGTTCCTTCCAAGTCTAAGTTGTTGTGGGGATTGATATAGTGAGAATTTGGTTAAGTTCTATTCTGCTTTTAGTACGGGGAAAATCTGGGAAATTTATGCTTTCAAAATAAAACAAGTTCCTCATATGGCTCTGGTAGGTATTTTGACCAATGAGGAACTTGTTTTATTTTGAAAGCATAAATTTTCGAGATTTTCCCCGTACTAAAAGCAGAATAGAATTTTAACCAAATTCTCACTATATCAATCCCACAACAACTTAGACTTGGAATAAAGCATGTGCTCCCACAAGGTTTTCAGGTTCATTATTACTCATGCCACTTAACTCAAGCATTATCAAGCAACTAGTTGCGACAAAATACTCGCAAAATTAATGACAGAGCAACTATTCATCATTTCCAAGGTGAGAGGCATATGTTCCATTCCATGCATAGTTGGGAGTTAATTTTATTTAAGGGATTTTTTTATGCAACCTAAGGAAAGGGAAAATTCGAATGCATGAACAAAGTGCTGGGTGGTTCAGACATACCTGATGGGGGTCCTCCCCCAAGCTTGGACTCTTCACTGGTAGGGGTTGAGCCTTGAAAGGTACTGGCTCAGCTGTTCCGCTTGTTCGTGGACGTCGTGCTGGATAGACGCCACCATCCCGCTATTCTCTTGATGGTACTGGGAGTATTCCTAGGTATCGTATTTATATTTCCGCAGGGAAGCATTGGACCTTAGACATGATGTTGACGCTTGCCCCCAGATCACAGAGTGCATCATCAATGCGACGATTCCAGATCGTGCACTGAGTGATGGGCACTCCGGGATCTTCCTTCCTATCCGGAGAGGTCTTGATGATCGCCCTTTTTGCAGCTCTCGGCAGGTAGGTCCATCTTGGTGTCAGCACTTGGATACGTGCGACCTTCCCTGTGTGGTTAGTACGGAAGACACTATGAGGCATCTTACCATGCCTTGTAGTGACGGCTTTCACTGTCTCGATGGAAGGTTCGGGTTGCCCTGGAATCTTCCCTGATTCAGTGACAGGAATAGCAGCAGCTAACTGAGCGACTTGAGTTTCTATCATTTTGTTAAAGCTCAGTTGATTTTTCATGGCAGAAGCGAATGATTCCATCCTAGAGTCTATGTTTTCCAGAGTTTTATCATTAGCAGAAAGCTTCTTGTTAATATTATGTACGTGCACTGGGCGTCCTGGAGGACTCCCAGGTGGTTTGCGAGGCGAGTGACTAGAGAAGTCATCGCCATGCTACCCACACGAGAAATATGAGACAGCCAGTGATCGATCATGTCTTTCACTGGAGAAACCGGAACTTTCTTGAACATAGCATACATAATTCGCAACTCAACTGTGTTCACGGGTCGGATATCGGCTCTCGGAAATACCGTCATAGCCACCCACTTGTGCATAAAGTGCAGAGTGGGGTTATGGATACTGTTCATGCGGGGTGCATGGCAGTTGGTATTTCCGGAAATCCTCTTCCAGAATGCGACCCGATCAAACCTTTTCAAAGCTCTGCTTGGCTCTAAAGAGCAACGACTTGAAAAACCAAGAGCCAAGATAAAATCCCTCCAAGAGCAGAAGAACTCTTGGTTGAAAAATCTGAAGCGAATCCCCCATTTTCGGAAACCAGAGTGGAAAGAAACTCGAGCGCGAGTAAGTACGAACCTGGCTCGTTGATTTTCCAGAAGTTCTCCAAGCCGACGGCATGGAAGATCTCCGGGAACTCCTCGTCCATCCCCGTTCTTCTCAGTAGGTCCTGATCGAACACACGGGTGTGCTCGAATTCCTTCAGCCTGAGCTCGTTGAAGGTGCTTCTCTCCCGGTCCGTCCGGAGAACGATGTCGTTCTCGCTCAAGAGCTGCCTGGCTTGGGGTACAGCAGAGCCTCCACCCAAGCCAGCTGCTCCAGCCTCATCCTCGTCCGTCCGGCTCGAGCCACGGGACTGGGCTGGGGAACTCCCAGCATCGTCCGAGCGGCGGTTAAGCCGGGTGGAACGACGGAGTGCGGCGATGAGCTTCGACATGGCTCCTGCAAAATGTTAGCACAGAAACGACTACCCGAAGGACTGAGTATCAAAGGTTAGCACAAGAAATCAAGTCAGTCGTTCGAGAACGTTAGTCGTTCTTGCGGGAATCAAAACCACCACAAATGGTTAGTCGTTCTTGTGGGTGTCGGAGACCACCACAAAATTGTCCAACAAAATTTCAGCACAAGGATCACACAGAGGCAAATTATTTTTTTGGATTTTCTAAAGATGCAAGTGAACCAAAACTTGAGCTAGAACTTTGGGAAGAACTAGAGCACTAGCTAGAGTAAGAAATGAGAGAGAGAGAGAGAGAGCTTCTGATCGGTGAAAAACCTACTGAGTGTGAGTGTGTGAGGCAGCTCTCAAGCAAGCACCAGCATTTATAGGCCGAGGGGGGCAGCCATGGCCGTTCGGCCGAATTGGCTTGTTCGGCCGAATTGGCCAAAGTGGCCTGGCCACCCTCATGTGAGTGCAGCACTCACATGGCCTTGTTTCCACTCCAAAATTGTGTGGCCAACATTTTTTTTAAGGTCACTTTGGTGGTTTTTGGTAGGTAAGATGCAAATTTGACATGACCCAAAGTTGGTTTTAGTGGAGTCACCCCAATGCTGCCATGTTTTGTGATTATTGGTGTGAGTGCAGCCATTTTAGTGGGGTAAACATGTTTGTTGCTGGTTGGTAGTGATGGTAAACAAATGGAGATGTTCTAGAAGGGATGAAAATGATAGAAATTACCAATTACATCAACCCTAGGTAAATTTCAGCATGTGACCATTTATTTAAACCAAGCTTGCAAAATTTTCTACTCTCTCTTAAACTATTTACTCAGGTGGTTCGATTATTTTGGAAAGGTGCGTGACGGTGTCCTCCCCCGCGGTTTCTCTTCCATCATGTCGACATCAGAGATCCGGAAGGCTTGTTCTTGAGCGAGATTGCCGTTCCGGCCAGCGTGGCTTGAGCCTTGGGCTGCTCTTGTCATCGTCCGGTCCTGGAGTGGATGACTCGGACGATGCAACCTTCTTCCGCCACATCTTCTTGTTCTTCTTCTTTGGTGTTGGTGGCGGTGGGATCGGTGTCTCTGGGGAATTCCAGAGGGCTTGCTCTTCCTCGTATTTCTTCACGAGGTGGTCCATTTCTTCTGCGCTCACTTGTTCCGTCAGTCCGTACCACTCGGGTTGCTCTCCACCGAGTATCTCCAGCTCTCCACTGATGAGAGCCTTGAGAAAACACTCGGCGCTCCTCTGCTCCGGTGTAAGTGGCTCTCCCTTCTTTTCTTCCCGTGGTTGGAACTTGAAGTATGTCAACCTTCCGTCGATACGGAACGAGACTTCTCTCGCATCCATATCGATTCTAGCCGGGTGGTGTTCAAGAATGGTCGGCCCAGGACAAGGGAAAACGAGTGGTCGTTTCCCGTGTCGAGGACAACGAAGTCCACAGGAACGTAACGTCCCCAGATGCGGACCGGTACATTCTCGATCACCCCCTCGGGGTAGCGGACGGTTGAATCCGCTAGCTGAACCTAGGCAGTAGTAGGAGATAGGCCTCGGGGTAGCGGACGGTTGAGTCTGCTAGCTGAACCTGGGCAGTAGTAGGAGATAGAGTAGGGTAGCGTAACTTTTTAAATAATACCTTAGACATGATGTTGACGCTAGCCCCCAGATCGCAGAGTGCATCATTAATGCGACGATTCCAGATCGTGCATTGAATGACCGGTACTCCGGGATCTTCCTTCCGGTCCGGAGAAGTTTTGATAATCGCCTTCTTTACAGCTCTCAGCAGGTAGGTCCATCTTGGTGTTAGCACATGGATATTCGAGACCTTCCCTGCATGGTTAGTACGGAGAATACTACGAGACATCTTACCCTGTCTCATAGTAATAGCATTCACTGTTTCGAGGGGAGGTTCGGGTTGCCCCGGAATCTTCCCCGAATCAGTGGCAGGAACAGCAGCAGCTAACTGAGCAACTTGAGTTTCTATCATTTTATTAAAGCTCAGCTGATTTTTCATGGCAGAAGCGAATGATTCCATCCTAGAGTCTATGTTTTCCAGAGTTTTATCATTAGCAGAAAGCTTCTTGCTAATATTTTCAGTTATTTTCATCTGGTTAAACACAAGATCTCTAAAGTATCAAAGGTTAGCGCAAGAAATCAAGTCAGTCATTCGAGAAGGTTAGTCGTTCTTGCAGGGATCAAAACCACCACAAATGGTTAGTCGTTCTTGTGGGTGTCGGAGACCACCACAAAATCGTCCAACAAAATTTCAGCACAAGGATCACACAAAGGCAAATATTTTTTTGGATTTTCTAAAGATGCAAGCGAACCAAAACTTGAGCTAGAACTTGGGAAGAACTAGAGCACAAGCTAGAGCAAGAAATGAGAGAGAGAGAGAGAGCTCCTAACGGAAATTTTTCAGAGTGTATGAGTGTGTGATGAAGCTTGCAAGAACCCCCCAGCATTTATAGGCCAAGGGGAGGGCCTTGGCCAGTTCGCTCGAAGGCTCTGGTTCGCCCGAACCAGGCCTGGTGGCCAGGGCACTCCCATGTGAGTGCAGCACTCACATGCCTTTGTTTCCAGTCCAAGTTTGTGTGGCCATCAATTCCCAAGGACATTTTTAGTGGATTTTAGTGGTAGGTGAGATGGAAATGTGACATGACCAAAGTGGAAATTAGTGGAGTCATCCCCATGCTGCCATGTTTCTGGGCAGTAGTAGGTGACAAAGTAGGGTAGCGTAACTTCTTAAATAATACCTTAGACATGATGTTGACGCTGGCCCCCAGATCGCAGAGCGCATCATCAATGCGACGATTCCAGATCGTGCACTGAATGACGGGTACTCCGGGATCTTCCTTCCGGTCCGGAGAGGTTTTGATGATCGCCTTCTTTGCAGCTCTCGGCAGGTAAGTCCATCTTGGTGTTA
>OAMR01000438.1:108740-122145 GCA_900205405.1 Echinochloa crus-galli | reverse complement strand
ATTTACTTACGCTTGCTATTATTCAACAAAATCCCAGTAAGTGACTTCAAATTTCACCCTAAACTCTATCACTCCTTTGAAATGGTTGTCATCAATTACCAAAAAGGGGGAGGCTGAAGGCATCTAGGCCCCTAATTGTGTTTTGGTAATTAATGACAACACTTGTGGACTAACAATTTCATTTGAGAATATGAGAATAGGTTAGTCCCAAGAGTTGCAACGAGCTTCAAATATTGATGTGTGGATAGCATGTGTGCTATGGACCATGGGAAGCTCAAGGCAAAGGTATATGATAGGGGTTTTAAATTTGACCGGTCATGAGGTGATTAGAGGATGAAATATGACCGGATTGATAGGTTACATAGCCGTACTATCAAAAGGGATCAACTTGGTCCTTGATTTGCATGTAGTGCACTTAGATTTTGTGGTGACTAATTTGGTTGGGCGAACTCTGGTATTCTGCTGCAAACTTGCTCTGCCGTGCCTGGAGGACAGTCCGCCGGTCCTGACGGACGGTCCGCGGTGCGTCGGCAGACGGTTCGTGGGGCTAGCGGACTATCTACTGTGGTTGCTGACTTGGGCCCATGCGCGTTGACTTGGGGCGATCTCGCGGACGGTCCGTGATGCGTTGCGGACGGTCCGTAAATTCGCTCAAATTCTCGAGGAGCTAAAGTTGTCTGGCGGACGGTCCGGCTCGCTCTGGCGGACTGTCCGTGGGGTTGGTGGACGGTCCGCGGGGGCACTGCGGACGGTCCGCCGTGTCCCAACGGTCGTCTCTGACACACTCTGACAGCGCGTTGTAGCCGTTGTAATTTAAACGCGGACGGTCCGCCGTGCACGATCCAGAACGGGTTTTTCCCCAACGGCTAGTTTTGGTGAGAGGGCTATATATACTCACCCCCCACGGGCTTGGGGGGTCTCTTGGCACTTTGAAAAGCTGAACACTCATTCTAGAGCCCTTGTTCTCCCCTCTCTCATGCACTTACTTTGAGATTGCATTTCTTTGTGAGATTGAGAGCTTCTAGTGCATTGCATCAAGGATTTGATTGTTGTGGCACTAGGATTTCATTGAGCTCATGGTTGATTTGTTACTCTTGGAGGTTGCTGCCTCCTAGATAGAGAAGGCAAAATGAAGCAAATGAAGGTTCCTTACTTTGATGGGGAAGATTATGATTATTGGAAGACTAGGATGACAACCTATCTAAGGACGGCCAGAAGAAAAATTTGGGACGGGTTTATCATCCTAGACAAAGACAACAAGACCGAAAAAGACTTTGAGAATGAAGACCTTAATGAGGAAGCTCTATGCATTTTATATGAGGCTCTATCTCGTGATCAATTCAACCGTGTGAAGGGCATTAGAGTTGCGAAGGATGTGTGGAACAAGCTAGCGGAAATCTTTTAGGGAACATCATCGGTGAAAGAAGCTAAGCTCTATGTACTCCAAGGAAAATTAAATGAGTTCACCATGAAGAAGGATGAAGACGTTTCAACCATGTTCAATCAGTTGAATGAGATTGTGAATGAGCTAAAGTGTCTTGATTATGATATGCCGGATCGAGATTTCTCTAGTGTAACACCCTAGTTTTAAATTTACTAGGTTTTTAAAATTTTTCTAAAATTTGTTAGAATTAAAGTGTATAATTATTTAAAATAAAGCAATACTTTATAAATTTAAATCCAATTAATATAGGTTATAAATATATAAGGTGGTTGTTGCATTCATGCCTTTGCATAGTTTTCTTGTTTGGAAAAGTGTGGACTTCAAAAACATTTATAAAATTTGAGTCCTCCCTTTCCCCCTGCTAACTGGGCCGGCAACCCACCGCCCCTCCCTCCACCCTCTCGCTGACACCCCGGGCCCGCCTGCTAGCCTCCATCCCCTCCCCTCCCTCCCTCTGCTTCGCACGCCCGACGCGCCGCCGCCGCTCGGCTTGCCACCGCCGCGAGCGCGCTCGCTCGGCCCCACCCGCAAGCGCTCGCGCCCCGCAACACCTCCCTCTCCCCCCTTAATTGCCCCCGGTCGTTTCCCCTGCACGCCCGCACGAATCAATGGCAGTGATGGCCATTACCGGCCATTCAAGGCCAAGACAGCCGCCAGCCAAATTCCTTCCCCTCCCAAGCTTTCTGCCCCTACAAAACCCCCACGACGAGCGCCAAGCGTCCCCTTTGCCCCCTCACCAAGCCTCCCGCGCTGCTGTGCCGTCTTTGCCGTGGAATCGCCGCCCTCCGCCCGCCACGGTGAGCCTCGGCCGCCACCCCGATCTCCATCAAGGCTCCCTCTCTCACTCCTCCTCTTCTTACCCGTGCGCAGGAACAGCGGGATCCCGTCCCGACGCTTAGAGGCACGGAATCAAGGCCCCAGCAGCACCCCCGACGAGCGCCGGCGACCCCGTCCGCCCCACGCCGTCGAAGACCCACCTCCGCTACAAAATCGACGACGAGACCAACCTCACGACGTTCGCCATCTCCCCACGATGCTCTAGGACCAAACGGCATGTAAATCCGTGGCCTGTAGCTCAAGAACGGACGGATTCCGGCGAGCTCCAGCCGCGGCCGGCCCTGTAGCGGCGGCGCCGGCGAGCCAATCCTGGCGGCGCTTCTGCAGCCGTCCGATCGAGTAGGGATGGCCAGGATTAGATCGTGGCGTACCCCTTCGCGTTTTAAATCCCAGCCGCCAAACACCGATCCGATGGTTCAGATCGACTGCTGACCCGAGTCAACCAGCCGGCCTGCCCATTTACCACTTAAGCCCCTGCAGGAACCCGTTTTTGCACGCGCTGTTCACTGAGCCTTAGAAAACTTTCCTGCTAGCCCCTGGAGTCTATAAATAATTATGTATAGGCCCTAAACTGTGTAGATAACATATTAGTCCTTGTAATTTCTCTGTTTTACAACATTTACATACTGATCCTTGTATATTTCACATAGTAGACCTTGCAACTTTCTGAAAATTATATAAATGCCCTTGGTAATTTAATAAAAATGCAAAACCTATTTAATCTTTGTTTAAAATACCTTGTCGATGCCATATATTGCTAATATGATGTCAAAAATTTGTTTATTTTATTCGAAGTATTATAATCCTTGTTAATGCTATGAAAATTTGTGCTTGTTTGCAGTTGATTTGTTTACATTGAGGAACGTTCAAAGCAAGTGGGAACCTTGGATTTTATTTTGAGGCAAGTGGTTCCTTGATCATTCTCCTTGTACCTATTTAATTTATTTAATGCAATATCACCTGTTATTTACATTTGCTTGCATTAGATGTCTTAATTTGCTGGGAATCCTATGCTAGGTTGTTTACTAGAATTTCATCGTTATTCCTTGTTGCCCTTAGAGGTTACCTATCTGGGTAGTTTTATTGCTTAGCTTTGCTCAACAATGGATGATTGGGTTAATTTAATATTGACTAATGAATTATGAAATGTGGGCTTGGTAATCTTTTTAGCAACATGGAACTCTAGGCGGCTTAGGCAAGCGGGTTCGATGCTTGGTTTTTGAGGAAAGTTATGTTGGTTTTGCCTGAGCCGACCTTAAGGTTTGATCTATGGAGTGACCACCCAGGACAACAGTGCATCCATGGGAACTGTATGGGCAACAGTCTTGGCTAATTAAGTAGTAATTACCTTTCAACTTACTTTTTAAATAAAATTTGTTTAGGTCTATACATCGACTTTTGATAACTCCTGCTAATTTGAATAATGGCAACATAAACATCTTTTAATTTGTAACTTGTTTAGTTCAACACGACATATGGAACAAATCGATTAGGTTGTCTCACATGCTTTTATATTCAAGTTAAATGTTAAATGATTTAATTCAAATGTAAATAATTTAAATAAAACTTGACTAGTCTTATCTACGTGTTTGAAATTAATATGATTTAATATAATCTCAACTTGCACATATTTCTCAAACTAAAATGAACACAGTACGTAGTTCTTTTGCACTCTTTCATAACCTAAACAATGCGATAGTTGTATCTTTTCAACAGTAGCTCCGTTTTAAGCGCTTCTTGTGCCGTTTGCGTTCGTTGTAGCTTATAGTCTGTTTTTGAAAACTATTTTGTTATTGCTTGGTGTATTGTTCTTAGTTGTACATGTGTGCTTGTTTGCAGTTGATTTGTTTACAGATTCGACGTTTGTGAGCGAGGCCTGGAGCGTGAAGTAGAGCATTCCGTGGAGGACATGAAAGAAGCGGGAACAGGCATACTGCCGAACGCATGACGTCATCATGATGAAAGATCGGTATTTTAATTAAGCGACACGTTGTAGCATGTAACCATAACCGATTATCATAACGCGACGAAATAAATAAAAGGGTGAAAGCACGATCATAAATCTCTAACAAACAAGAATGCATAGGTCTAAAAGCACTAGTCTACCGCATGTCTAGATACCCTCGAACCCGTCAGGCGTAGAATCAAACAAGTTAATCCACCGCATGATACAACTTGTTTAAAATCACACCACCAACCAAGAATAGATCAATCTACCGCATGATATACTCTAAACGTGGAAGGCTAGAAGAATTCATTATTTAAAACAAAGTTACGAACACGTTTTCACTTATTGAGGGACTGCCGAATACGGCTAGATAGCCGATTCGGGTTCCATGAAGAAGGAACAAGCTTCGTTGATGTTGATAGACCTATCAGATCGATTTCGTGCTCTAATCCACCAGATGATTAGTTCTAAAACGATCCAAAAACCTGCATCTACCGCATGATACCCGGCTCTGTCAAGATCCACACAAAATCAACGAGTTTGAACCCGCAACACGTGGCAATCTAGATTGGTGTGAATTCGGCTATGTAAATACGCGGATATGAAGCCCACTGAATGAGCTGTTGATGCATGGTTGATGGGATACAGCAATTTGCATGAATCCAATCTCTTCCAAGCAGCAAACTATATGCCCCTTTGCCCTCAATGACAAAGAAAGTTGTGAGCAGCACTTTGGATCCAATCATCAGTTCTACATGAACACAGCCTTTGGTGTCTGAAGGATTTCCAGCAAAATCATTTAGAATTATGCTCGTTGGTGTTAAATCTCCAGGGCCCATGCCAAGCTTCCTAAATGTAGTATATGGCATCACATTCACAGCAGCTCCACCATCGACGAACATCTTGGTTAAAGGCTTCCCATTGACAAATCCTTTCAAATATAATGGCTTCATATGTCGATTCTGGATTGGCTTTTCAAAGACAGCTTGCTTATTGAGCATCAATTGTGCCATTAGCTGTTCGACTTCATCTACCTCTGACAACGCTTCCTCCTGCACAACTTGATCAGTGGGAGCCATAAATTCATTCGGCAAAAAGCATACCATGCATGTAGGAGCCGAATGACCATCTTCTTCAGGCTTGTCCTTTCGACGCCATATTGATTTCATCTTAGGCCTTGCTTGCTTTAATTCTTGATTCCTCAAACGTTGTACTCTTCTCTTTTGGCTTTTCCTCAAGCCAGGTGGACACCATTGTCCTTCTTGCCAAACATAAGCATGATCTTCTTCTTCTTCATGATCAACCCACCTGTAATCAGCATGCCTCTTTCTTGGTTGATCATTATAACGCCGATCATCGCTAGGATGCATCCTGCCAATTCTTTCATGGACAGATCGGCGATTGACATCATTGTGCCTATACTCAACATATCCATCGTTGCATTCGGGACAATTATCCCACGTGGGAAGCTTTAAGCCTTCGTTCCAACAGTGCCTGAAGAAAGCACATCCCCAATGAGCACGTTCTTGTTTTCGGATAAATTCCTCTTGTTCTTCCCTGTGCCTTTCTTCTTCATGTCTTCTTTTCTCCTCCTCATACTTACGCCTTTGAAAACGCTCCTTTTCTTGCTGACGCTGCCACTTGTTGAGGAGAATGCGTGTAGTAACCCTAGGTTTAGAGGGTTCTCCCACTTCACATCGGCTATTCGGAAACCGAAGATCTTTCTGGCGAATCTGTTCAATTGTGATCTGCCGAGTGGGATCAACTGAGCCATCCTGTCTTGCCTTCCTTGAGGTTAAAACTTTCAATCTTCCCTTTTCTCCAGATGGAACAGCATTCACCATGTTAACCGAGAACCCGATCATATTCTGAGGGAAAGGGTTACTGTCCAGTTTCATCTTGTTGTCGAATTTCAGATGTCCTTCCTGGATAGCTTTCTGAATCTTCATCCTAAAGACTCTGCATTCATTAATGGAATGAGAATTTCTATCATGAAACCCACAATACCTTTTGTCTTTCACTCCATCAGGCCGAAGCATGGAGTGCCCTTCTGGCAATTTGATTCGGCCTTCTTTTACCAGGAACTCAAACAATTTATCTGCCTTAGTCACATCAAAATCGTATGTGCCCTTGGTCTGTTTGATCCATCTTTGAGTCATTGTAACTGGTTCCTTACTCCACACTATTTCTGCTGCAGCCACTTCTTCATCATTTTCGTATTCATCTTCTTGATCTACCCTTTCGAGGAACTGGTTGTAGATACTGGCTATATCGTTGTGCTTAGCAAATCTAGCATCTTTCTTAAGGCCATATGCTTGATTGCTCATCAATGCTAATCTCTGTGACAGCTGGCTAAGATCATCAAATTCCATCCCGAATAGCTTCTCCCGAATGGTAGGCAGCATACCAGCCACAGCCATTCCGGCCAACTGATCATCAGGTATGTTCAGAGAAAAGCACATGCCCTTAGTCTCTCTGAATCTCCTGAGAAATTCTGTAGGTGTCTCGTTATTTCTTTGCCTCATGCTAGTCAAATCAACCAATTTCTTCTCAGTGCTGCCAGTGTAGTAATGAGCATGGAATTTCTTTTCTAGGTCCTTCCAAGTGCAAATTGACTGAGCAGGTAATGAAGCAAACCATCTGAAAGCTGGACCTGTTAATGACAATGGGAAGTATCTTATTCTGAAAGCCTCATCTGCTGCAGCCTCACCAAGTTGCATCAAATACCGTGCTATATGCTCCACAGTACTAGTGTCATCCTGTCCTGAAAATTTAGTAAATTCTGTAGGCACTTTAACTCTGTTAGGCAATGACACCCTTTGATACCTTTCTTTGAAAACCGAATCCAAGTTAGCACTGATAAATGTCGGCCTTGGCTTGTCACCATCTCCAATGTAGTAATATCCAGTTCTTCTAATAACGAGCCCGAAGGAAGCCGTGCCGGCGCTCGCCGCAGGTGATTAGCTGCTTGCCTTTCTCCGTTCTTCTCGAGATTTCCTTTCTCTTTCTTGACGAATCTCTTTGTTCTTTCAGGGTAATCCAATGGATTGCCGGCGCTGGTGTGCCAGTTGCAGCTCCAGCCGTTGCTCCTGCGGCGCCCAACTCCTTGAGTTCGTCCAATCGATCTCTCGAATCGGACGACTACCGCTACACGGACGGCGATGCTCGCCGATTCAAAGCGGAGCGTGACGACACTCGCCGCGAGTTGGAGGTCATCTCCAAGCAAGCCGGGATTGCTGACCTTGAATGGCAGCACGAGCGCAAGCAGCTGCTCGAAGTCATTGATGGTGAGTCCTGCAATCTGCTCAATTTCAATCTCGTCCTCCAAATGATATTAATCTGTTATCCCCTTGTAACCTTGCAGCGCGTGATGCTGAACTTGATCGACTGAAGGCGCTGGTGGAGGAGCTGGCGGACAAGGTGAACGCCCAAGGGGACACACCCGAGGCACGCCTTGGTGCGGTGGCAGGCCGTGTCGACGAGGTGGCCTCCCATGGCGTTCGCCTGGGCGTCGCTACGGGTCTCGTTGCCATGTCGACGCACACCGGCCGCGACTACTCCGAACTCCCGGCCGGTTTTGCTGGCGGCAACCCAGAAGATATCGATGACATCGACGTCTCCATCGAGCGCCTCGAGGGCCATGGCGCTGCCGTCGCCGATTCAATCCATCCCCAGTCTGTCTTGAACAAGCTGTTTGATTAGTTTATACTAGGGATGATTGAATGTAAATAGTAGCTTCCGCAACAATCGAAATTCTTTCCGTCACGTTTGGACTTCTGCGGAAGCATCGATGATCTTGAACACCTTGATTGCCGACTCAGTTCATTCCCAGTCTGTCTTGAACAATTTGTCTCAGTAGTTTGTACTAGGGATTATTGAATTTCGGCAATAAAGCTTATCTTTTGTGATTCCTCTGTGATATCTTCACTGAATTGATGATGTATATTGTTAGCACTAAGGGCAATACAATCTAGTATTGGCCATTTTTCCTCTGTTGGAAATTTTTGTTCTGAAGGCGGCTTCTTCCCGAATGCCGGCTATTTCCATTGTGTCTTAATCAACGATCAATCTCAACGCTAGGATAGTATTTCTTCAAATATCTTCCGTTTATAGCAGCAGTGAATTCTTCTCCCAGTAAAGTTTTCAAAATATATGCATTTCCAGGCACGCATCTAACCACTCTGAAAGGACCTTCCCAATTTGGAGACCATTTGCCGAATGCTGCATATTTGGTTCCAATCGGCAATATCGCTTTCCAAACCAAATCTCCTTCTGCAAATTGCCTGACTTTTACCTTCTTGTTGTAATATTTGGCAACTCGCATCTTATTTTTCTCAATATTTTCCAATGCTTTGAGATGAATCATATGCAAATCTTCCAATTCGTCCATCATCAAGTTACTGTAATCTTTAGAACTTAAATCTTTCTGCAACTGTATTCTCCTTGACTCTGTTTGTAATTCCCATGGCAAAATGGCATGATGTCCATACACCAATTCATAAGGAGACGTTTTTGTAGACCCATGAGGGGCCATTCGGTAAGCCCACAATGCTTCATTGAGTACCGAATGCCACCTTCTTGGCTTTTGATCAATTTTCTTCTGTATGATTTTAATCATGATCTTGTTGGAAGCTTCTGCCTGTCCATTGGCTTGAGCATAATAAGGAGAAGAATTTAATAACTTAATTCCCATACTTTCAGCAAAGTCTCTGAATTCTGAAGATGTAAATTGAGTCCCTTGATCTGTGGTAATTGTCTGAGGAATTCCAAATCTGTAAATGATGTGCTCTTTGACAAATTCAATCATATTTTCTGATGCTACCTTTTTCAATGGAATTGCCTCAACCCATTTAGTGAAATAATCTGTTGCTAAAAGTACAAACTTATGCCCCTTGCTCGATGGAGGATTTATTTGGCCAATCAAATCTATTCCCCATCCTCTGAATGGCCATGGTTTAATAATAGGATTCAGAGCCGATGCTGGAACTCTCTGAATGTTTCCAAATTTCTGACAGTCTTGACATCCCTTATAATATTCAAAGCAATCTTCCAACATTGTCGGCCAGTAATATCCAGTTCTTCTAATAACCCACTTCATTCGGTAAGCTGACTGATGTGCTCCACATAATCCATCATGCACTTCACTCATCAACTTCTTTGCTTCTTCTTGATTTAAGCAACGTAATAATACTCCGTCCAGGGATTTATAATATAAATCTTTATCAAGAAGAACAAACTTTATAGCTTTATACCTGAGTCTTCTAGAAACCTTCTGGGATGGATTCTCCAAATAATCGGCAATTTCTTTCCTCCAATCACCTTCTGCCGAACTACTTCCGAAAGCACAGTCATCAGTAGCAAATACCTCTTGATTTTCTCTGTAACCTGATGCACTTTGGGCCAATCTATTTGCCTCTCCATTATCCCCTCTAGGAATGTGTTGTAGAATTACTGACCGAAAGCTCTTCAATATTTCTTTGCATTTTTCATAGTAATTCCTCAAGATATCACTTTTGCATTCATATTCACCATTCAATTGTTTTATGACCAATTCTGAATCTCCAAAAATTTCAACTGCAATGGCTTTTGCTTCTTTCAAATATTGGAGCCCTTTGAGTAATGCCTCATACTCAGCCTGCTCCACCACCTTTGTTACATGAAGATCCATCAAAGAATAACACCCAAGGAGTAATTTCAAGCAGACTAATTGATGAATCACGATGTTCAGTAATAAAATCAGCAATAATCTGACCCTTGACAGCCTTTGCCGATTCAAACCTCAATTCAAACTCAGATAAGGCCAAAATCCATTTGCCAATCCTTCCATTCAAAATTGGCATTGACAACATGTGCTTAATTACATCAAATTTTGAATGTACAACGCATTCGGCATTTAGCAAATAGTGCCGAAATTTTGTACATGAGTAATAAACACATAAGCAAAGCTTCTCTGCAGCCGAATATCTTGTTTCGGGATCTAGCAATTTTCGGCTAAGGTATGCAACCACTCTTTCTTTCCCTTCAAACTCTTGTATGAGGGCCGATCCAATAGTTTGGGCATCGGCCGCCACGTACAACTTGAAAGGCTTGTTCAATTGTGGAGGTACCAATACTGGTGGCTCCTTCATGTATTCCTTGATCTCATCGAAAGCCTTTTGTTGTTCGTCACCCCATACAAACTTTTGATCTTTTTTGACTTTCAGTAGTGAAGAAAAGGGTAACACCTTCTGTGACAAATTTGATATGAATCTTCTCACAAAATTTATCTTGCCGAGTAATGATTGCAACTCTTTAAGATTAGTTGGAGGAATAATTTCATCAATCGCTTTCATGCTTTTCTTGCCAACTCCTATTCCTCCTTCATGTATCAAAAAACCCAGAAACTCTCCAGCCGAAACTCCAAAAGCACACTTATTCGGGTTCATCTTAAGCCCATGTTTTCTAGTGCACTCTAGAGTTTTTCTTATGTCAGCTAAATGTGATTCATGATCCAATGACTTAATCACAACATCATCAATATATATCTCCACAATCTTGCCGATCAACTCATGAAAAATATAATTCATAGCCCTTTGATAAGTTGCACCGGCATTTTTTAATCCAAATGTCATGACAACCCACTCAAACAACCCTATATGTCCAGGACATCTGAAAGCTGTCTTTACTATATCCTCTAATGCCATAAAAATTTGATTGTATCCTGCATTGCCATCCATAAAACTGAGTACTTTATATCCAGCAGCAGCATCAACTAATGAGTCAGCAATTGGCATTGGATATCCATCCATGGGTGTGGCTCTGTTTAGATCTCTAAAGTCTATGCAAACCCTCATTTTTCCATTTTTCTTATAGACAGGAACAATATTAGAGATCCAATCCGCATATTTGCATGGCCGAATGAAATTTGCGTCTAGTAACCTTTCAATCTCTTTTTTCACATCGGCCAACACTTCTTCCTTGTAGATTTTTCGGGGTGGCTGTTTGTAAGGTTTATAACCAGGCTTGATCGGCAACCGATGTTCAACAATAGAACGGTCCAAACCAGGCATCTCCGAATAATCCCAAGCAAAGCAGTCTTTGTATTCTCTTAATAATTTATCAACTCTTCTCTGAAAACTGAATCTAAGTTTGCACCCATATTCTCTGATGTCACTTTCTTCAATGGAATTGCCTCGACCCACTTGGTGAAATAATCAGTGGCCAAAAGTACAAATTTATGCCCCTTGCTAGATGGAGGGTTTATTTGGCCAATCAAATCCATTCCCCATCCTCTGAATGGCCATGGTTTAATAATAGGATTCAGTGCTGATGCTGGAACTCTTTGAATATTTCCAAATTTCTGACATTCTTGACATCCCTTGTAATATTCAAAGCAATCTTCCAAAATTGTCGGCCAATAATACCTAGTTCTTCTAATAACCCACTTCATTCGGTAGGCCGACTGGTGTGCTCCACACAATCCATCATGAACCTCACTTATTAATTTCTTTGCTTCTTCTTGATTCAAGCAATGCAGCAATACCCCATCCAAAGATTTATAATATAGATTTCCATCAAGAAGAACAAATTTATAGCTTTATACCTGAGCTTTCTAGAGATCTTTTGAGATGGATCTTTTAAATAATCAGCAATTTCTTTCCTCCAATCATCTTCTGTCAGATTATTCTCACAGGCATAAACATCATTAGCAAATATTTCTTGATTTTTCCTGTAACCCGAAGCACTTTGGGCCAACCTGTTTGCTTCCTCATTTTCCCCTCTAGGAATATGCTGCAAAGTTACTGATTGAAAGCTCTCCAAGATTTCTTTGCACTCTTCATAGTAAGTTCTTAGGGCATCATTCTTGCACTCATATTCACCATTCAATTGTTTTATGACTAATTCTGAATCTCCAAAAATTTCGACTGCAATGGCCTTTGCTTCTTTCAAAAAACCCATTCGACAAAGCTGACTGTGATAAGCATATCATAGCCGAATTTTACCTGGTCAAACCGAATATGACTCAGCATGAATCCCAAACGACACGGCCCTTCAGTCAACTACAAGGAAGGAGAAGCTCAAAGCACCAAAGGTTGTCAAACTTATGGAGAAGCTGCCTCTACTGTGTCTGTTAACAAGAACATTGGTGAATTGTTTGAACTCTTCTTCAGGGGCTTTGCTCATCCTCTTTGGTTTCCATATTCAGACAATGATAATCTTACTCTCCCTTGTGAGTTTAGCTTTGATACTGGATGCACAGATGCACAATCCATGAGTATTTTCAATTCTTTCATTCGGCCCTGTATTCTGCCAGCCGAATTTTGTGGAGGAAGGCTGGTTCAGAGTACCTTTGAGTACTATCAGCCGAATATGATGGCTAGGCAATTAGGCTGTGGCCAAGTACCACCAAGATTATTTCTCCATGAATTCCTTAAGCCTAGGGAGGTTGTCACAGACTCCACTGAGACAAGAAGGATTTTTGACTACAGATGCTGCACATCCATCTATAGACCTGAACCTTTTGTGCCAATAACATCTGTTCATCCTTCTTTCACTGTCTGGTGGCAAGAATTTCATGATCACATCTTCAACATGCCAATCCATCCCTTCTGCCTTGAGTTGATGCCTGACTACCAGCCAAATTCAGAGGTAATGTTGTTCAAATCATCATTTGGCCCTGATAACAATTCTTCTTTTATTATAACTCTGTTATTTTGCAGGACATAGCACCTGCCCCTTTTGCCAGGACAATCCAGTATAATATTGCTGGTCCAATATCTGCTTTGGGGTATCAATCTCCTACCTTGGCCCAGCTGATGTCTAGACAAGCCATTCTCGACCCAATCATTACCAAGCCATCTTCTGCCAAGAGAAAAACTTCTTCTCTGCCTGCTTCTTCAGCTCCCAAGAAGAAAAGAACAACCAACAGAAGAATCATTCAGGTTATAACCCTTTTCTTTTAAACTCAATGCTTGTTTGCACCATGTTCATCTTTACCTTTATTATTTCAGGCTCGATCACAGCAATCAGCAACTGCTACAGATTCTGCCGATGCTCTACTGACTGGTATGAAAATGCTTCACCATTATATTTACCTATTCATCGGTATTTATTTTCCTTTTAACTGCAGCAACAACTTCAATGGGCCAAATATTGGAGAATACCGGACTCCCGACCACAGAATGCCTTTGCCGAAT
>OAMR01000438.1:80634-94147 GCA_900205405.1 Echinochloa crus-galli | reverse complement strand
CCGATTATGTAATGAACACTTCAATTCCTGACAGATAGCTTGTTTGTAGCTATATGTCGATCAAAATTGGCTTTGTAAGCCGTAGAGATGGAACTGTCTGGTATCATCCGGCACGTTCCAGGTTTTTATCTAAACATTTTCTTCCTTTGTCAGTTTCAGGGAAAATTGACTGGCACGCTTCCAGGATTTGAAAGTTCGAGCCATGTGTGAAGCCAGCTGATTCGGCTTGCTGTGTGCTTGGCGTGGACTGCAGATTTTACGTCAACACACTTTTTGGCACGCCCAGTGGGACCACAAGCTTTGAAGATGCCTGATTTAAAGGATATTATGGACGTCACTCTTGAAGAATTGCCTGAGGAGCATTAACAGATGGTGAAGGCTGCTGCAGACCAATTCATTAAGAAGTGTTTGCTGTCTTTTGCCAAGAACAGGAGTGGTGCACCGTTTCTCAAGTCAGATCTGCCAAGAGTTCTGCTACCTGGACAATCTGATCTTACTGACGATGAAGAAAGAGAGAAATTCTCTGGCTTGTTGTACAAAGCTCTGGGAGAAACGATGACCAATCATAACGCTGCATTCTTGAATAGCTTTCAACACATAATGATCAACATCTTTGGTCAACAAGTGGACAAGCCTTTTGAACAAGCATATGGGCAGCTTGGTGGACCAACATACTTTAATGTTCAAAAACCTCATGGTAAAGGAGCTGCTGAAGAAACTGGAACTTCTGGTTCCAAGGGTGCGAATGGCCAACCAATTCAACAAGATCCTCAGCATGCAATGCCAAAACCTCGCACATATGGTGATGCGGCATTCGGCACCACAGCAAATCCACCTGCCTCTGCTTACAAGATATCTCCTTTGAATAACAGGTTAAAATATGAAGAGGAGAAAAGAAGGCACGAAGAAGAAATGTATTGGGAAGAGCAAGAAGAGTACGTTCGGGAACAAGAGCGCGCACATTGGGGGTGTGCATTTTTCAGACACTGCTGGAATGAGGGTTTAAAGCTTCCCACATGGAACAATTGTCCTGAATGCAATGATAGACGTGATGAATACAGGCAGGATACTGTCAATCGCCGATCTGTCCATGAATGGTACCAAAGAGTGTCATTGCCTAACAGAGTCAAGGTTCCTACAGAATTCACTAAATTCTCAGGGCAAGATGATACTAGCACTGTGGAGCATATAGCTAGGTACTTGATGCAGCTTGGAGAAGCCTCAGCAGATGAAGCGTTTAGAATCAGATAGTTTCCTTTGTCATTGACAGGTCCAGCATTTACATGGTTTGCTTCTTTGCGTGCTCAATCAATTTGTACTTGGAAGGATCTAGAGCAGAAGTTCCATGCTCATTATTATACTGGCAGCACTGAGAAAAAGTTGGTTGATTTAACTAGCTTGAGGCAGAGAAATAATGAAACACCTACAGAATTCCTCAGGAGATTTAGGGAAACAAAGAGCATGTGCTTTTCTCTGAACATACCTGATGATCAGTTGGCTGGTATGGCTGTAGCTGGGATGTTGCCTGCAATTCGTGAAAATCTATTCGGGATGGAGTTTGAAGATCTGGGTCAGTTGTCACAAAAATTGGCATTGATGAGTAACCAAGCGTATGGTTTCAAGAAGGATGGCAGATTTGCCAAACACAATGATGTAGCTGACATTTATAATCAATTCCTTGAAAGAGCAGATCAAGGAGATGAGTATGAAGACAATGAAGAAATAGCTGCAGCAGAGATAGTATGGAGAAAAGAGCCAGTTACAGTGAATCAGAAGTGGATTAAACAAACCAAGAGCACATATGATTTTGATGTGACTAAGGCAGACAGATTGTTTGATTTCCTGGTGAAAGAAGGCCGAATCAAATTACCAGAGGGGCACTCTATGCTTCGGCCTGATGGTGTGAGAGATAAGAAATATTGCGGATTCCATGATAGAAATTCTCATTCCATCAATGAATGCAGGGTCTTTAGAGTGAGGATTCAGAAAGCTATCCAGGAGGGACATCTAAAATTTGACAACAAGATGAAACTAGACAGTAACCCATTCCCTCAAAATATGATTGGGTTTTCAGTCAACATGGTGAATGCTGTTGAGCCTGAAGAGAAGGGAAAAATGAAAGTTTTGACTTCAAGAAAGGCAAGACAAAGTGGCTCAGTTGACCCCGCTCGGCAAATCACGATTGAACAAATTCACAAGAAAAAACCTCGTTCCTCGAATAGTCGATCTGAAATTGGAGAATCATCTAAACCAAGAGTTACTACACGTATTCTCCTCAATAAATGGCAGCGTCAGCAAGAAAAAGAGCGCAATCAGAGGTGAAAATATGAAGAGGAGAAAAGAAGATACGAAGAAGAAATGTATAGGGAAGAACAAGAAGAATACGCTCGAGAGCAAGAACGCGCACATTGGGGGTGTGTATTTTTCAGACACTGCTGGAATGAGGGTTTAAAGCTTTCCACATGGAATAAGTGTCCTGAATGCAATGATAGACATGATGAATATAGGCAGGATACTGTCAATTGCCGATCTGTCCATGAAAGAATTGGCAGAATACATCCCAGTGATGATCGGCGTTTTGAGACATATGAGAATGATAATCAAAGATGGATTGATCATGAAGAGGAAGATGATCATGGTTATGTATGGCAAAAAGGACAGTGGTGCCCACCTGGTTTGAGGAAGAGTCAAAAGAGAAGAGTGCAGCGACTAAGAAATCAAGAATTAAAACAGACAGGAACTAGGATGAAGTCAATATGGCGCCCAAAAGATAGACCTGATGAACATGGTCCTTCGGCTCCCACCTGCATGGTATGCTTCTTACCGAATGAATTTATGGCTCCAGCTAATTAAATTGTACAGGAAGAAATATTGCCAGAGATGGATGAAGCCGAGCAATTGGGGTTAATGGCACAGTTGATGCTGAATAAGCAAGCTATTTTCGATAAACTAGCTAAGAATCGCCACATGAAGCCACTGTACTTAAGGGGATTTGTCAATGGGAAGCCATTAACTAAGATGTTTGTTGATGGTGGAGCTGCCGTCAATGTGATGCCATAGACTACATTCAGAAAGCTTGGCATGGGCCTTGGAGATTTAACACCAACAAGCATAGTTGTGAATGATTTTGGAATCCTTCGGACACCAAGGGATGTGGGCATGTAGATCTGATGATTGGGTCTAAGATTCTGCTTACAACCTTCTTTGTTATTGAAGGCAAAGGGGCATACAGCTTGCTACTTGGAAGGGATTGGATCCATGCGAATTGCTGTATTCCATCTACTATGCATCAGCAGCTTATTCAGTGGATAGATGATGAAGTGGAAATTGTCCAAGCAGATGATTCAATAAGCGTGGCTAACGTGGAACCAGCTTTTTGGGAGTATCAAGGTATAGATTGCTTTTCAGGCAAAGATTGGGGAGAAGGTCCTGTTGAACCAGTCAGCGGTGATCAACAGCCGATCAAAGCAGTCGGCTCTCATAGTAATTTTAATGGAAAATCCAATTGATGGGACTGACGGGAAGTTAGGACGTGGATTTGTGTCGGCTGATAAGCTAGAACAGTGGACATTGGAGATGGTGACAAGCTAAGGCTGACATTCATCAGTGCTAACTTGGATTCAGTTTTCAAAGAAAAGTTGGTTAAATTGTTAAAAGAATACAAAGATTGCTTTCCTTGGGATTATTCGGAGATGCCTGGTTTGGAACGTTCTATTATTGAGCATCAGTTGCCGATCAAGCCTGGTTATAAACCTTACAAATAGCCACCCCGAAAAATCTACAAGGAAGAAGTATTGGCCGATGTGAAAAAAGAGATTGAAAGATTACTAGAAGCAAATTTCATTCGGCCATGCAAATATGCAGAATGGATCTCTAATATTGTTCCTATCTATAAGAAAAATGGAAAAATGAGGGTTTGCATAGATTTTAGAGATCTGAACAGGGCTACACCCATGGATGGATATCCAATGCCTATTGCTGACTCATTAGTTGATGCTGCTGCTGGATACAAATTACTCAGTTTCATGGATGGTAATGCAGGGTACAATCAGATTTTTATGGAATTAGAGGATATAGTAAAGACAACTTTCAGATGTCCTGGACATATAGGGTTGTTTCTGTCTCTTATACACATCTAGATGTGTATAAGAGACAGGTGTAGCCCTGTTCAAATCTCTAAAATCTATGCAAACCCTCATTTTTCCATTTTTCTTATAGACAGGAACAATATTAGAGATCCATCAAGTCATTGGATCATGAGCCTCTTTTGGCTGTTATAAGGAAAACTCTAGAATGCACTAGGAAGCATGGGCTTAAGATGAACCCGAACAAATGTGCTTTTGGAGTTTCAGCTGGAGAATTTATGGGATTTTTGATACATGAAGGAGGGATAGGAGTTGGCAAGAAAAGCATTTAAAGATTATAAAGATTTAATGATGGACGAATTAGAAGATTTGCATATGTTTCGTCTCAGGGCCTTGGAGAATATTGAGAAGAATAAAATGCGAGTTGCTAAGTATTACAATAAGAAGGTGAAAGTTAAGCAATTTACAGAAGGTGATTTAGTCTGGAAAGCGATATTGCCGATTGGAACCAAATATGCAACATTCGGCAAGTGGTCTCCAAATTGGGAAGGACCGTGCCTCCACAATTGAACAAGCCTTTCACGTTGTACGTGGCGGCCGATGCCCAAACTATTGGATCGGCCCTCATACAAGAGTTTGAGGGGACGGAAAGAGTGGTTGCATACCTTAGCCGAAAATTGCTAAACCCTGAAACAAGATATTCGGCTATAGAAAAGCTTTGCTTATGTGTTTACTACTCCTGTACAAAATTTCGGCACTACTTACTACATGCCGAATGCATTGTGTATTCAAAATTTGATGTGATAAAACACATGTTGTCTATGCCAATTTTGAACGGAAGCCAGATAGGGTGAAAGATAAGAGGTACTGTGGGTTTCATGATAGAAATTCTCATTCCATTAATGAATGCAGAGTCTTTAGGATGAAGATTCAGAAAGCTATCCAGGAAGGACATTTGAAATTCGACAACAAAATGAAACTGGACAGTAACCCTTTCCCTCAGAATATGATCGGGTTCTCAGTTAATATGGTAAATGCTGTTCCATCTGGAGAAAAGGGAAGATTGAAAGTTTTAACCTCAAAGAAGGCAAAGCAGGATGGTTCAGTTGATCCTACTCGGCAGATCACAATTGAACAGATTCGCCAGAAAGATCTTCGGTTCCCAAATAGCCGATTTGAAGTGGGAGAATCCTTTAGACCTAGAGTTACTACACGTATTCTCCTCAACAAATGGCAGCGTCAGCAAGAAAAAGAGCGTTTTCAAAGGCGTGAATACGAGGAGGAGAAAAGAAGGCGCGAAGAAGAAAGGTTTGAGGAAGAACAAGAAGAGTATGCTCGAGAGCAGGAACGAGCGCATTGGGGGTGTGCATTCTTCAGACACTGTTGGAACGAAGGTTTAAAGCTGCCTACAAAGAATAACTGTCCTGAGTGCAATAATGGGTATGTCGAACATAGGCAAAATGTTGCCAATCGCCGATCTGTCCATGAAAGAATTGGTAGGGTGCATCTTAGTGATGATCGGCGTTTTGATGATCAACCAAGAAAGAGACATGCTGATTGCAGATGGATTGATCATGAGGAAGAAGACCGTGAGTATGTTTGGCAAAAAGGACAGTGGTGTCCACCTGGTTTAAGAAGGAGTCAGAAGAGAAGAGTTCAACGCCTGAGGAATCAAGAATTAAAGCAAGCAAGGCCTAGGATGAAATCGATATGGCTCCCAAAAGACAGGCCTGACGAACATGGTCATTCGGCTCCTACATGTATGGTGACTAAATACAGTGCATTCGGTAAATGGTCCCCAAATTGGGAAGGTCCTTTCAGAGTGGTTAGATGCGTGCCTGGGAATGCATATATTTTAAAGACTTTATTGGGAGAAGAATTTACTGCTGCTATAAACGGGAGATATTTGAAGAAATATTATCCTAGTATTGAAATTGATCGTTGATGTAGAAATTAAACGTCAAAAGATAACAGAAATAGCCGGCATTCGGGAAGGAGCCGCCTTTAGAGCAAAAATTCCAACAAAAAGAGAATGGCCAATACTAGACGCAGCTGGAGCCGCAGTCGGAGCAGCAACGAGAAAATGGCCAATACTAGAGTGTATTGCCCTTAGTGCAAATATTTTACATCATGAGCTCAACAAGTTTATCACAAAAAGAGCTGCAAAAGATGAGTTTTATTGCCGAAATTCCATGAATCCCTAGTACAAACTACTGGAAAAGCCTGTTCAAAACAGACTGGGGATGGATGGAATCGGCAATGGCAGCGCCATGGCCCTCAAGACGATTTACAGAGGCATCGATGTCGTCGATATCCTCTGGATTGCCATTGGCGAAGCCGACCGGCATCCTGGAATAATCAGTGCCGGTGCGTGTCGACATGGCAACTAAACCCACGGCGGCACCCAGACGAACACCATGGAGGGCCACCTCGTCGACGCGGCCTGCTACTGCACCAAGGCGAGCCTCTGGTGTTTCCCCTTGGGCGTTCACCTTGTTCGCCAGGTCCTCCACCAGCGCCTTCAGCCGATTGAGCTCGGCGTCACGATCTGCGAGGTTACAAAGGAGCAACAGATTAATATCATTTAAAGACAGATTGAGACTGAGCAGGTTGCAGGACTCACCGTCGATGGTTTCAAGCAACTGTTTGCGCTGGTGTTGCCACTCGAGGTCCGCAATCCCAGCTTGCTTGGAGACGACCTCCAGCTCATGGCGCGTCTCGTCGCGTTCCCTCCTGAACCGGCGGGCGTCGCTATCTGAGTAGCGAAGATCGTCTGATTCGAGAGTTCGATTGGACGAACTCGAAGACTCGCTCGCCGCAGCAGGAGCCGCAGCAGGAGCCGCAGCTGGAACCGCAGCTGGAGCCGCAGCCGGAGCAGTGACGAGGCTCCATTGGATTAACCTAAAAAAAACAACAAAGGGATTTGTCAGAAAGGAGGGCGAAATCCTGAAAAGAGTAAAAAGAGGCAGACAATCATCACCTGCGGCGAGCGCCGACGCGGCTTCCTTCGGGCTCATCAGCGGCCGGTCGCCTTCCGTTAGCCATTGGGGTTTTCTTGAGTTTCACTGTGCTTGGGGAAAAGAAGAGCTCGAACTGGCAGAGACGAAGAAGGCAGAAGGCTTGGTGAGAGATTGAGGATACTCGAGGCCTTTATTTATAGAATTAACGAGGAGATCGTGGCCGAGAGATCGTGGTGCGCATCCCAAAAATTCGGAAGGTGGAAAGGATTCTCAAAACCGAACGGTTTCGGTGTCGTTTGGGATTCATGCTGATGTCACATTTGGTTTGACCAAATTCGGCTGTACTGAGCTTTTTCGGGACTGACACTGTAGAAGCCAGCGTTGCCGAATGAGTTATTCACAATGGAACAAAACAGAAGTAAAGATAACAGAAAAGTGCAGAAATAATCAAGCATTCGGCTATTAAGCTGTTTGTTACAGTTACACACCCAAGTATTTAGAGATTACACTTTTTGCATTCAAAATTATATTGTTAATATCTTCCAGCAGCTTCTTGTCAGCCTCTTGGGTCTGGGCTAGAGCAGAAAGTTTGGTCTTGAGCTGCTTTTCTTCATTCAAGGCCGCTGAAGCTTCCTTTCGAATTTTCTTCACCAATTCAGGAAGTTCGGCCATCTTCTTCTCATCAGCTTCAATTTCGGCTGATAAATTTTTCAATTCAGCCTCCAGCTCAGCTTTTCTAGCTTTCTTCAATGCAAGAGCAGGTTGCAGTTTGGCTAGCAGCTCTTTGTTACTCTGGGCTTGAAGGTGCAAATCTTTCACAGATTGCTTGGCTAAAGTTCTCCTTTGTTCTAGAGCTGGATATGAAGATTGGTTCTTCAGAGCTTGTTTCACTGCAACAAAATGGTTATCCAATTGAGAAACTGGTTCTAAAGAGGTCTTGATATCAGTAGGAAGATCTTGGTCAAATGATTCAAGCAAGTCTCTTAGAAGATCAGCATCTTTGACTTGATATTGAATGCCCTTCTGCAGCAAGGAGAGGATTTCTTTCAATTTTGCTTGGTTTCCTTCTGATAGAGCTTGACCAGAAGATGTTTCTTCTCCTTGTTCGGCAATTAAATCATCCAGGGCAAATGAGTAGCTAGATGATGAAACAGATTTTTCCTGAAAAGAAATTCTTGATGGATTAATAATGATTTATTGGGGAATTGAGAAGATTGGATGATTTTATTTACCTCTGTTCTGATTTCCTGAATGGGAGAAGGAGATTTCTCAGGTTCAATGGCTGGGTCTTGTGTGTCATGCTGGGGAGAGATTGGAGAGTTTCTCGGTGAAGGTGCAGCTTCTAGTTGAAGAGGTGATGAAGTTGAGGCTGAATCATGATGAAAAGAGGGGCTCTCCAAGATTTGATCCATGGAAGTTTGTTCTGCAACTAAAAGGGGATAAATGCCAATGAAAAGAATGAATGAGATAGTAAAATTTATACCAGTTGATGGAGCATCGGCAGAATCTGTGATGGCTGTTGCTGATTGCTGTGATTGAGCCTGAGATGGTAAAAGACAAAGATGAGCATAATGTGAATAGCATTGTGTTTAAAGGAAAAGACTATGACCTGAATGAGTTTTTTGTTGGTTGTTCTCTTCTTCTTAGGAGCTGAAGAAGCAGGCAGAGAGGAAGTCTTTCTTTTAGCAGAAGATGGCCTGGTAATAATTGGGTCTAAAGTGGCTTGTCTAGACATCAGCTGGGCCAAGTTAGGGCCAAATTAGGGGATTGATGCCCCAGAGCGGATATTGGGCCTGCAATCTTATACTGGATCGCCTTGGCAAGAGGGGCAGGCACTATGTCCTACAAAGTGATAAGGTAATCAGAGGGAAAAATATTATTAAAACAAGATGAGGAGTGGGCATATTACCTCTGAATTTGGTCGATAGTCAGGCATCAATTCAAGACAGAAGGGATGAATTGGCATGTTGAAGATGTGGTCATGAACTTCTTGCCACCAGAGAATGAAAGAAGGATGGGCAGATTTTATTGGCACAAAAGGGTCAGGTGCATAGATGGTGGTACAACATTTATAATCAAAAACCCTTCTTGTTTCTGTAGAGTCCTTGATAATTTCCCTGGGTTTGAGGAATTCATGAAGAAATAGTCTTGGGGGCACTTGGCCACAGCCTAACTGCCTAGCCATCATGTTCGGCTGATAGTACTCAAAGGTACTCTGAACCAGCCTCCCTCCACAAAATTCAGCTGGCAGGATGCAGGGCCGAATGTAAGAATTGAAGATGGATGTAGCTTGCGCATCTACACATCCAGTTTCAAAGCTAAACTCACAAGGAAGGGTGAGATTGTCATTATCAAAATAAGGAAACCAGAGAGGATCAGCAAAGCCTTTGGAGAAAATCTCGAAAAGTTCACCAATGCTTTTGTCTACAGATACAGTAGAAGCAGCCTCTCCATAAGTCTGACAGCCTTTGGTGCTTTGGGTTTCCCCTTCCTTGTAGTTGATTGAAGGAAAGTGCCGACTGTTGATGTCAATAGTGACAATCTGGTGCATATACAACTGCAACCACATCTGGATGACCACCAAGGACCATTGACACAAGGGATTTTCTTGTTAGCGTGCATCAAGAGAGTGGTCTGATGGAGCATATGATAGACACTTCCTAGTAGATACTTCCCAAGAGGGATGAGTGTACCAGCAGCCAAATCTTCAGCCATCACAATATGATTCAGGGTTGGCTCATTGGCTTTGCCGCAAAAGATAAATCTGCACAACCATGTGTTCAGAAAGGCCCTGTATTCAACATCAGACAGAGGGCCATCAGACATATAATTTTGGATATATTTCTTATATCCAACTACTGTCTTCAATCCTGTCTGCTTGGAGGAGCCTTTATACTTGTATGGACGCACAGTCTCTGTAATGTTCAGGCCGGTCATCATATAAACATCAGCCAAGGTGGGAGACATTGGTCCATGGCCAAAGAGAAAAGCATTTGCACCATTGGACCAAAAATGGCAGGCTGCAATCAGAAGATTCTCATTCCTAGGAGTTTCAGCTAGAGACAATTCCGAGGCATGAGAAATGTGAAGATTGTCCCAGTTCTTCGCTAAGGGGCTTTTATCATTAAAAACCCTCCTGTGCCAGTCTCTCCAGCCGGTGATTGGGGGTACGGGCCAGTTCTTGAAGGCGTCTTGCCATTCATGAGGCTTTGCCAGAGAGGTCTTGAAGGGGATTCTTTGGGATTCGGCCGCAGCAAACTCAGAAGGATCTGAAATTCCTACGGGCCCAAGGAAATAAGATGTGGCTTTCTCCTCGATTGGAATCAAGAGTTCGGCAGCTAAGGCCTGTCAAGAACCGAAAGAGGCGAAAAGAAAATTTAAAGGGCGATTCAAAAGAAAAAGAAAAAAGCGAAAGTAAAGTAATGCCGAATGAGCTTGAGGGGAGTGAAATTTACTCGGAGAGCTTGATCTTGGTCCGCCTTTTGGGGATTGAAGCTTGAAGAAGTTGATGAGCTAGGGTTTGGATCTAGGTGAAGCTCCGATGATTCGAGCGGAAAGAATGGATGCTGAGTAGATTCAATCCAGAGATGTTGCGAATTTCTAGTCAATTCCGGGATAAATTATCTCTTATCCCGAAATTGAAGGGGCATGTGTTAACACCAAAAATTGGCACCGGGAAGAGACTGACATGTGGGCCGGAATTGGTAATAAATATCGTTCGGAGAGGGAAGTTTTCTTCAAGAACGTTCGGCAAAGGCATTTTTGCGGTCGGGAGTCCATCGTCGATTTGGCAAGGGAGCTACTCTATGGAAAGCGTTCGGGAAAGCGTGATGACGTGGATCGAATAAAGGAAGAAGCCGATTTGATGAAGAATATGAGATGAATACGGCGCTTCGACGTATTTCTTTGGAAATAAACGTTTTGTAATCGTAGTCGACTAGGAATTGTGTCAAAACCAGGGTATAAATATAAACCATGGTGATTGTAATAGGGATCGAACAATCATACAACAAACGGCCTTGCGCCACTTTTCGAGTCTTTAGTCGTGTCGTCGAATTCTTCGAGGGGAATCATCGATCCGTCGACCTCCGTAAGTATCGACAACCTTGTATCATGCTTAGTATCATGCGGTGGATTTAAGCTTGGTTCAAGAGGCTTTTTGTTAATCATGAGCATGCGGTAGGCTAAGGTTTAGCTTGAAGCAAGTTATCGGCTCTATTAGATTTTGGCAAAGATCTAATAGATTCATTAAGTTACCTTGTGTTTTTGGGTTTTACTTTATGTTTAATTCATATAACACCTTTTTGCCCAATCTAGATTGATTAGGTTCGGTTTTGATCCATTGCAAGACAT
Source organism: Echinochloa crus-galli (assembly GCA_900205405.1). NCBI lineage: Eukaryota > Viridiplantae > Streptophyta > Magnoliopsida > Poales > Poaceae > Echinochloa > Echinochloa crus-galli. The sequence goes on along the minus strand of OAMR01000438.1, from coordinate 82,749 downwards.
GATCACGTTTCCTTACATAGCCGAATTCGAATCAATCTAGATTGCCACGTGTCGCGGGTTCAAAACTTGTTGATTTTGTATGGATCTTGACAGAGCCGGGTATCATGCGGTAGATGCAGGTTTTTGGGTCGTTTTAGAACTAATCATCCGGTGGATTTGAGCTCGAAATTGACCTGATAGATCTATCATCGTTGACAAAGTTTGTTCCTTCTTCATGGAACCCGATTCGGCTATTTAGCCGTATTCGGTAATCCCTTCATGAGTGAAACATGTTCGTGACTTTGTTTTAAATAATGAATGCTTTTAGCCTTCCATGTTTAGAGTATATCATGCGGTAGATTGATCTATTCTTGGTTGGTGGTGTGATTTTCAAACAAGTCGTATCATGCGGTGGATTAGCTGTTTGATTTTATGCCCGACGGGTTCGAAAGTACCTAGACATGCGGTAGACTAGTGCTTTTAAACATATACATTCTTGTTTATTAGAGATTTACGATCGTGCTTTCACATTTATCACTCATTCTTGTTAATCGGTCGTGATTACGTATTGCAGCGATCATTTAATTAAATGCCGATCTTTCATCACGATGACGTCATGCGGTCGGCAGTGCACCCCTTTGCATGCTGTTTGCCGATTATGTAATGAATGCTTCAATTGCCGACAGATAGCTTGTTCGTAGCTATATGTCGATCAAAATTGGCTTTGTAAGCCGTAGAGATGGAACTGTCTGGTATCAGCCGGCACGTTCTAGGTTTTTATCTAAACATTTTCTTCCTTTGTCAGTTTCAGGGAAAATTGACTGGCACGCTTCCATGATTTGAAAGTTCGAGCCACGTGTGAAGCCAGCTGATTCGGCTTGCTGTGTGCTTGGCGTGGACTGCAGATTTTACGTCAACAAAACATAAACATCTTTTAATTTGTAACTTGTTTAGTTCAACACGACATATGGAACAAATCGATTAGGTTGTCTCACATGCTTTTATATTCAAGTTAAATGTTAAATGATTTAATTCAAATGTAAATAATTTAAATAAAACTTGACTAGTCTTATCTATGGTTTTGAAATTAATATGATTTAATATAATCTCAACTTGCACATATTTCTCAAACTAAAATGAACACAGTACCTAGTTCTTTTGCACTCTTTCATAACCTAAACAATGCGATAGTTGTATCTTTTCAACAGTAGCTCTGTTTTAAGCGCTTCTTGTGCCGTTTGCGTTCGTTGTAGCTTATAGTCTGTTTTCGAAAACTATTTTGTTATTGCTTGGTGTATTGTTCTTAGTTGTACATGTGTGCTTGTTTGCAGTTGATTTGTTTACGTTGAGGAACGTTCAAAGCAAGTGGGAACCTTGGATTTTATTTTGAGGCAAGTGGTTCCTTGATCTTCTCCTTGTACCTATTTAATTATTTAATGCAATATCACCTGTTATTTACATTTGCTTGCATTAGATGTCTTAATTTGCTGGGAATCCTATGCTAGGTTGTTTACTAGAATTTCATCGTTATTCCTTGTTGCCCTTAGAGGTTACCTATCTGGGTAGTTTTATTGCTTACCTTTGCTCAACAATGGATGATTGGGTTAATTTAATATTGACTAATGAATTATGTAATGTGGGCTTGGTAATCTTTTTAGCAACATGGAACGCTAGGCGGCTCAGGCAAGCGGGTTCGATGCTTGGTTTTTGAGGAAAGTTATGTTGGTTTTGCCTGAGCCGAGCTTAAGGTTTGATCTATGGAGTGACCACCCAGGACAACAGTGCATCCATGGGAACTGTATGAACAACAGTCTTGGCTAATTAAGTAGGGTAATCCAGTGGACGGGGCTAAGCTGTCTGGGCTGAATGAGGGCTGTGTTCCCAAGAGTTCGGCAAGGAACCTCGGGTGTCGCTGGTTAGCCAGAGCATGCCGTAACCCGGTTAGTCCGTGCTAGAGAACCTATGTAAAGGCCTCGTAGTGCACCGCGTAGCACTCACATCTCGGAAATGTACAACTTCTGCAGAGTGTAAAACTGTTATAACAGCCGTGCTCACGGTCAAGAGTGGCCTAGACCCTCACATGGTTAGCTGGTTTGGGAGGATCACAGTGGTGGTTAACTGTGGTTTTGGTTAGTT
>OAMR01000438.1:49630-66929 GCA_900205405.1 Echinochloa crus-galli | reverse complement strand
ACAAGTTAAAGCTTACTTAACCACTCCACCAATCCTCGTCGCTCCAGTTAAAGGTGATCATTTATTTCTATATATTGCTCCATGTTCTATGATTTTCCTCTCCAAATATTCTTGATAGAGACATGGGCTATGCAAAAAGAAAAGCATGCCAAAGAAGCATGGCAAAAATAAGAGAAAAAGAAAAACATGCCAAAGAGCATGGCAAAAAGAAAGAGAAAAAGAAAAGCATGCCAAGTGGCATGGCAAAAAGATGAATAAAAGATAGCCCATGTTCTTGAAAACAAATCAAGGAGAGGGAATTTCATCCAAGGAGTTCCACCACATTCCATCATATTCCACTCCATTCATCCCACACACTTGCACTTATCGATCTTAAGATGTGTTTGGTTTCCTCATAGATCCGGTTTTTGACTTAGCAAAATATAAGGTGCATGCATGCCTTCCTCTCTGTCCCTGAGCCACACAAACAGCCAAATTAGAAGTTAGGAAGAAGGCACAAGCCTTTGGTAAGGATTCAAACACACTTGAGTGATTGAGTGTGCCAATGAGGAACAATTTGTAGTTTTCAAAACTTGTGAAAAACTCCGAGGTGGGATCCTGAAAAGAGTACAGTGGAATAAAACTAAATTTAAACTGTTCATCTTTACAACCGCCCAAGATAAGGAGATTGCTATAAGCCCCATAGGTAAAAAGGTGATTTACAACTTTGCCTATGATTCAAGTATTCTTGAAGACTAGTTGTTTATAAGTTACCTGCAAAAGAAATGACATTGTAGCAACTCCTGATCCACCGAGCCTAAGTTTATATCTTTGCTCGAGGACGAGCAAAGAGCTAAGCTTGGGGGACCTTGTTGATAGCTGTTGGCGGTCGTTACAGTCCAATTTCGACCACCAATACTCGGGAATAAATGAGAGACTATGCATCATTCCTTGTACTTAGGTTTATTTCTAATAAAGTTCCATGAGTTTTGGTGAGTGTCATGTTTGTAGGTACAATATCACGAAACACGTGCTATAGGGGTCGGAAATGACAGAAACGGCCGAACGTCTCCGTTCGGCCGGTATCCCCCTTAGCCGTACAGACCATCGGGAGCCGTCCACGTCAACGATGACCAAGCGACAACCATGAACGACACGTGGACGACCGCCAACTCATCCTGGACTGAAGCCACGTCACCCTGGGCCCAAACAACGCGAAGTCCAAACACCAGAAAGCAACCCAGGGGGGTCCAGGACCAGAGGCGGTGCTGGGGAGGCCGGCCACGAGCCAGGCCCAGTTCGGCCGAACTGGGCCAAGGCTGGACCGCGGGTTCTAATCTTCAAAAGCACAGGGGTTGTTTGTAAAGAAAAGGACCTACTGGTGAATACTTTTGAATAGCAGAGGACGGCGGGTTGATTTCGGAAAAGCTCAGGGGCTCTTTAGCAAAGTTGCCCGAGCTGACCGGTACACAGGGGGGTTTGACTTGGGGGCGGCTGGATCTGAGCCGTTGGATCTGGATCTGACGGCTGAGATTGGGCCGGGTGGCTTGGGTCGCTGGAGGGGGAGGTGGACGCGGCGGCGTTGGCTCGTCCGCGGCGGCGCCTCGCCGGACTGGGGCGATTCTAGGGCTACGAGCCAGAAAACTCAACAGGGTTTGGCTCTGGAGCATCACGGGGAAACGGCGAACAGGATGGGTGTGTTCAAGTCGACGATTGAGGGCCGTGGGCGGCTGCCGGCGACAGACAGTGGAGCTGCGCTCCGGCGAGGTTGAGCGGGGGTGCTACGGGGGTCTAAACGGTGCGCTGAAAGGCTCGGGAGCAACAGGGAGAGACGAGGAGTCTACCTGTGTAGATCACGTTGGGGAGGGGGCAGCGACGGGGCGGGTCGACGGCGAGCGGCGGACGGCGGCGTCGGGATGCGTCGGCGATGGCGCTCCGAGGCACGGGGACGGGCGTGAGGCGGCTCGGTGGACTCCGCGTGGCCCGGCGGTGCTGCTACGGTGGTCGACCGGGGCGGAGGGGCGACGAAGCGAGGTGACGGCGGCCGAAGCTTGGGCGGCGGCAATGGCGGCGTGGCGAGGGAGGGGGAGCAGTTACTCGGTGGCTCGAGTGATTGGTGGGGCTGGGGTGCGACGGCCGGCTTATATAGGGTCCAGGGGAGGTTCGGGGAGCTTCCAAGCGGCGAGGCGGGATTAATCCGAGGCGGCGGCCCGGCGAGCGCACCTTCCATTCGGGGAGGATCGCTTTCCTTGCCAGGGGCACCGCGGGGAAGGAAGGAGCGGGGGGTGGAAGCTTCCTCGAAGTTTCTGGGGGTCCACGAGCTCGGAGGTGGGCCGGGAGTACAGGCCGTGGCACGACCGGTGCGGCTCGGAGTCGAGCTTGGGCTCTGGCTCGAGGTGGAAGAAAGTCCTGACGGCCGGGTCCCACTGGCAGAGGGAGAGAGGCGAGGAAGAGGTGGGTGGTGTTGGGCCGGCTTGGCCTGTGAGCGCGGTGCGCTGGCGGACTGGGCCAAGCTGGGCCAAAAGGTGGGGCGGTGCTGGGCTGGGCCGCGATGGGAAAGGATTGGAGGGAGCAAAAGCGAATCAAGGGGAAAGCTCAGGGGGCAAAAACGAACTCTGGGCCGAACAACTTTTCTAGCGCTCCAAACAAGGTGATTCGAATTAAATAGAATTTAAATTCCAATTGAACCGCACACAACCAAAACGCAATGCAGCCAGCATGAATGCAAGGCACTCAATATTAATCCTATATTATTTTAATTTAATTTAGAAAATAGCATTTTCCTGTACTAAATTCCCTAGAAATTATATAAAACTTGGAAAAAATTTTGAAAGTTGAGAAAACTATTGTATTAATTATGTTAATAAATCACATCCCAAAATTCAAAAAATTTGGGGTGTGACACGGGCCCATTCGGCCGAACATGGCGGTTCGGCCGAACCGCCTCCCCTGGCCAAACCGCCTCCAGGGGCTCATCCTGGCCACCCAGAGCAAAGGCGGCGCATCCAAGGGTTCGGCCGAACCGACCATGGTGCCCGAAATGACCCTGGTGCCCGAAACGCCAGGGGGTACCCCCCTGGTCCCTTGGCGGTTACTCCAGCCCCAACCGTCCTATGGAGCTATAAATAGGACCCTGCACTCTCACTTGTAACACACACTCAAAGCCAAGGAGCTTCCACTTCATTTCTAGTAGAGTAGGTTAGTTTAGTTGGGAGTTAGAGTCGAGTCGAGCTGTGCCTCGGAGGTTCCGGAGTCGTCTTCAGAAGCTCTGGTAATAGCTCTTATATCTTTTACTTTATCTTTTGTATGACATTAAAGTATCAATATAGTTATCTACTTTGCTCTACTTATGTCTTATATAGTTGCATCTACTTTAGTCTAGTTGCTTCTATATCGTGTTTAGACTATAGTCGGTTCTAGTTCACAGTGCTTCTAGTTCTTGCTTAAGTCTCTGTCTCTATTGGTTCTTCGTTCTTGCTTACTACTTGAGGTGAATTGTCACTAAGAGTAGTAACGAGGGTGCTTGCTTCTGCTAGCGAAGTGAGCAGTTATTGATCTGTGTAGGAGTGGTTCCTAGACTTGTCAGTAGCCTTAGTTTCTACCCGTCGCAACGGAGGTGGTAGCCAGGAGGTGGTGACAGCCCTTCCGGTCGTTGTAGTCCATCACGTTAGTTCCGGTGCTTTAGGACCCAAGGTTCAGGGTAGTCGGCACCCCTTCTCATCCCTTTCTGTGTGTCGGAGGCCCTGTAGTCCCCAAGAAAGACAATAGACTTACCCCAGACCTTTTAGTGCTGGCTCTATAGCCACTGTATCTCTAACCACTTGACTTAGGTAGATAGAGTCCCAGGAATCCTTTATCTCTTCTCGTTGTCCTCCCAACTATCTATACCTTCTCTCATCTATCCAAGCCTCCTTGAGCTGTGTGTGTCACGGTATATCCACTCCTATCCAATACCGTTTACCCCCGTCTTGTTTAGTCAAGTACCCTTCTCTGATAGTCTCAAATATCTGTTCACTAGTAGTCTTGCCAAAGCTTCCCTGCGGAAATATAAATTACGATACCTCGGGATACTCCCAGGTGAAGTGCTACAGCGGTTGCTTGCATTAGATGTCTTAATTTGCTGGGAATCCTATGCTAGGTTGTTTACTAGAATTTCATCGTTATTCCTTGTTGCTCTTAGAGGTTACCTATTTGGGTAGTTTTATTGCTTAGCTTTGCTCAACAATGGATGGTTGGGTTAATTTAATATTGATTAATAAACTATGCAATGTGGGCTTGGTAATCTTTTTAGCAACATGGAACTCTAGGCGGCTCAGGCAAGTGGGCTTGATGTTTGGTTTTTGAGGAATGTTATGTTGGTTTTGCCTGAGCCGAGCTTAAGGTTTGATCTATGGAGTGACCACCCAGGACAACAGTGCATCCATGGGAACTGTATGGGCAACAGTCTTGGCTAATTAAGTAGGGTAATCCAGTGGACGGGGCTAAGCTATCTGGGCTGAATGAGGGCTGTGTTCCCAAGAGTTCGGCAAGGAACCTCGGGTGTCGCTGGTTAGCCAGGGCATGCCGTAACCCGGTTAGTCCGCGCTGGAGAACCTATGTAAAGGCCTCGTAGTGAACCGCGTAGCACTCACATCTCGGAAATGTGAGAGGGGTTTAGAGGCCCCTAGCGAATGGTGTTGACACGACTCATGGTGAAAGTGTACAACCTCTGTAGAGTGTAAAACTGTTATAACAGCCGTGCTCACGGTCAAGAGCGGCCTGGACCCTCGCATGGTTAGCTGGCTTGGGAGGATCACAGTGGTGGTTAACTGTGATTTTGGTTAGTTTTGGGTTGAACCTTAAGTTGGATGGTTTGAGAAGCTTATCACATTATAATATCTCTAGGTGCTAAATTAAAACTTGACCAACTAAAACATGAGCTATGCAGTCCATCGTTCTTCTCTCTTGAGAAGCCTTCATGTCATATTTTCCCTCCCACTTGCTAAGTGCCAACCATAAGTGCACTTACGCTTGCTATAGACCTTAATAGGGTAGCGAAGACTTGGATCATGAAGACCTGGAGTTCTAGGCTGGCGTGCCCCCGGTCGACGTTCCTGTGGAAGATGGAGCCCTCCATCACGATTAGATTTACGATTGTGTAATTTTCTTTAAGACCCTTTGGTCATTTTGTAAATAATATACGCTTTGTAATTGATATTGTTCTATTATTCACTTATGATGTCACTTTATGCATGAATTTGGTCCTGGGCATGCATAAAGGGTGCGTTCAGTTTTGTCCTTAAAACCAGGCGTGACATCTAGGAAATTTCTTAGGAGTCTTCCGGAGAAATATGAGACAATTGTCACAATGCTAGTTAGAGAAGACTTGAAGAAATACACTCCTACGGAGGTGCTTGGTGAAGTACTCACACATGATATCTTCAAGCAATCTCAAAAGGAAGCTCATGGTCAAGCAACAATTGAAGAAAAGAAGAACATTGCTCTCAAGGCTCAAGCCACTCAAGAAGAGACTCATCTTGAGGAAAAAGAGGATGACTCGGATGAGGAGATGGCTCTCATTGTTAGAGGGCTCAAGAAAATTCTTGAGAAGAAGAAGTTTGGGAAGAAAAATCAATTCTCAAGGAAGAATCCATTCGAAGACAAAGATTGCTTCTCTTGTGGTGAAAAGGGGCATATATCAATGAATTGCCCAAACAAGAAAGAAGACAAGTTTGGGAAGAACAAGAACAAGAAGAATGACCACAAGAAGAAGAAGTATTACAAGAAGGAGAAAAATGGGCAAGCCTACTTTGTTGAGTGGGATTCCGATGCAAGTGATGAAGATGATGATGACAAGCCAACAAAGAGTCTTGCCGGGATTGCCATCAAGGAAGCTCCATCACTCTTCTCCAAGCCTCATTGCCTCATGGCAAAAAGTAATTCAAAGGTAACAATAGATGAAGAAGAAAGTGATAGTGATTGTGACAAGGATAGTGGTAGTGATGCTTTTACATATGAATATCTTGCTAATTTGGTTATAAAATCCGATGACAAATTGCGCAAGGAAAAAGAAAAGTTGAAGGATTTAGAATTGAAAAACATTTCAATTAAAAAATCCTACGAAGAGCTAAAGATTTCTCATGCCAACCTAAAGGATTCCCACAATACTCTTAACACATCAATGGGAATTCTAAAGGGAAAGCATGAGGAACTTAAGGAAGCTCACAACTCACTCCTTGCGCAAGAGGCCAAAGGAAAGATAGTTGATGATAATGATAAATGCAATGCTTGCCTGTCTTGTTCGACTAACCCTTCTTGTAGCACAAGCACAAGCTCTTGCACTAGTGATTGGGAATGATTCAAGTAATGCATCTCATTTATTGTTGGAAAATGAATCTTTGAAGAAAGAAGTGGAGTGCTTGTCCAAGGATCTTTCCAAATGGTTTGGAAGTCAAGTCAAGTTTAATCATTGTTGGACAAGTCAAAAATTTACTTTGAACAAGAATGGCATTGGTTATTTACCCAAGCAAGGGAAATCGGCTTTCATTCCCAAGAAGACCACTTATGTGCCATCAAGTGTGACACTACAAGAAGAAGCTAAATTCAAGAAATGTCATATTTGCAAGGCGAAGGTAGACTTGAATCACAAGTGCAAGATCAAGAAGACCGTATCCTTTGATCCATCTTACATTCTTAAGAAAGATTCAAAGGGCATTGTGTGTGCCAAGTTTGTTGGTCGCTCTATGGATAACACTAGGCTAAAATCCATTTCGGTGCCTAAAGCTATGATCACTAACATTGAAGGACCAGAGTTGGGTACCTAAAAGGAAGTGATTCTCTTGTGTAGGTGAATTATAAAGCCGCAGGAAGACATTGGGTGATTGATAGTGGTTGCACAAACCATATGACCGGTGAAAGAAAAATATTCTCATGTCTTGATGAAGATATCTCCGACTTTGATAATATTACCTTCGGTGATGATAGTAAGGGAGGTGTACAAGGCATCGGTGACATCTCTATCTCTCAAGACTATAAACTCTCCAATGTCTTACTAGTTGATTCCCTAAATTTCAATCTTTTATCAATTGCTCAACTTTGTGATAATGGATATAGATGCTCGTTTACTAGTAATGACTTTGTAGTAACCTCTCTTGATGAAAAGGAAATTATATTTAAGGGTTTTCGACATGAGAGTTTATATCTTGTGGATTTCTCATCAAAAGAGGCAAATCTCTCAACTTGTTTGTTCTCTAAAGCCTCTATGGGGTGGCTATGGCATAGAAGGCTAGGTAATGTTGGAATGAGGCAACTCAATAAATTGATTAAGCATCATCTAGTTCTTGGCTTGAAGGATGTGAAATTTGAGAAGGATAGGTTATGTAGTTCTTGTCAAGCCGGAAAGCAAGTTGCAAATTCCCATCCAACCAAAAGTGTTATGTCAACCACAAGACCTATTTAACTATTGCACATGGATTTGTTTGGTCCCACTACATATAGAAGCACTGGTGGCAATAGTTATTGTCTTGTCATTGTGGATGATTTCTCAAGATTCACATGGGTATTCTTTCTTCATGATAAATCCGATGCATGTGATATCTTTAAGAATTTTGTCACTAGAGCCGAAAATGAGTTTGAAGGCAAATTGAAGAAAGTTAATTCTTTTTGGGCCGAAGCTATCAACACCGCTTGCCACTCATCAAATAGGCTATATTGTCATGGTTTCTTCAACAAGACTCCATATGAATTGCTTGTTGGAAGAAAGCCCAATATTTCATATTTTCGGGTTTTTGGTTGTATATGCTATATCTTGAGAAAGGGTTCTCGGTTATCCAAGTTCCAAAGCAAGTGTGATGAGGGATTCTTTCTTGGTTATTCATCTTATAGCAAGGCCTATAGAGTCTACAACAAGTCCAAGGGATTTGTTGAAGAAGCTTATGACATTCAATTTGATGAAACAAATGGGTCACAAGATGAGAAAGATAACTTGGATGATGTGAGAAGGGATAGTTTGAAAGAAGCCATGAAAAACATGGATATTGGTGATATTCGACCAAGGGAAGAAGAAGAAGATGATGATGATGAGGAGGAACATATTGTTAGTAATCAAGAAATGGCATCATCTTCTCAAAATCAAGTGATTAATAATGCAAGCGCAAATGACTCTCCTCAAGAAGATGAGCAAGTAATCTCTACTACATCATCGTCCACATCTTCTCAAGATCAAGTTACTCAAGCAAGAGTTCATGGCCAAGTCGCCGAAGATCACCCCAATGACCAAATTGTGGGTGACATTAGTAAGGGTGTCCAAACTCGATCTCGTATTGCTTCATTTTGTCAACATTATTCCTTTGTATCTTCTCTTGAACCTAAACATGTAGATGAAGCACTTGTTGATCCGGATTGGGTTATGGCTATGTAAGAAGAATTGAATAACTTCACCCGGAACAAGGTTTGGGATTTGGTTGAAAGGCCCAAGAACTATAATGTTATTGGTACTAAATGGGTCTTTCGCAACAAGGAAAATGAAGATGGTATTGTGGTGAGAAACAAGGCAAGATTGGTGGCACAAGGGTATACTCAAGTCGAAGGTTTGGATTTCGATGAACCTTTTGCTCCCGTAGCTAGACTTGAGGCTATTAGAATGTTACTTGCTTATGCTTGCTCTCATAACATAAAACTCTATCAAATGGATGTTAAAAGTGCTTTCTTGAATGGTGATCTTAGTGAGCTAGTGTATGTTGAACAACCTCCCGTTTTTGAAGATCCTAAATTGCCCAATCATGTTTATAAGCTCTCTAAGGCTCTTTATAGATTGAAGCAAGCACCCCGTGCTTGGTATGAGAGGCTTAGGAATTTTCTTCTATCAAAGGGCTTCAAAATTGGAAAGGTTGACACTACACTATTCACTAAGAAAATTGGCAATGATATCTTTATTTGTCAAATATATGTTGATGACATCATATTTGGTTCTACTAATGAATCTTTTTGTAAAGAATTTAGTGAAATGATGTCCAGGGAATTCGAGATGTCCATGATTGGAGAGTTGAGTTTCTTTATTGGTCTTCAAATCAAGCAAATTAAGGAAGGCACATTTGTTTGCCAATCTAAATATATCAAGGATATTTTGAAGAAATTTGGCATGGAAGATTCAAAGCCAATCAAGACTCCAATGGCTACAAATGGACATCTTGATCTTGATGAGGGAGGTAAAGCGGTTGATATTAAGCTTTATAGATCCATGATAGGTAGCTTGCTTTACCTTACCGCATCTAGGCCCGATATCATGTTTAGTGTATGCATGTGGGCTAGATTTCAAGCCGCACCTAAAGAATGTCATTTGACCGCGGTGAAAAGAATTATGAGATATTTGAAATTCACTGCAAATATTGGTCTTTGGTATCCAAAAGGTGCTCATTTGAGTTGGTTGGTTATTCGGATTCGGATTATGCCGGTTGCAAAGTTGATAGAAAGAGCACTTCTGGTGGTTGCCAACTACTTGGTTGTTCACTTGTGTCATGGAGTTCAAAGAAACAAAACTCGGTTGCTCTCTCAACCGCCGAAGCACGAAGCGGAATATATCTCGGCGGGAAATTGTTGTGCTCAATTGTTATGGATGAAGCAAACACTTCTTGATTATGGTGTGAATTTTAATGGAATTCCTCTTTTATGTGACAATGAGAGTGCTATCAAGATTGCCAATAATCCGGTTCAACATTCTAGAACCAAACATATTGATATTCGGCATCATTTTCTTAGAGATCATGTGAGCAAAGGTGATGTCAAAATTGAAGGTGTTGGCACGAATGATCAATTGGCGGACATCTTCACAAAACCATTGGATGAATCTCGGTTTTGTAAATTGAGGAATGAGTTGAATGTTATTGACATTTCAAATGTGGCTTGATTTCTTACACATGCGTGCGTGTTTGCATATAGATTGTGCGGCGCGGACCGTCCGCCAAAGGACCGCGGACCGTCCGCATGGGCCGAGCGGACCGTCCGCAAGTGCTCCGCGGACCGTCCGTAATTACCCCGAAATCACTCAGGAACTTTTTTGATTTCGCGGACCGTCCGCCGGGCTCTCGCAGACCGTCCGCCAGGGTCGGGCGCAAGTGGGACCGGCCCCGATGGGATCTAAAGGGATGGCTGCCTCTCTCTCTCACACAACTCGTGCCATTGTTCCCCAACCCCTCTCTCTCTAGTTCTTGGTGGAGAAAAGAGCCATCACTTGATCTCTTGGTTGGGGCACTTCCTGGACGGTCCGAGGGTATCTACGGACTCTCCACAAGATTCTTCATCATGTCATCCGGGTATTCTTGTTGATTTCCTCCTTGTTTGAGTTGAATCTATGGATGAATGTGGTTAGGGTTTGAGTTCCCGATCTGAAATTTGGCCATGGTTTTTCAAATCTATCTTGGGGAATATGTTGGATATGGTCTAGTGATGGTGTGGCAAAAGTTTGGTTGAGTTTCATTGGTTAAATTTTGAGATTTGAGGATTGCAAGATTGTGGATCACTGTTCATGTTCGTCGCGTGACAGTGCCGTGCGGACCGTCCGCTCGGGCGCCGTGGACCGTCCGCCCTTACTTGGCAGACCGTCCGTGGTGACTGGTCGGACCGTCCGCCATGCACTATTCGCAGTGGACTTGGCAGGGTATATTGGGATTCTTTTATTGATTAAGTTACATATATATATGCATAATGATTGAAATGATTGTCTTATCATAGTGCTCGTAAGCTCGCCAAGAGCTTGGCCACTCGGTTCAAGAAAAGTGGGCAAAAGAAGAAGGGTGATGAGGGGACATCTAAGAGACATCGTGTTGATGATAGCCCAAACTTTGGTGATGGCTAAGATGATGCAGATGACAGTGATTATGCGCCTGATACTGAAGTTGAATCATCCATGGGGCAGCAGTCCGCATACATAGTGGCTGAGGATGGAGGATTGCATCAAGGGGGAGTTGGTCTGCATCCGTTCATTATTGATATTCACTCTCACACAGCTCCTAGAAAAGTATGGCAGTCAAGAGAATATGCAAGGGTAAGAAACACCAATGCCTACACTCAGCGTCGTGACACAGATAATCAATTCTTTCATACTTTAGTTCAAGAAGATGCTTTCTTTGGTCAGTTGCTTGGTTGCACTCTATGGGCTCATAAGAGGATTGATTTTAATTACCTTGCTAGTAAACAAGTGCTAGAGCATGTGGCTCTCTTACTTGAGAGGCTTAGGCTTAGAAATTTTATGGAGCATCAATGTGATTGGAATGAAACACTGATTCGACAGTTCTATGCCACCTTTGAGCTAGATATTGAGACACAAACTGTTGAGTGGATGTCTAGCCAATCGAGATACACTGCTACCTTTAGAGAGTTTGCTGCAGCTAATAAATTAGACTATGACTACTTTTATGCTGCTGACAGTCTTGATGTGTATCAACAAGATCTTTTTGAAGAATCCCAGAGATTCTATGAGCCTGCACGCATTGGTATTCAAGTCAAACATGGCACACCCACTGGGCTTAGGCATCACCACGCTGCTATTAATAGAATTATTCGATACACATTCATGCCTAAGAGTGGGAACAAAGATAAGATTCGAGAATATTATTGGAATGTGATTCATTACATTATGACTGGGACTAAGTTTAATGTTATCAAGATGATCTTTGAGTTGATGGATGAGAAGAGGATGTAGCTATGGTGACTGTGTCAAAATTGAAATCAAATCCCACGCACACATATAGGGGGAGCTATTCTCTTTTATTCAAATTTGAAGCCTACTACTCAATCTAACATAATGGTATGTCTAGTGATGGTTTGGCTAAAGTTTGGTTGAAAGTTATTGGATATTTATTGAGATATTGGGATTGAAATTTTCGGATCCCTGTTCATGTTCGTCGTCGCTACAGTGACGCGCGGACCGTCCGCTCGGGCAGCTCGGACCGTCCGCCCATACTTGGCGGACTGTCCGCGGTGCCCTGTCGGACCGTCCGCCGTGCACTGTCAGCAGTGACCTTGGACAGGGTATTTTGGGATCATTTCATTTATCAAATATTATCCGACTATGTTTGTATATTGACTCAAATGGTTGTTTTATCACAGTGCTCGTAAGCTCGCCAAGACTTTGGCCACTCGGTTCAAGAAAAGTGGGCAAAAGAAGAAGGGTGATGAGGAGACATCTAAGAGACGTCGAGTTGATGATGATGATGTGGATCTGGGCAGTGACGACCCCGATGACAGTGATTATGCGCCTGATACTGAAGTTGAATCATCCATGGGGCAGCAGTCCGCATACATAGTGGCTGAGGATGGAGGATTGCATCATGGGGGAGTTGGTCTGCATCCGGACATTATTGATATTCACTCTCACACTGCTCCTAGAAAAGTATGGCAGTCAAGAGAATATGCAAGGGTAAGAAACACCAATGCCTACACTCAGCGTCGTGACACAGATAATCAATTCTTTCACACTTTAGTTCAAGAAGATGCTTTCTTTGGTCACTTGCTTGGTTGTACTCTATGGGCTCATAAGAGAATTGATTTCAATTACCTTGCTAGTAAACCAGTGCTAGAACATGTGGCTGTCTTGCTTGAGAGACTTAGGCTTAGAAATTTTATGGAGCATCACTGTGATTGGAATGAAACACTGATTCGACAGTTCTATGCCACCTTTGAGCTAGATATTGAGACACAAACTGTTGAGTGGATGTCTGGCCAATCGAGATACACTGCTACCTTTAGAGAGTTTGCTGCAGCTAATAAATTAGACTATGACTACTGTCCTAGGTTGCAAACCCCTCAACATTGGCTTAGAATAGCTAAAGATTTAATTCACCTTGTGGTTCTAATTAAATTTCTCTAGTTTTGTGATTGAAGTTTAAAACCGCCTATTCACCCCCCCTCTAGTCGGTAATCCTAGATCCTGTAACTTGCACGCGCGCCGGCTGGCTCCTTTGTTGGTGATAGCTTAACAAAGTCGTGGATGGGTTGAGTGGCGTGTTAAAAAAACCCAAGGCTTCGTTTGGATAGGACGGGATCGGCGCGGATTGGGGCGAAAACCCCGTCGCCCCAGGGGACCCCTACTCCTCCTATGCAGCCACAGGGTTATTGGGTCCCCCAGAGGGATATTTCACTCCATATTTTGATAGCATGGCTCAGTCTTTTGGGGCACAGATGACTACTGGGTTTAACACTATGCAGCAGGGCCTTCAGCAGCAGTTTGATGCATATGAGCAGCACATGAACACTCAGTATTATCAGCCCATCATTACTCAGCTTCAGAGTATGCAGCAGGGGTTTCACACTGATTTGGATAACTTGACTGCTAGGTTTGATGGATTGTCCACTTCAGAGCAGTATCAGCAGATGGTGGATCGCCAGACTCAGCTTGAGGGGTCTTTTGCTACATTCAGTACGGCGTTCACTGACTTCAGTGACCACTTCTATAGCCTATATCCTCGTCCTCCACCACCACCACAGGATGACTAGTCCCTTCTTGGTACTTGATGCCAAAGGGGGAGAGATTTGGACACTACTAGAATACCCCCCTCATAGCTACGCTATATTTAGAGCTAGACACGCTTTATTTCGTCTCTACAGCACTGTAGACATGTTTACATAAAGCGTGTCAGAAGCGTCTTCGTATGCACCGTGTCAGACGTTATAGAAACGAATTCTTTAAGCGTGTCTATAGTGGGAAAAGACGTTTTATAGACACGCTACATGCATCTTTACACATATTGATACATTTTTATAAACACATATATAAAATGTGTCTAATAGTGTACTTACACATTTAGTAACATATTATTGTGTATTAAGAAATGTTGAGACAATTTCGTAGATACATTTATAGAACATGTCTAGTTATGTACCGACGTTTTATTGTAACACCTTGGTGTGTATTAAGAAGTATAGAGACGATTTGATAGACACATATTTATTACGTATTTGACTTTGCTGGACAGCATGGCATGTGACATGTCAGCTTACGTGGCGGGCGACATGGCAGGTGACACGCTTTCTAGTAATATCTAAATACGTGTTAATAAATGTAGAAACAATGTCATAGGCACATTCTCATTACATGTCTATTGATATAGACACGTTGTGTAGTAACACCATGTAGCGTATTAAGAAATGTAGAGACGGTTTCGTACATATATTATATATTATATTTAGGTTTATTAGTATATTATGAATCTTTTATTTACAATTTAAATTTCATTTTAATTTGTAGGGTTAACAATGAAAATGTAAATCATCCATGACACTGCATTTGCAATCAATTCTCTGACTTTAGAAAATATAAGAAAGGGAGTAATCAAAGATCCAATAGGTTAATTAAAGTACACCTAAGAAGTCAATTGTGTTCATAAGAAATATATACAATGTCAACATCATACTAATACTTCTAATTTTTTTCTAGCAATTAAAATCTATCTTTTATTGCCCTGTCTTTCATCTCTTTCCGGTCACGAAGAACTTCTCAATCTACATGTTCTCTAAATACCTGAAAAGTTAAATCTCAATCAATAACTGTGAAAATCATTGTATGAGTATAGTATATGAGAACCTCTTCTTACGAAACTTTGATGGTCTGACTATGCAAAGCACCACAGAGATCTATCAGGTGATTTCCATAAGATGAGATTACTCAGAAATTGTAGAAAAGGCCACAGTACAGGTCACAGCTGATTTCCATAAGGCGAGTGATGCCTAATTGTATACACTAGCAAGGAGGGAGAACATACCGAACCCACCGAGACCACAACAGGCAGTGTTCGATGTTCCAAAGGTCCCTACACTAAAGCTAGTGCGCCAAGCTACAGATAAAGCACACTCACTCCGCCTGCAATAAAAAGGCAATCCATGATCAGGAACAGACTAGTTAAAACAAACAAAGAATCGCTAGTGAGTTTGTACCAGCAACGAGCAACAACGAAAGACATCTGACCCTTGTTTGATTAGTCCATAATTAGGAAGTAGTGAACTGAATGAGCTTGGTGATCTGTACTTACTTAAGGCATGAACGGTGGTTATTGATCCCATTCAAGAAGATCTGTCGCATCAGCACATTTGAAATTATGGAAATACTATCCAAAAATCTCTACTGGACATGGTAGGTTTCATTGGAGAGATATTTGGTGCCCACATCATCAAATTCGAATCCAAGATGCTTCACAGGCACATATTTGGGTCAAAGAATTGTGTATGCAGCTGAGTGCTAGAAATAAGACATAAATTCTGGCCTAACAAGTATGCAGTGTTACATAAATATATTGACTATTGATGATAGAAAGTGGTAACATAGCCAACAACATCTACTAGTGTACAAAGGTTAAAAATTGGTATAGGAGCATACTGATTAGGAACTGTTCAAACAAGGAGGTTTAACTCTTTGAAATTTCTACAATAGACATAATTCAAATAAAAATAACCATTGCATTACTCAAGCAAGTTCCACAGTAATATATATGAAATAATATTGCAATGATAGCTTATTCATACCATATTGGTTGCTTCATCACCCTTATGAATATGACTCTGAATATCTGCTTCCTGCAGCCATAAGTAGCTTAGTTTACTCAGATTTATGAAAATTCTATGTGAAAATGGCCCCAAAATCTAGCAAATTTGTTGATGGAACTTGTAAAAGCAAGAAAGTCAGGCAGTGAGAGAAAGAAGCAGTACTAACATGAGTTACTAGAAATAAGTGGTCTTTGAGGTCTTGTTGCCATGATTTAGTCTGCATATATAAGAGAGATCAAGAAAAACAAGATCAGCTCTGAAAGTTGAGTGTAATCAGCATGCACACAAAAATGCAAAAATAATTCATTCAAATTTTAGAGCATAAAAGAATATGTAGGTAACAGTGGAGGCATGCATCACATAAAACAGGTTCACTGTTTTATTTACAGTATCGGATTTGAAAAATCCACATGGATACTGAAAAATAACTCAATTGATACTGTATGACTATTTCTGATTTTGTTTTATCTTGCTAGTAAATGTAAGCAAATATATGACATCCTTGTAGTGTATACAGGTATGATGCATGGTTTTCATCAATTCTGTACTAGTGTACTAATCTAACTAATATTTCTGTGTTATTGATAACTTGACAAGATGCTACAACCTACAGCTTTGCTATGAAAGGAATGATGAGAAAGTGAATCAACTCTGATCCAGATAATGCTATTGCCTGGAAGGGCCACCACCAGATCCAGATTTTCTTGGGTTTGGAGGAGGCTTCTGTCAACCTGTAATCTAGGTAACACAGGCCATAAAAGATCAAGGTTGTTGTCAGGCATAGTGGCTTGAAAATATGTAACAGTATATCTAGTAGCAGCTACCATTGGTGTAGGTTCAGAAAAAATATTGTCTTTACTAGTTTTTTTTCAGTAAACTAATGGATTCAAGTTCCATTGCAATGAAAACTAACACTGAAAAATTCTCCATCAGTGCAAAGGAAAAAAGATCTAGGCCTCATCAAAAAATAATTACCAACTCCTGATGATCAGGCTGCAACTATCCAAGTACAGAAGCTAATAACGTTTCCGTTAGGTTGCAATCACATCCAAATGCGCAAGCTCATTTCCTACTACTGTCAGGTTGCTATTCGGAACACTAAGATCTACTAGTTGATGATCTAGACTTGGAACCGAATCATATTAGGTGCATGCGCATCACAATACTGAAAATTAAATATCTGAACGAGTGTTCTAGCAAGCATTTCATCAAACACTTTAACTTGCAAATCGCCAAACACTACTGCTCTTGCATTGGCAGAAAAAAAAAGAGGCTTAGTCATGCAATCAAAAACATCAACCAACATCCTGCATCCATTATCTAGCAGCACTTACCTCAATTAAGAGGCGTAGAGGCTCAGGGGTTGCGGAGCAGCAACTGCTGCTGCAGGGGCCAGCGACCACTTAGTCAGAAGTCGCCTGCAGGTGTGCCTCGCCTGGCAGCAGCGCAGCCCCTCCCGCCCAGACGGCGCCGATGCTGAGTGCCGCGGTGGCCACGCACGCCCCGCGCATGGATGGATGGCCCTTGCTGCCGTCCTGGCTGCTTGCCGCTGGGGGCATAGGGTTGACGGGGGGCTCATGGAGGAACAGATCGAGATTATCTTCTACGTATGGCGGCGCGGATTCAAGATCCTTTTTGCTGATGGCGGCGGGTGTGCGGCGCCGGCGGGTGACGCCCTGAGGGCCCGATCTACAGGGATGGCCGAAGGAAAGGGAGGAGTAGGGGAGGATAGTGCGGAGGTGGGAGGTTAGGGCACCCGCAATGGTTATAGCAAACTGCTCTCTATAATCTTGTACACGTAGGATAT
>OAMR01000438.1:0-19677 GCA_900205405.1 Echinochloa crus-galli | reverse complement strand
AACAGGTAGGACTGCTTCAGATCCATAGACTAAGAAATAAGGGGTTTGCCCTGTCGCACGACTTGGCTATGTGCGAAGCCCCCAGAGCACCGCTGGTAATTCTTGAGCCCATTTTCCACCGTATTTCTTGAGTGGTTCATAAAGTCTAGGCTTCAAACCCTGCAGTAACAAGCTATTGGCCTTCTCGACTTGTCCATTGGCCTTGGGATGAGCAACTGAAGCGTAATGTGTCTCGATCGAGTACTTCCCACAGAAGTCTTGAAATGCTTCACTTGTGAAAACAGAGCCCAAATCTGTAATGATCTCGAGAAGTATACCAAATCGATGAATGATCCCGGTAAAGAATTTGATTAGATTTTTGGCCCTTGGATTGACTAGAGGTTGGGCTTCAATCCATTTGGTGAACTTGTCGATGGCAACAATGAGCCACTCGAAGCCACCAGGAGCTTTAGTTAATGGGCCCACCAAGTCGAGGCCCCAACAAGCAAAAGGCCAGGACAATGGAATCATGCGGAGTTCATGTGCTGGTACATGAGCTTGAAGAGCAAAAAACTGGTAGCCTTGACATCTCTTGATGATATCATCAATATCTTTCTTTATTGTAGGCCAGAAAAACCCAGCTCTGTAGGCCTTTCCGACTAGTGTACGTGAAGCAGCATGGTAGCCACAAGAGCCACTATGA
Source organism: Echinochloa crus-galli (assembly GCA_900205405.1). NCBI lineage: Eukaryota > Viridiplantae > Streptophyta > Magnoliopsida > Poales > Poaceae > Echinochloa > Echinochloa crus-galli. The sequence continues at coordinate 18,995 of OAMR01000438.1, read as the reverse complement.
ATCTCTGTAAGCAGAGCTCGACCTTGATCGGCTGGAATACACTTCATCAGCACGTTGACGGATGCGCCCCGTCGATAGAGTGCATTGTTGACAACTACATAATTTGCGGCCCTACGTCTGATGCGAACTTGTTCTTCCTCGAGCTTGGAGAGTTTATGGTACTCAATGAATGGAGTGGTCCAATCAGTGTCGATGACCATGATCTGAAGATCAAGTCGAGGTGGTTCTGAAACAGAATTTGTTTGGACTGGTTTTACAAAATCTCTGCTGGAACATCTGATCTTTGTGATCCCATCTTGGACAGAGAATCAGCAGCCACATTGTAATCATGAATGACATGATGAAATTCTAGTCCAAGGAAGTGGCGTTCGAGCTTACGGACCTCCTTGACATATGCATCCATTGTTTCCTTTGTGGCATCCCAATCCTTGTTAACTTGATTGATAGCTACTGCAGAATCTCCATATACACAAAGACGTTTGATACCAAGTGATGAGGCTAACCGAAGGCCGTGTAGCATGGCCTCATATTCAGCTTCATTGTTAGTGACTGGAAATAGAATTTGTAAAACATACTTGAGTTGTTCACCTTTGGGGGAGATTAAAAGAACTCCTGCAGCACCTCCTTCCGGTTTCAATGATCCATCAAAGTACATGACCCAATGCTCTGGATGAGTAGTTGTTCTGGAATATTGAGTCTCCAACCACTCAACCGTGAAATCAGCCAAAGCTTGAGACTTGATTGATTTTTGTGATGTGAAAGTGAGGTCATACGCAGCTATTTCTGCCTTCCACTTGCTGATTCGCCCAGTTGCGTCTGGATTGTGAAAAATCTAGCCAAGAGGAAATTTAGTCACAACAGTAATGGAAAAGGACTGAAAATAATGCCTTAACTTCCTGGAGGTGATGAAAATTGCATACAGCAATTTCTGGACTTGAGGATAGCGGATCTTGGAGTTAGAAAGTACTTCGCTGATGTAATAAACTGGCCTCTGTACTGGAAAAACATGGGCTTCCTCCTTTCGTTCGACCACAATGAATGTGCTAACTACGTGTGTGGTATCCGCAATGTATAAAAGTAAGTGTTCACCTTTGAGAGGAGCGACAAGTACCGGGGGAGTAGTCATGTACATCTTGAAACGAACCGAATTCCCAACGAGGAGAATCTGACTCCCTGTACCCTCGACATAGTCACAGGAAATGCGGCTATCTCGTACAGAACTCATCTCAGTCGAATATCACATCCATACAGCGATAAATTAGATCCATACATGACATATATAAAAACATAGCGTCTGGTACATGCCCTCTGGGCTAAATCGACAATAAGAAAAAGCTACGCAGCGGTAGCTAGAGCATCGGGGTCCACCTCCCCACAGGCAGCCTTGAGCGTAGCGCACACCCTTCAGTCGTACCAACCGTCCTGGTTGAATTCACGGTCTGAGTCTTCACCTGCGAACCCAAAGTCTGTCCCCAAGGAAATGGGATAGGTTCACGTCACCAACCATTTAATATCTAGTAGTAAAAGTATTCAAGGATTTAAGCCGGGGTTTCCTATGCGCAGCAGCGAAGTATTCCCAAGTTCATCTCATCACCAACTCCTTATCTCACCAGAGATCTCACACACCCAGAACAGCAATCAGCCTCACAACCACATCGGGCTCGTCCAGCCTCAGCAGGTTCCCGCAATTCATCATCCACCAACACCTTGCACTCACTATTCGACTCGGTGAGCTCCCTCCCCACCTTGTCTCAACAGCCTCAGCTGGACCAACCTCTCATAACCCAACACAAGGATAAGAAGAGAAAGCAGAAACCCAAGCTAGTCGGAACGTATCAGAAGCGGGTCGTCCATAATCGTGGACACGGCTATACGTATAGTTTTCACTCTGCAGAGGTTGCACTCCAAGAACCATCCGGGCTGCGAGCTGGTGTACGGCCAACTTGAGACGTAGCCCACAGCAAAGACCCCAAACAGTAACAGTGCCATACTGCCTCCCTGGGCTCGGGAAACACTCTGAGCTAACAGCTGCCCCAGGGTCGTGAAACCTTCCCACCGGGGCCAGTCGGGGGCCGTGGTAAATCAGGGAGAGTACGCCGCAACGAGTCCCCCTTACACATATCAAACTCGAATCTCCTACAGGTCCGGCACCTCACTAAGTAGGCTTGCTGGAACCCTCCCCAATCTGGGTAGATGGTGAGCACTGTAATCCACGTCTGAAAGACGATCTCGACTCGGTCCTTAATTTTCGGTAAAGCGAGTATCAGCATCAAAAGCGATCCGCCGCAACGGTCCGCAATCGGCACCCATAACAGGTATAGCCGCCCAAACTCCTCAAGTAACCAAGATCCAAGAACCATGTACCCGCAAAAGGTACTCCGTAGGGACTACCCGAGTGTAGCCCCCAAGCACCCCGATCAAACGATCGAGTTGTTATTACTCGCTTACACCGCCTAGCTGCACTACACCTATGAAGTGAAATCAAATATCTAATCACCATAGTCAAGAAGAATAAGAACATAAGCCCTGAATCTATTTGTCATCACAGTTACAAAGAACAATGTCTAATTCTCAGAGAAAAAACTAGAGCTACACAAAACTCAAATCTTAATGTGGTGGCAGCTACTGAATATATTAGTAAACGGCATGAGCTAGGGTTGGGGCGACCAGGGGCGCGCACAATATGGGCTAGGCCCAACAAATTTAGAAAGCCAAGTTGGTACAAATTCGATGGGACAACACATTGTTTCGTCATTCAAAATGATCCACGAGGCTTCTAGAGCTTTCTAAACTTTCCAGCGCATCAAAGAACACATCAATGGGGTACTTATGGAGACATGGCCGTTTTGGTGCAGTGTTGTCTGCTGACTCTGAACCGAACCTGAAGCCCATTTGAAAAACGACATGTCGATCGACTTGAAATGTCCATCATGTACTCCCTCTATCATGTAATACAATGCATTTTGGCTTTTGTAGATACATAACAAAAGCAATCTACCTAGACATAGTGTACGTCTAGGTGCATAGCTTATGTTGTGTATCTAGAAAGGCTAGAATAATGTGTATTACCGAATGGAGCCTAGGCAACAAGTGCCTCACGACCGTGGATCCAGTTGCGCCGTCTGCGGATCTTCAGAGAACCAGTTGCAATGTATATAGTTAATAATTTCATATTTATTGAGATAATCATTTTTTAGGAACTCTCACCGGCAGAAATGTAAATCACCTGTACGACGTTATAAGTCGATCAGACCTTCAAATAGGTCCTTATAATTCACACACACAATTATATCAGATACCATACACATATATAGACTTGTATATTATCTCACACACATTACAGGGCGTAGTCACAGAAGCCGTTGTTGCATTTCTTGCTGCACTGGTTGCCGCATCTGCCGCAGTTGTCCTTGTCGGAGAGCAGGTCGACGCAGCGCCCGCCGCAGCAGGTGCTGCGATCGTGCTTGCAGACCTTGTTGCAGCCGCCGCAGTGGTCGGCGCTGGCTGCTGTGTCCACGCACTGCCCACCGCAGCACGCCGGGCCAGGGCTGCCCGGAGCGAGGCACACGGCGGCTGACTTCTTGGAGCAGGCGTACGACGGCAGCGGCGGGTTGTTAGTAAGCAGGAACCGGCTCCTCCTTGCTTGGGTACCTGCAGGGATGGTGGTGCCGGCATCAATGACCGTGGCGGCAGCGAACACCATGAGCAGGGCGACAGTGGTGAGTTTTGCCATGGTGAAGTTCGAGTTCTATACTTCTTTTGCTGTGTGACGGCGAGTTGCTTGTGTGTTTGTGTGTTGGGAATGTTTTGGGTGTAAGGGATTTATATAGAAGAGATGGATGATGAGAGGAAATGAAGTCAGCGGCTAAACTATCGGCGGTTGACTTTTGATGAAATTTGGAGTTCAAAGCAAGGGAGTCTGATGGCGCCGGCTCGCTGCTGTTGGGTGCAATCTCAGATGAATTTACGGCCGCCCTCACATGCCATGCTTCGAATTATGGACACGTGTCAGGAGAAAACATAACAGAGGACAGATTACACATACGCAGGATCGGAGCAGAGTTGCCTGCAAGTACAAGCTTGTGCGCTAGCTCAACAGAAAAATTGAAACACAGGTGCATGATTCATCGTACTTGGTGTGGATATTCCCCGAGATTCATGCGATGAATTTGCAAAGTGCAAAACGATCAAGAAGCGCGTGCTAATTCATTGAACACATGCATAATAACCAACCCAAGGGTCAGCTTATTAAGATCATGCCAAATATTTTAAATTAGGGAAATAGTGAGCTAAATATTTTAGTTGGTGCCAACAATGGTTGTGGTTTTGATGGAGGCATTAGCCCGATCTTTCATAAGCTATGGATATGTCAATTGGTGTACTTCTCGAAGTTGGCGATCCAAGTCATTCAAATTGAAACCCTGCAACCACTACAACGTCGCTCCATTGGTAATTGACCTCTCCGTGAAGGCTTTCGTTGCATGTGAATCGAGAATACAAACAAGAACGTGAAGAGCGCAATCTGAAATTGCAAATTTGTATGAAGTGAAATCAAATATCTAATCACCATAGTCAATAAGAACAAGAACATAAGCCCTGAATCTATTTGTCACCACAGTGACAAAGAACAATGTCTATTTCTCAAAGAAAAAACTAGAGCTACACAAAACTCAAATCTTAATGTGATGGCAGCTACTGAATATATTATTAAACGGCAAGAACTAGGGTTGGGGCGACCAAGGGTGTGCACAACATGGGTTAGGCCCAACAAAATTAGAAAGCCAAATTGGCTCAAATTCGATGACATAACACCTTGTTTCGACATTCAAAATGATCCACTGGGCTTCTGGAGCTTTCTTAACTTTACTGCATTTATTATCAACCATGCAGAACGTAATTGATCTAAGGCTTTCCATGGATGCGAGTCTAGAATACAAGCAAGAATGTGAAGAGTGAAATCTGAAATTGAAAATATGTATGCAAATATACAAGGTTCAAACTCTTACTACGATAGTACTAACCTCCGCAGTCAAGAAGAACGAGAACATAAGCCCTGAATCCCAGTAAAAGAATTTGTCACCACAGTTACAAAGCCCCTGTTTAGATCCAAAGTTTCTCTGTCCAAATTTCACTATTCATCTATCACATCAAATCTCTCTCCTCATACATGGAGCACTAAACGTGGGTAAATAAAAAACTAAATGCATAGTTTTAATGAACACGACGAGACGAAACTTTTGAGCCTAGTTAGGTCATGATAGGACAACGATTACGACAAACAAACGAAAAATGCTATAGTGTCCGATGTGACTTTTCTACCAACTTTTCGCGGGAACTAAACACACCCAAAGAAGTGAAGAACAATGTCTACTTCTCAAAGAAGAAAATAGCGCTACACAAAACTCAAATCTTAATGTGGTGGTATCTACTAAATATATATATATCATTAAAAGGGACGAACTAGGGTTGGGGCGATCAAGGGGTGAGCACAACATGGGCTAGGCCCAATAAAATTAGACCCATGTTGGCTCAAATTCGAGGACATAACACCTTGTTTTGTCGATACAAAATGATCCTTCTTGAGCTTCCTTAGCTTTCAGATGCATCAAAAAACACCTCAGTGGGGTACTGTATGGAAACATGGTCGTTTTCGTGCAGCGTTGTTCACTGACTCTAAACTGAACTTGATGCCCATTTGAAAAACAACTTGTCGCCCGACTTGAGATAAATAGGTCCTTGTAATTCACACACACAATTATATCAGATACCATACACATATATAAACTTGTATATTATCTCACACACATTACAGGGCGTAGTCACAGAAGCCGTTGTTGCATTTCTTGCTGCACTGGTTGCCGCATCTGCCGCAGTTGTCCTTGTCGGAGAGCAGGTCGACGCAGCGCCCGCCGCAGCAGGTGCTGCGATCGTGCTTGCAGACCTTGTTGCAGCCGCCGCAGTGGTCGGCGCTGGCTCTTGTGTCCACGCACTGCCCACCGCAGCACGCCGGGCCAGGGCTGCCCGGAGCGAGGCACACGGCGGCTGACTTCTTGGAGCAGGCGTACGACGGCAGCGGCGGGTTGTTAGTAAGCAGGAACCGGCTCCTCCTTGCTTGGGTACCTGCAGGGATGGTGGTGCCGGCATCAATGACCGTGGCGGCAGCGAACACCATGAGCAGGGCGACAGTGGTGAGTTTTGCCATGGTGAAGTTCGAGTTCTATACTTCTTTTGCTGTGTGACGGCGAGTTGCTTGTGTGTTTGTGTGTTGGGAATGTTTTGGGTGTAAGGGATTTATATAGAAGAGATGGATGATGAGAGGAAATGAAGTCAGCGGCTAAACTATCGGCGGTTGACTTTTGATGAAATTTGGAGTTCAAAGCAAGGGAGTCTGATGGCGCCGGCTCGCTGCTGTTGGGTGCAATCTCAGATGAATTTACGGCCGCCCTCACATGCCATGCTTCGAATTATGGACACGTGTCAGGAGAAAACATAACAGAGGACAGATTACACATACGCAGGATCGGAGCAGAGTTGCCTGCAAGTACAAGCTTGTGCGCTAGCTCAACAGAAAAATTGAAACACAGGTGCATGATTCATCGTACTTGGTGTGGATATTCCCCGAGATTCATGCGATGAATTTGCAAAGTGCAAAACGATCAAGAAGCGCGTGCTAATTCATTGAACACATGCATAATAACCAACCCAAGGGTCAGCTTATTAAGATCATGCCAAATATTTTAAATTAGGGAAATAGTGAGCTAAATATTTTAGTTGGTGCCAACAATGGTTGTGGTTTTGATGGAGGCATTAGCCCGATCTTTCATAAGCTATGGATATGTCAATTGGTGTACTTCTCGAAGTTGGCGATCCAAGTCATTCAAATTGAAACCCTGCAACCACTACAACGTCGCTCCATTGGTAATTGACCTCTCCGTGAAGGCTTTCGTTGCATGTGAATCGAGAATACAAACAAGAACGTGAAGAGCGCAATCTGAAATTGCAAATTTGTATGAAGTGAAATCAAATATCTAATCACCATAGTCAAGAAGAACAAGAACATAAGCCCTGAATCTATTTGTCACCACAGTGACAAAGAACAATGTCTATTTCTCAAAGAAAAAACTAGAGCTACACAAAACTCAAATCTTAATGTGATGGCAGCTACTGAATATATTATTAAACGGCAAGAACTAGGGTTGGGGCGACCAAGGGTGTGCACAACATGGGTTAGGCCCAACAAAATTAGAAAGCCAAATTGGCTCAAATTCGATGACATAACACCTTGTTTCGACATTCAAAATGATCCACTGGGCTTCTGGAGCTTTCTTAACTTTACTGCATTTATTATCAACCATGCAGAACGTAATTGATCTAAGGCTTTCCATGGATGCGAGTCTAGAATACAAGCAAGAATGTGAAGAGTGAAATCTGAAATTGAAAATATGTATGCAAATATACAAGGTTCAAACTCTTACTACGATAGTACTAACCTCCGCAGTCAAGAAGAACGAGAACATAAGCCCTGAATCCCAGTAAAAGAATTTGTCACCACAGTTACAAAGCCCCTGTTTAGATCCAAAGTTTCTCTGTCCAAATTTCACTATTCATCTATCACATCAAATCTCTCTCCTCATACATGGAGCACTAAACGTGGGTAAATAAAAAACTAAATGCATAGTTTTAATGAACACGACGAGACGAAACTTTTGAGCCTAGTTAGGTCATGATAGGACAACGATTACGACAAACAAACGAAAAATGCTATAGTGTCCGATGTGACTTTTCTACCAACTTTTCGCGGGAACTAAACACACCCAAAGAAGTGAAGAACAATGTCTACTTCTCAAAGAAGAAAATAGCGCTACACAAAACTCAAATCTTAATGTGGTGGTATCTACTAAATATATATATATCATTAAAAGGGACGAACTAGGGTTGGGGCGATCAAGGGGTGAGCACAACATGGGCTAGGCCCAATAAAATTAGACCCATGTTGGCTCAAATTCGAGGACATAACACCTTGTTTTGTCGATACAAAATGATCCTTCTTGAGCTTCCTTAGCTTTCAGATGCATCAAAAAACACCTCAGTGGGGTACTGTATGGAAACATGGTCGTTTTCGTGCAGCGTTGTTCACTGACTCTAAACTGAACTTGATGCCCATTTGAAAAACAACTTGTCGCCCGACTTGAGATAAATAGGTCCTTGTAATTCACACACACAATTATATCAGATACCATACACATATATAAACTTGTATATTATCTCACACACATTACAGGGCGTAGTCACAGAAGCCGTTGTTGCATTTCTTGCTGCACTGGTTGCCGCATCTGCCGCAGTTGTCCTTGTCGGAGAGCAGGTCGACGCAGCGCCCGCCGCAGCAGGTGCTGCGATCGTGCTTGCAGACCTTGTTGCAGCCGCCGCAGTGGTCGGCGCTGGCTCTTGTGTCCACGCACTGCCCACCGCAGCACGCCGGGCCAGGGCTGCCCGGAGCGAGGCACACGGCGGCTGACTTCTTGGAGCAGGCGTACGACGGCAGCGGCGGGTTGTTAGTAAGCAGGAACCGGCTCCTCCTTGCTTGGGTACCTGCAGGGATGGTGGTGCCGGCATCAATGACCGTGGCGGCAGCGAACACCATGAGCAGGGCGACAGTGGTGAGTTTTGCCATGGTGAAGTTCGAGTTCTATACTTCTTTTGCTGTGTGACGGCGAGTTGCTTGTGTGTTTGTGTGTTGGGAATGTTTTGGGTGTAAGGGATTTATATAGAAGAGATGGATGATGAGAGGAAATGAAGTCAGCGGCTAAACTATCGGCGGTTGACTTTTGATGAAATTTGGAGTTCAAAGCAAGGGAGTCTGATGGCGCCGGCTCGCTGCTGTTGGGTGCAATCTCAGATGAATTTACGGCCGCCCTCACATGCCATGCTTCGAATTATGGACACGTGTCAGGAGAAAACATAACAGAGGACAGATTACACATACGCAGGATCGGAGCAGAGTTGCCTGCAAGTACAAGCTTGTGCGCTAGCTCAACAGAAAAATTGAAACACAGGTGCATGATTCATCGTACTTGGTGTGGATATTCCCCGAGATTCATGCGATGAATTTGCAAAGTGCAAAACGATCAAGAAGCGCGTGCTAATTCATTGAACACATGCATAATAACCAACCCAAGGGTCAGCTTATTAAGATCATGCCAAATATTTTAAATTAGGGAAATAGTGAGCTAAATATTTTAGTTGGTGCCAACAATGGTTGTGGTTTTGATGGAGGCATTAGCCCGATCTTTCATAAGCTATGGATATGTCAATTGGTGTACTTCTCGAAGTTGGCGATCCAAGTCATTCAAATTGAAACCCTGCAACCACTACAACGTCGCTCCATTGGTAATTGACCTCTCCGTGAAGGCTTTCGTTGCATGTGAATCGAGAATACAAACAAGAACGTGAAGAGCGCAATCTGAAATTGCAAATTTGTATGAAGTGAAATCAAATATCTAATCACCATAGTCAAGAAGAACAAGAACATAAGCCCTGAATCTATTTGTCACCACAGTGACAAAGAACAATGTCTATTTCTCAAAGAAAAAACTAGAGCTACACAAAACTCAAATCTTAATGTGATGGCAGCTACTGAATATATTATTAAACGGCAAGAACTAGGGTTGGGGCGACCAAGGGTGTGCACAACATGGGTTAGGCCCAACAAAATTAGAAAGCCAAATTGGCTCAAATTCGATGACATAACACCTTGTTTCGACATTCAAAATGATCCACTGGGCTTCTGGAGCTTTCTTAACTTTACTGCATTTATTATCAACCATGCAGAACGTAATTGATCTAAGGCTTTCCATGGATGCGAGTCTAGAATACAAGCAAGAATGTGAAGAGTGAAATCTGAAATTGAAAATATGTATGCAAATATACAAGGTTCAAACTCTTACTACGATAGTACTAACCTCCGCAGTCAAGAAGAACGAGAACATAAGCCCTGAATCCCAGTAAAAGAATTTGTCACCACAGTTACAAAGCCCCTGTTTAGATCCAAAGTTTCTCTGTCCAAATTTCACTATTCATCTATCACATCAAATCTCTCTCCTCATACATGGAGCACTAAACGTGGGTAAATAAAAAACTAAATGCATAGTTTTAATGAACACGACGAGACGAAACTTTTGAGCCTAGTTAGGTCATGATAGGACAACGATTACGACAAACAAACGAAAAATGCTATAGTGTCCGATGTGACTTTTCTACCAACTTTTCGCGGGAACTAAACACACCCAAAGAAGTGAAGAACAATGTCTACTTCTCAAAGAAGAAAATAGCGCTACACAAAACTCAAATCTTAATGTGGTGGTATCTACTAAATATATATATATCATTAAAAGGGACGAACTAGGGTTGGGGCGATCAAGGGGTGAGCACAACATGGGCTAGGCCCAATAAAATTAGACCCATGTTGGCTCAAATTCGAGGACATAACACCTTGTTTTGTCGATACAAAATGATCCTTCTTGAGCTTCCTTAGCTTTCAGATGCATCAAAAAACACCTCAGTGGGGTACTGTATGGAAACATGGTCGTTTTCGTGCAGCGTTGTTCACTGACTCTAAACTGAACTTGATGCCCATTTGAAAAACAACTTGTCGCCCGACTTGAGATAAATAGGTCCTTGTAATTCACACACACAATTATATCAGATACCATACACATATATAAACTTGTATATTATCTCACACACATTACAGGGCGTAGTCACAGAAGCCGTTGTTGCATTTCTTGCTGCACTGGTTGCCGCATCTGCCGCAGTTGTCCTTGTCGGAGAGCAGGTCGACGCAGCGCCCGCCGCAGCAGGTGCTGCGATCGTGCTTGCAGACCTTGTTGCAGCCGCCGCAGTGGTCGGCGCTGGCTCTTGTGTCCACGCACTGCCCACCGCAGCACGCCGGGCCAGGGCTGCCCGGAGCGAGGCACACGGCGGCTGACTTCTTGGAGCAGGCGTACGACGGCAGCGGCGGGTTGTTAGTAAGCAGGAACCGGCTCCTCCTTGCTTGGGTACCTGCAGGGATGGTGGTGCCGGCATCAATGACCGTGGCGGCAGCGAACACCATGAGCAGGGCGACAGTGGTGAGTTTTGCCATGGTGAAGTTCGAGTTCTATACTTCTTTTGCTGTGTGACGGCGAGTTGCTTGTGTGTTTGTGTGTTGGGAATGTTTTGGGTGTAAGGGATTTATATAGAAGAGATGGATGATGAGAGGAAATGAAGTCAGCGGCTAAACTATCGGCGGTTGACTTTTGATGAAATTTGGAGTTCAAAGCAAGGGAGTCTGATGGCGCCGGCTCGCTGCTGTTGGGTGCAATCTCAGATGAATTTACGGCCGCCCTCACATGCCATGCTTCGAATTATGGACACGTGTCAGGAGAAAACATAACAGAGGACAGATTACACATACGCAGGATCGGAGCAGAGTTGCCTGCAAGTACAAGCTTGTGCGCTAGCTCAACAGAAAAATTGAAACACAGGTGCATGATTCATCGTACTTGGTGTGGATATTCCCCGAGATTCATGCGATGAATTTGCAAAGTGCAAAACGATCAAGAAGCGCGTGCTAATTCATTGAACACATGCATAATAACCAACCCAAGGGTCAGCTTATTAAGATCATGCCAAATATTTTAAATTAGGGAAATAGTGAGCTAAATATTTTAGTTGGTGCCAACAATGGTTGTGGTTTTGATGGAGGCATTAGCCCGATCTTTCATAAGCTATGGATATGTCAATTGGTGTACTTCTCGAAGTTGGCGATCCAAGTCATTCAAATTGAAACCCTGCAACCACTACAACGTCGCTCCATTGGTAATTGACCTCTCCGTGAAGGCTTTCGTTGCATGTGAATCGAGAATACAAACAAGAACGTGAAGAGCGCAATCTGAAATTGCAAATTTGTATGAAGTGAAATCAAATATCTAATCACCATAGTCAAGAAGAACAAGAACATAAGCCCTGAATCTATTTGTCACCACAGTGACAAAGAACAATGTCTATTTCTCAAAGAAAAAACTAGAGCTACACAAAACTCAAATCTTAATGTGATGGCAGCTACTGAATATATTATTAAACGGCAAGAACTAGGGTTGGGGCGACCAAGGGTGTGCACAACATGGGTTAGGCCCAACAAAATTAGAAAGCCAAATTGGCTCAAATTCGATGACATAACACCTTGTTTCGACATTCAAAATGATCCACTGGGCTTCTGGAGCTTTCTTAACTTTACTGCATTTATTATCAACCATGCAGAACGTAATTGATCTAAGGCTTTCCATGGATGCGAGTCTAGAATACAAGCAAGAATGTGAAGAGTGAAATCTGAAATTGAAAATATGTATGCAAATATACAAGGTTCAAACTCTTACTACGATAGTACTAACCTCCGCAGTCAAGAAGAACGAGAACATAAGCCCTGAATCCCAGTAAAAGAATTTGTCACCACAGTTACAAAGCCCCTGTTTAGATCCAAAGTTTCTCTGTCCAAATTTCACTATTCATCTATCACATCAAATCTCTCTCCTCATACATGGAGCACTAAACGTGGGTAAATAAAAAACTAAATGCATAGTTTTAATGAACACGACGAGACGAAACTTTTGAGCCTAGTTAGGTCATGATAGGACAACGATTACGACAAACAAACGAAAAATGCTATAGTGTCCGATGTGACTTTTCTACCAACTTTTCGCGGGAACTAAACACACCCAAAGAAGTGAAGAACAATGTCTACTTCTCAAAGAAGAAAATAGCGCTACACAAAACTCAAATCTTAATGTGGTGGTATCTACTAAATATATATATATCATTAAAAGGGACGAACTAGGGTTGGGGCGATCAAGGGGTGAGCACAACATGGGCTAGGCCCAATAAAATTAGACCCATGTTGGCTCAAATTCGAGGACATAACACCTTGTTTTGTCGATACAAAATGATCCTTCTTGAGCTTCCTTAGCTTTCAGATGCATCAAAAAACACCTCAGTGGGGTACTGTATGGAAACATGGTCGTTTTCGTGCAGCGTTGTTCACTGACTCTAAACTGAACTTGATGCCCATTTGAAAAACAACTTGTCGCCCGACTTGAGATAAATAGGTCCTTGTAATTCACACACACAATTATATCAGATACCATACACATATATAAACTTGTATATTATCTCACACACATTACAGGGCGTAGTCACAGAAGCCGTTGTTGCATTTCTTGCTGCACTGGTTGCCGCATCTGCCGCAGTTGTCCTTGTCGGAGAGCAGGTCGACGCAGCGCCCGCCGCAGCAGGTGCTGCGATCGTGCTTGCAGACCTTGTTGCAGCCGCCGCAGTGGTCGGCGCTGGCTCTTGTGTCCACGCACTGCCCACCGCAGCACGCCGGGCCAGGGCTGCCCGGAGCGAGGCACACGGCGGCTGACTTCTTGGAGCAGGCGTACGACGGCAGCGGCGGGTTGTTAGTAAGCAGGAACCGGCTCCTCCTTGCTTGGGTACCTGCAGGGATGGTGGTGCCGGCATCAATGACCGTGGCGGCAGCGAACACCATGAGCAGGGCGACAGTGGTGAGTTTTGCCATGGTGAAGTTCGAGTTCTATACTTCTTTTGCTGTGTGACGGCGAGTTGCTTGTGTGTTTGTGTGTTGGGAATGTTTTGGGTGTAAGGGATTTATATAGAAGAGATGGATGATGAGAGGAAATGAAGTCAGCGGCTAAACTATCGGCGGTTGACTTTTGATGAAATTTGGAGTTCAAAGCAAGGGAGTCTGATGGCGCCGGCTCGCTGCTGTTGGGTGCAATCTCAGATGAATTTACGGCCGCCCTCACATGCCATGCTTCGAATTATGGACACGTGTCAGGAGAAAACATAACAGAGGACAGATTACACATACGCAGGATCGGAGCAGAGTTGCCTGCAAGTACAAGCTTGTGCGCTAGCTCAACAGAAAAATTGAAACACAGGTGCATGATTCATCGTACTTGGTGTGGATATTCCCCGAGATTCATGCGATGAATTTGCAAAGTGCAAAACGATCAAGAAGCGCGTGCTAATTCATTGAACACATGCATAATAACCAACCCAAGGGTCAGCTTATTAAGATCATGCCAAATATTTTAAATTAGGGAAATAGTGAGCTAAATATTTTAGTTGGTGCCAACAATGGTTGTGGTTTTGATGGAGGCATTAGCCCGATCTTTCATAAGCTATGGATATGTCAATTGGTGTACTTCTCGAAGTTGGCGATCCAAGTCATTCAAATTGAAACCCTGCAACCACTACAACGTCGCTCCATTGGTAATTGACCTCTCCGTGAAGGCTTTCGTTGCATGTGAATCGAGAATACAAACAAGAACGTGAAGAGCGCAATCTGAAATTGCAAATTTGTATGAAGTGAAATCAAATATCTAATCACCATAGTCAAGAAGAACAAGAACATAAGCCCTGAATCTATTTGTCACCACAGTGACAAAGAACAATGTCTATTTCTCAAAGAAAAAACTAGAGCTACACAAAACTCAAATCTTAATGTGATGGCAGCTACTGAATATATTATTAAACGGCAAGAACTAGGGTTGGGGCGACCAAGGGTGTGCACAACATGGGTTAGGCCCAACAAAATTAGAAAGCCAAATTGGCTCAAATTCGATGACATAACACCTTGTTTCGACATTCAAAATGATCCACTGGGCTTCTGGAGCTTTCTTAACTTTACTGCATTTATTATCAACCATGCAGAACGTAATTGATCTAAGGCTTTCCATGGATGCGAGTCTAGAATACAAGCAAGAATGTGAAGAGTGAAATCTGAAATTGAAAATATGTATGCAAATATACAAGGTTCAAACTCTTACTACGATAGTACTAACCTCCGCAGTCAAGAAGAACGAGAACATAAGCCCTGAATCCCAGTAAAAGAATTTGTCACCACAGTTACAAAGCCCCTGTTTAGATCCAAAGTTTCTCTGTCCAAATTTCACTATTCATCTATCACATCAAATCTCTCTCCTCATACATGGAGCACTAAACGTGGGTAAATAAAAAACTAAATGCATAGTTTTAATGAACACGACGAGACGAAACTTTTGAGCCTAGTTAGGTCATGATAGGACAACGATTACGACAAACAAACGAAAAATGCTATAGTGTCCGATGTGACTTTTCTACCAACTTTTCGCGGGAACTAAACACACCCAAAGAAGTGAAGAACAATGTCTACTTCTCAAAGAAGAAAATAGCGCTACACAAAACTCAAATCTTAATGTGGTGGTATCTACTAAATATATATATATCATTAAAAGGGACGAACTAGGGTTGGGGCGATCAAGGGGTGAGCACAACATGGGCTAGGCCCAATAAAATTAGACCCATGTTGGCTCAAATTCGAGGACATAACACCTTGTTTTGTCGATACAAAATGATCCTTCTTGAGCTTCCTTAGCTTTCAGATGCATCAAAAAACACCTCAGTGGGGTACTGTATGGAAACATGGTCGTTTTCGTGCAGCGTTGTTCACTGACTCTAAACTGAACTTGATGCCCATTTGAAAAACAACTTGTCGCCCGACTTGAGATAAATAGGTCCTTGTAATTCACACACACAATTATATCAGATACCATACACATATATAAACTTGTATATTATCTCACACACATTACAGGGCGTAGTCACAGAAGCCGTTGTTGCATTTCTTGCTGCACTGGTTGCCGCATCTGCCGCAGTTGTCCTTGTCGGAGAGCAGGTCGACGCAGCGCCCGCCGCAGCAGGTGCTGCGATCGTGCTTGCAGACCTTGTTGCAGCCGCCGCAGTGGTCGGCGCTGGCTCTTGTGTCCACGCACTGCCCACCGCAGCACGCCGGGCCAGGGCTGCCCGGAGCGAGGCACACGGCGGCTGACTTCTTGGAGCAGGCGTACGACGGCAGCGGCGGGTTGTTAGTAAGCAGGAACCGGCTCCTCCTTGCTTGGGTACCTGCAGGGATGGTGGTGCCGGCATCAATGACCGTGGCGGCAGCGAACACCATGAGCAGGGCGACAGTGGTGAGTTTTGCCATGGTGAAGTTCGAGTTCTATACTTCTTTTGCTGTGTGACGGCGAGTTGCTTGTGTGTTTGTGTGTTGGGAATGTTTTGGGTGTAAGGGATTTATATAGAAGAGATGGATGATGAGAGGAAATGAAGTCAGCGGCTAAACTATCGGCGGTTGACTTTTGATGAAATTTGGAGTTCAAAGCAAGGGAGTCTGATGGCGCCGGCTCGCTGCTGTTGGGTGCAATCTCAGATGAATTTACGGCCGCCCTCACATGCCATGCTTCGAATTATGGACACGTGTCAGGAGAAAACATAACAGAGGACAGATTACACATACGCAGGATCGGAGCAGAGTTGCCTGCAAGTACAAGCTTGTGCGCTAGCTCAACAGAAAAATTGAAACACAGGTGCATGATTCATCGTACTTGGTGTGGATATTCCCCGAGATTCATGCGATGAATTTGCAAAGTGCAAAACGATCAAGAAGCGCGTGCTAATTCATTGAACACATGCATAATAACCAACCCAAGGGTCAGCTTATTAAGATCATGCCAAATATTTTAAATTAGGGAAATAGTGAGCTAAATATTTTAGTTGGTGCCAACAATGGTTGTGGTTTTGATGGAGGCATTAGCCCGATCTTTCATAAGCTATGGATATGTCAATTGGTGTACTTCTCGAAGTTGGCGATCCAAGTCATTCAAATTGAAACCCTGCAACCACTACAACGTCGCTCCATTGGTAATTGACCTCTCCGTGAAGGCTTTCGTTGCATGTGAATCGAGAATACAAACAAGAACGTGAAGAGCGCAATCTGAAATTGCAAATTTGTATGAAGTGAAATCAAATATCTAATCACCATAGTCAAGAAGAACAAGAACATAAGCCCTGAATCTATTTGTCACCACAGTGACAAAGAACAATGTCTATTTCTCAAAGAAAAAACTAGAGCTACACAAAACTCAAATCTTAATGTGATGGCAGCTACTGAATATATTATTAAACGGCAAGAACTAGGGTTGGGGCGACCAAGGGTGTGCACAACATGGGTTAGGCCCAACAAAATTAGAAAGCCAAATTGGCTCAAATTCGATGACATAACACCTTGTTTCGACATTCAAAATGATCCACTGGGCTTCTGGAGCTTTCTTAACTTTACTGCATTTATTATCAACCATGCAGAACGTAATTGATCTAAGGCTTTCCATGGATGCGAGTCTAGAATACAAGCAAGAATGTGAAGAGTGAAATCTGAAATTGAAAATATGTATGCAAATATACAAGGTTCAAACTCTTACTACGATAGTACTAACCTCCGCAGTCAAGAAGAACGAGAACATAAGCCCTGAATCCCAGTAAAAGAATTTGTCACCACAGTTACAAAGCCCCTGTTTAGATCCAAAGTTTCTCTGTCCAAATTTCACTATTCATCTATCACATCAAATCTCTCTCCTCATACATGGAGCACTAAACGTGGGTAAATAAAAAACTAAATGCATAGTTTTAATGAACACGACGAGACGAAACTTTTGAGCCTAGTTAGGTCATGATAGGACAACGATTACGACAAACAAACGAAAAATGCTATAGTGTCCGATGTGACTTTTCTACCAACTTTTCGCGGGAACTAAACACACCCAAAGAAGTGAAGAACAATGTCTACTTCTCAAAGAAGAAAATAGCGCTACACAAAACTCAAATCTTAATGTGGTGGTATCTACTAAATATATATATATCATTAAAAGGGACGAACTAGGGTTGGGGCGATCAAGGGGTGAGCACAACATGGGCTAGGCCCAATAAAATTAGACCCATGTTGGCTCAAATTCGAGGACATAACACCTTGTTTTGTCGATACAAAATGATCCTTCTTGAGCTTCCTTAGCTTTCAGATGCATCAAAAAACACCTCAGTGGGGTACTGTATGGAAACATGGTCGTTTTCGTGCAGCGTTGTTCACTGACTCTAAACTGAACTTGATGCCCATTTGAAAAACAACTTGTCGCCCGACTTGAGATAAATAGGTCCTTGTAATTCACACACACAATTATATCAGATACCATACACATATATAAACTTGTATATTATCTCACACACATTACAGGGCGTAGTCACAGAAGCCGTTGTTGCATTTCTTGCTGCACTGGTTGCCGCATCTGCCGCAGTTGTCCTTGTCGGAGAGCAGGTCGACGCAGCGCCCGCCGCAGCAGGTGCTGCGATCGTGCTTGCAGACCTTGTTGCAGCCGCCGCAGTGGTCGGCGCTGGCTCTTGTGTCCACGCACTGCCCACCGCAGCACGCCGGGCCAGGGCTGCCCGGAGCGAGGCACACGGCGGCTGACTTCTTGGAGCAGGCGTACGACGGCAGCGGCGGGTTGTTAGTAAGCAGGAACCGGCTCCTCCTTGCTTGGGTACCTGCAGGGATGGTGGTGCCGGCATCAATGACCGTGGCGGCAGCGAACACCATGAGTATTTAACTTAAAGTCGAGTATAAACCTTAATTGGATTTTAATTAGAAAACACATCTAAATAATCTTTAGTCAAATTAATATTACATAAAATTCAGAAAAAAATTAGATGTCAATTAACATTGCTAACGAGTAGTTTATGTCATTATGAATCTAACGCAACGAGAACGGGTTAAATCGGAGTTAAAACGTGGATTCTATGGGCTAAACAAGATTTTAGGGACCTAAACGCGATTAACCATATACTTCAGGGGCTTGCTGGTAAGATTCGCGAGACTCAGTGAACAGTGCCAGCAAAATCAGCAAAGGTTGGGGTTAGATTTGCAAAAGCTGCTCGGGTTGGGTTTAGGTGTGGAAACGGAATAATTGCAGGGTGTTTTCTGCAAGTTACGCAAGAGACATGAATAGATCTAGGGATTTACAGGGTTCTCTAGGGGGCTAAACACAAAAGAGGGGGGTTGTCTTCATCCTCTGTCC
>OAMR01000871.1:385359-407011 GCA_900205405.1 Echinochloa crus-galli | reverse complement strand
TTTGGTGACGAATATCTACGGCCTCCAAGAGTCGATGAACTTGAACAAATCTTACAAGAAAATGAGGCTCGTGGTTTTCCTGGATGCATGGGAAGCATCGATTGCATGCATTGGGCATGGAAGAATTGTCCGAAAGGTTGGGCGGGACAATTCACAAGTGGTAAACAAGGACATCCTACTATGATCCTTGAAGCAGTGGCATCAAAGAATCTTCGTATATGGCATGCTTTCTTTGGTACCCCGGGTCTCAGAACGACATAAACGTTCCTAACAAGTCACCACTCTTCATTCAAGCAAAAAAGGGGAATCTCCTACGTGCGCTATACTGTAAATGGAAATCAATATGACATAGGTTACTATCTTGCCGATAAAATATATCAGGAATGGGCAGTATTCGTGAAGACAGTTAATGCCCTCAATCGCGGAAGACAATTATTTTCATTGAGGCAAGAAAGTGTGAGGAAAGATGTCGAGTGTGCATTTGGTGTTCTGCAATCACGCTTTAATATTGTTAATCGACATCACGGTTATGGAAGCAAGCGGACGTTATCAATATAATGCAAGCTTGTTATCCTACACAATATGATAGTGGAAGATGAGAAGGAAGCAATTAGGGATGTCTTGGATTTGAATGAGAATCCAAGTGCGACGATAGCGATCCCACCACAAGTGCAGACAAATCAGAACCCTTCCAAGCTTTGCGGAGGCACTCCGTAGAAATTCGGCTATCAAAGCTCGTCCAACACATAGGCAACTCAAGAAAGATCTAATCGAGCACATATGGCAACGCTATGGAAAAAAGAAAATTAGATAAAAACACAGGTGTAACTATATATAATTTTTATAATATAATTATTATTTTTATAATTCCTAAAAAATATTGTAATCATGGTTCTATTATTTATGCTTGATATTATTCAATCAAATAGACACACAATGGTATACACAATTGCATTTATAGTTGAATCTTAAGCTACATGCAAAGCATTAAACAGCTTACAGACGGTCTCTCTGAGTTCGAGATTCTGCAGACGGCTACCCGTCTGTAGGCTGTACATGCCCTTATATTTTAGGAAAAGGGTAGCTGAGGATCTGATCTGTTTGAATCCACACTCTACCTACCACCTAGCTAAAATTTACTACTTCCTTCAACACAAATTATGGTTCGTTTTGACAAAATACAAACATCGATCTGATACTTGACCGTGGCACAAAGTACCTAATTCAGTTCCATAGAAATACTGCACTTGAACCTAGAAACTAAACCAAAGATCAAAACCAATATAATTTCGCAGATAATTGCTCACTGTACAATTACCCTATATGATACTCCTATGCCCTAACTTAATTTCTTATCAGAATCGCCATCTATCCCTAGAGCCCCGTCGGTCTCGTTGGCGCCCTCCGCGCGGCGCTCCGGCGGCGGCAGCAGCTCCGTCGAGCGGAACGCCCACAGCTCCACCTCCAACTCCCGGCCCATCTCTTTCGCCGCTGCATGGCCTCCGCGAGCTGGTTGTCCCTCAGGAAACGCCCCCACCCGGTGCCGAAGAACCGGTATCCACTGTTACACACGCGGTCTTCTTCAACCTCATGTTGAACCGCCGGCCATGGCGGTCGTAGGCCGCCACCTCCGGCCATCCCCCGCCGCTCGACTCGGAAGAATCGGTCCTCGCGCACGTGGGCCTTCTCCTCCGCCGTGAGGAACGCAGTGAGCGCCCTGGCGTCGCCGTCGTCCTCGTCGCCGTCCTCTTCCTCTTCCTCTCCCCGGAGGCAGGGAACGAGCAGGCGCATCTGGTTCATGCTGACGTCGGACCCGCTGAGCATCTTCCGGTAGACGAGCCGCGGGGCGGTGGCGCCGAGCGCGCCGAGGGCGTCCCGCAGCGCGGCGAGTTCCGCGTCGTCTCCGAGTCCTGCGGCGGCTGCGTCGTCCATGGTTCACGGGCTTACGCGCGTACAGTATGTACGTCGGTCGTACATATATATTGCCTGAAATAATAAGACATTCCGGTAGTATCGAACGCAAAAGATCTACCGTATCTGATGTTATCGTGGTCGAAAAGGAGGCTGCATGCACCACACGTACGTGAACACAGAGTAGACTTCATTTTCTCTCAAAATCGCGCGCAACCTGCATACGCAAGTACGTGCTCCAGATTGTTAGCAGCAGCGCCACGAAGTCCGAAATACTATCGCGTCACGCAAAAAGATGAAAACACTTATTATTTCAACATATTATATTATCATATCAGCTATAAACATATAGAAGTACATGTGTGTGTTACGATTAGGGTTTGTAGAGAAAACCTTCTTCTTTCCGAATCACCGCGCCTAGCAAGCAACCGTACGTGTGATACACACATTTAATAAAAATAAAATTGCATAAATGATAGTTGGTTGGAGACTGTATTGGTTACGAACGAGAGATGCGGAGGGTTTGAGGAACAAAATACATGACATGTAGGGTCGCTAGGAGGGGTAGTGTTTTAATGACTGTTGGACCTGACACTAAGAGAAGCAGTGTTTCAATGACTTATGGGTCCGTCGGTCGTCAAAAGTTTGAGATCTTTATCGTAAATATATTTTTTTGTTATATACAACTGGGCATACACTATATCTAAATAAGTAGCAAATAATTTGGAACAAATGGAGTAGTTGTTAGCCGGTTGCTCCACTACTAAAAAAATAACTGCTGGGGTCCAAACGGGTCTATATCAAGCACAATAGTCAGGACTACTTATCAATTTCGATTGGTAATAGGATTTTTTTTTCGTTTTGTTGCATTTAGTTGCCCGTTGGCGACCAATCGAAATCTCTATATTCGTGTATAAATAAATATCTCTAGGAATACTTATATTTGTGGACGGAGAGAGTACATCAGATATGAGAATGGTATATACTCATGTCTTTGTTAATAATTCGAGTACATTTTTATTACTACGACGCTGTCCGACGTGAGAAATGTTAATAATCAAGGTCACAGCTAGCGTCCATCGTCCAAAAAAGATACTCCGTAGTTGTCATCTGCGCCAAGAAAGGTCGAGACGTTGAGTATATATCCTCGAGAGCGAGCGAGTGATATGATGACATCATATATATTACAGTAGTACAGATGGTGTCAATTGCGAATTGAATCTGTCGAGTGATGACATCACTCTCAGATTGTGTGGCACGTCGACCTTAACTTATCGATCGCATACTACGTGCGTGATATATATGTATGTCGTTGGAGTAGGGCCACAATATACGTAAGCTCGTCCCCTCTTCTGTCCTTTGCGATGGCTCGAGATCTCCATGCACGCATGCATGCATGTTCCAGAGCTAGCAGATCAATATAATTAGCGGTCGGGCGCAGACGATGCATCAAACATTCATGATTCATGCTAGATGTGAAGTAGCCAATGAACGTGGAGATTCGTCAACATCAGTATAAATGCATTCTAGTCATAAAGATCGATGATGAATTTAAGGGACTAGTACCTCTAAAGACAGAATCGAGATTTCAATGCATTATTACTACTGTCCAGAACTAACGACGACTATATACTAGTGATATACTCCGTATACGGTGTACTCTGAATTGTATCACATTGCCGTGTTGCTGCTAAATTCTAGGGTGCACATACGGAGCGAGTAACACTGCATTACCTCTAAATATGAAATCTATATTTCAATGCATTACTATTTCCGGTGTTTAGAGTACGAGTTATAATAGAGCCGGTACAATTAGTATATAGCACAGGTCTCTATATGTAAGTTTGTTTATAATTGTATAGAATTTGTATGAGTATAGACTATATAAGTAGGCCTTGTTTGGATCAATCCCAACTAAAGTTTAGCTAGTTAATTGTTATAGGTAAAGCTTTAACAGATAAACTTTAGCTGGAGCGATTTCTTTAGCTAAGTTTAACTAGTTTTAGCTGGGTTGGAGCAGCTAGGAGCCATTTAGCTGGTGAAGCCCTGTTCGTTTGGTTTATCAACCATCACCCAGCAGTACTTTTCTCTCAGAACAAATTAGTCACCGGCCAGTAGTATTTTTCTCTCAGAATAAATCAGCACCAGCCACCAGCAAACGAACAAGACAGAAATGTCGAGACCGCGTGCAGTCTTTGTAGACTAGTAGGACTTCGAAGGTACGGGTGTTTGCAGTACATACATAGAAGTCGAAGCGTGCACTTCCCATCCACCTGTATTTCTCAGACTCAATATCTATATCGGCCACCAAACCTAAGACGTTTTTGTTTTAAGAAAGTTAATCAGAAAAGCTCCTTAGAATTTCTGTCCATTTTATCAAGTCTGTGCATACCCCAAGTCATTAACAAGACACTAAAAAATTTCTTCTCCCCTTGCAAGATGGTACAGACATCCAAAGACTGCTTGTGACCTGTGTATGACGAGAAGTTTGTGTTCCATAACATTCTCCACAGGAAATCCCCATGACTAATGTACTTTTCTGCATGATAAAGAAAGTAATAGAGAGATAACCTTTGATAATGGTAAATACAGCATTTGAAACCGAACATGTCTCACTGGCAGCATGCAGAAGTGATTTAGCCATGCCATTTCCTGAACCCTTCACACATGACAAGACCAGGCCTGTTTGATCACCTTCAGAAATTTCTTAGTGTTTTGGTTAACATTGTTCGTACCTGCTGGAACCACCAACAATGTTAGAGCTGCTCTTATTAATGTCGAGACCTCGTGCAGTCTTTGTAGACTAGTAGG
Source organism: Echinochloa crus-galli (assembly GCA_900205405.1). Taxonomy (NCBI): domain Eukaryota; kingdom Viridiplantae; phylum Streptophyta; class Magnoliopsida; order Poales; family Poaceae; genus Echinochloa; species Echinochloa crus-galli. Next base: position 402,289 of record OAMR01000871.1, on the reverse strand, counting down.
ACTTCGAAGGTACGGGTGTTTCATGTTTGCAGCTTGCATGCATATGGTTGGCGTTGTGTGTACGTGGAGGTACGTGTCGTCTGTTTTAATTTCTCACACAAACTAATCAATATGTAGCGATATGATGATGGCTCGTGTCACCTACACGCACGCACGTCCTGTGCGGCATACATATATGTAGCGATATGATCATGGACACGCGCGATGCATATCTCGCGGCAATTCGATCAATAAATAAAATCTGGCCGTCGCTGCACACGTGACAACACACGGCACACGATCTTCTGTGACATGATAAATACGAAAATTATATAATACTACCTCAGTTCTAAATTACTATTCATTGTTGACTTTTTTTTATCATTTTTTACCATTCGTCTCATTCAAAAATTTTGTCCAAATATATAAACCAACAAGTTATATTTGAAGTATATACAATGATAAAGCAAGTCACGTATAAAATAAATGATACTTGTGAAATTTTTAAATAAGACGAATGGTCAAACGTTAAACGAAAAAGTCAACAACGAATGGTAATTTGAAAAAGAGGTAGTAGTTTTTAGGTTGGAATTGGGCAAATGCAAATGGATCGATCGTGGTGGTCGTCGATTGACGAGGGGACGCAGTGCAACGATCTGTCGTCGACCCAATCACCCAAGATCGACCGGCCAGCAGCCCAATCTTTGTTGGATTCCCTGCATTAATTCACTCCGCCCGCGCGTGCCATATATGGTCATGTTTCTTTGGCTCCTTGGCGGGTGAAAATTTTCTAACCGTTAATTAAGGGTATTATATTAAATAAAATCAGTTTATCTACAAAATTCCGAGTTAATTTACGAGACCTATCTAATAAGTCTTCTGACCATATGATTAGAGGATGGTTACTCTGTAACATTACTATAGTAAATTATGGGTTAATTAGGCTTGCTAGATTCGTCGTGCAAAGTTACACTTTTTCTTAAAAGTGTTTTACATATAAACTTCATTTAATACTTCATGAACGTAAGATTCTCCGGGAAATTTTTTTACAAAGACACAGAAACACGGCTTGAAAATTTTTTACAAAGACACAAAAACACGCCATATGTGCATGCAATGCAAGATCATTTATTTAAAAGGGGGGCGCCGGCCCGGCCGGGCTCACCGTATATAAATTGCTTCCTCGATCGCGGTTGCCGTTAACGTTTGGCAGGCAGCTAGCAGGACCAGAGAAGGACGACGTCCATTAATCATAATCACGGCCGGAGTCGACGCGAGAACGTACGGCAGCCGAGATCCATCAGCAACCTTCCTTGCGTATGTACAGTACAGCCGGGACCTGCGTGTGCTAGATACTACGTACTGCTGGCTAGCTGCTACCATGCTTGATCGTGTCGTCGATCTGCTAGTAGGTACCATGCGTATACCATATACGTACTGCAAGTGCACGCGCAGAGAGTCATCGATCCATCATCATCATTACGGTGACATGCATGCATGGTGTACGTATACATACATACTCGACCCTTGTCTGAAAGTAATTAAGATGGCGTACGTAATAACGAGGATGTACAATTGTAAAAGAGTAAAATTCATTGGCGGTACATCAACTTGGCAACAAGTGTCATCCAGGTCCATGTACTTCTAAAATACACATCCAGCTACAGCATCTAGGTCTAGGCGTCGACACGCGTCCTAACGGGCCTCGGGACGGACCCGCAAGCTGACTGGGCACGCGCTCATCTGCTATGACATTTTTGCACATATCCCCTCAAGTAACTTTAAGGTGTAGATAGGGTCCCTAACCACCGGCTCCAATTATTTTCCCTGTCTCCATCCCCAATCCGAACCCTAGCCGCCGCCGGCAGGCGATTCGCCGCTCCCAGGCGATTCGCCGCCGTTCCTGTCCGTTGAGGCTTCAATTCGCGACTCCAGGCATGGAAGGGAGCTCCAGGTCATCGTCCCCGACCCGACGGAATGGGAGGGCAAACCTTCCACTTATTGTCTGCACTGATTGCAAGTGCAAGATGGTTCGAGCACTCAGGGCAAAGACAGATGAGAATAATGGACGGTACTTCTACATCTGTAGTAGTCGCAAGGTGAGTACTTTAGTCTTTTAAATGTACAATTTCAGTGACACTGATTGAATGATACGATTTCAATTTGTTTCAGCGAGATGGGAGTGGATGCCCATTCTGGTACTGGGAGAATGAATACGAGGAGTTCTTGATGAGCAATGGATATCTCCCATCAAATTATCAACCTGTGTTCAAGAAGAATAAAGTGGAGGATCTGGTGATGGCCAAGGAGCGTCCAGAACAGATTGCTATGAAGAGTGGAACATACTGTTATGAAGAGAAGATGGATTTGTTGCTAGAAATTGCTAGGACAATGGTTATGTTTGTTAGTTCTGTGTGTAATTGGTGTGGTTACCAATATGTATGCAATATTCAAGAGTGGTTGACCTTGTGTACTTGTTATAAATATATGACTGAATGAATGAATGATCAAGAATGGTGCATCTGTGCCTGTGTGTTTATTGAAATGCCCAGCATGTTGATAATGAATATGAAGGCACAAAAATTTAGTGAAATGCCCAGCATATATGACTGGATGTAATTTGGTGCTGACCCATTACATAAGTTGGTTCCTATTTAGGAATTTTCCTTTACAAAAGATCAAAAGTGCTATTCAGGAATAGCCATTGTTTCACTTTCATTTACAGCAAAGCCTCAAAAGATGATCACAAAGCGGAGCATTCTCTCAGTTTGCTGCTCCTCCTTTCTTCCTTGCAGCTTCTCCTTTCTTCTTTGTAGCCTCCCCTTTCTTCTTTGGAGGTGCAGCCTTCCTCTTCCCTGCAGCAGTTTTGCCTTCTTTTGTTGCAGTTGTCAATGGTGTAGGTCTTGCAACAGGTATGTTAGAGCTGATGAAGGTAGAGTCTGGCAGTGGCTGATGAGTATTAGGTCTTGCAATGGGTGTTGCTTGAGATCCCTAGTGATGGCAAATAAGCATGAGTATGGTGGAGGTAAACAAACATAAGTTGCAACAGGAGCAAATAACTAGCACCTTACATGTTCCATCATTTGCATAAGCATGGTAGAGCTAAGTTGTGACATCATCATGACAGAACTTGCAACAGGAGCATCTTGAGAGAACCACTGGGAAGTTGGCAGATCCTACATAAACATTCATTAGATAATTTATATGCTACTGTTAAGTTTCACTTAACTGCAATAACAAGTTTGGGTGTCACCTGTTCTGGCACAGGAGGTACCATCTGTGGCTCTTCATGGTTAGGTTCTTGAGGTACATGTTCCTCTTCCACATAATCCTCAGGTCTGATGCCCATTTTCTTTAAATAACAACCTTTTGCATTGTGATTTTCCTGTTTACAGTAACTGCATCTAATTATCACTCCATGTTTGGACAACTTAGGACCATTCTTTCCCTGGATTTCACATGGTTGTTTCCTCCTGCATCTTTTAGGCCTTCCTACTTTCTTCTCATACACAGGAGCTTTCACTACAGGGCCATTCACATGTTCCCATGTGCTCTTATCCCTGCATGGCATGATGTTGCCTTCATATGCCTTGTTGAAAGCTTCCAGGGTGTAGCATGCATGTACCATACTCTCAGGGGGTATCCTCTCATGCCTTAAGCATGAGATGGCATGTTGACATGAAATTCCTGTCAAATTCCACTTCCTGCACTCACATTCCTTGGTGTTAATATTGACTATGTACTGAAAGTCTCTATCAAGCACTTGAAAAACCCCTTGACCAGCAGGCAATGCATAACAAACATTAGTATATTCTGAATTCTTGGCTACTTTCTTCCTTATCTTTGGACAAATGTTGCCTATAAACTGCTCAGCCAGCTCCTTTTGCTTGTTGTAGTATCTTGTCATAAGCTGTTGCTTGACCCTCTCAAACATACTCAGGATTGGCATCTCTCTTGCTTCCAAAATATACTTGTTGAATACTTCACAGTTATTATTCAACAAAATGTCAGACTTGGGAAATTCTGAAAAGTATGCCCTTACCCAGGTGTTTGGAGGCATTCTCTGCAGCCAATTATATGCATCTTCATTTAATGCCTTCATTTTTCCCATGTGGTACTCCCATTTGGCTACTGTACTAGCCCTTGCACAAGTCCATAGCTGGTTCTTCAAGATCTCACCTTTAAAGCCTGCATCCTTGAAATTGGAGTAAAGATGTCTAACACAGAAGCGGTGTTCTGACTCGGGGAAAACCTCCTCAACTGCAGGAATTAAGCCCTAGTATTGCACAAGAATATGTGTCAGTTAGATCCTACGTAAACATTCATTAGCTAACTAAATAGCATTGCACAAGAATATGTGTTACCTTCTGCTTATCAGTCATGACAGTCCAAGGATATGTGTTCTCAATGCCCAGATCTTGCTTTAGAGTCTCCAAGAACCACTTCCATGTTGCCTTTGATTCAACCTCGACAACAGCTAGAGCAATTGGGTATATGCAGTCATTTGGATCAATTCCAACAGCAATTAATATTTGCCCTCCAAATTTGGTCTTGATGTGGCACCCATCAAGACATATCAAAGGCCTACAGCCAGATAAAAAACCTCTTTTGCAAGGATCCAGTGACATGTAGCAGCTAGAAAAGTGACCACCAGATAGGTTCATAAAGAATGATGTGCCTGGGTTACTTCTCCTGAGCTCATGTGCATAATCCCACAACTGGTTATATTGTTCACTGTCATCTCCATATATCTTCTTCATAGCTATTCTTCTAGCTCTAGCTAGCTTGGTTCTTGAAGGAGTCAGATTCCATTCTTTCTGTACTGTTCTTGCAAAGTTAGAGATACTCATCTTATCATCAGCTCTAAATGATTCCAAGTACTTGTCAGCTAGCTAATTTGCAGAGCACTTCTTTAGAACCCACTCCTTTTGACAGTTGTGTCCTCCAGCATAATTCTTGATTGTAATTGCCTTCACTCTGCTGTCATATGATCCATAGAGTGCCCAGGGACAACCATCTGCACAATGAGCCCTGATTCTCATCTTCTCATTCCTTGGCATTTTAATCTCAACTCTGTTCTTCAGACTATACTCTGTAATTGCTGCTCTCAGTTTCTCTATTGTCTCAAAAACCATTCCAACCTTAAAAATAGGGTTACTCAGGTATTCTTGTCTAAAAGTTTTGAACTTTATATTGACTTGTGCATCTCTATCTTCATTGGGGAGTACCAACTCATCATCAGAATCAGAATCAGTGGATAGCTCTTCTCTCATTGCAGCTCCATCACCTTTCAACCTGCTTCCCTTTGCCTTCTTTAACTTTGCAGTATTCTTGGCAACATAAATCCCTTCTTCCATCACATCTTCATCCACATGATCATCAAACAGATCATCATCACCATCATCAAGTTCATTGTCACTGTCCCAGAAATCTGAGTCTTCACTTGCTTCATCAGGAGCACTGTCACTTTCTTCAACAGTAGGAGTAGTTTGGTGGCCTTGTTGCTTCCTGGGACTTAGATTCCTATAGAATTCTGGTAGTTTCTCTCCTTGATTCTCCTCAATGTGAACCACCTTAGTTGGACTGACCACTTTTGAAAGTTGTGTAATTGGGTTGGCTACAACATCATCCCATGGACCACTAATAACAGTATCATCATGGTCAAAGTATACAACAAGGTTCTTGACCCTATCCACTATTGAACACATCACATTGGTGTCTGAATCACCATGTATAATTCTCAATCCATCAGACAGTTCTGTCCCTGGTAGCAGCCAATAGTATTTCACATTTGGTGTTTTTGGGTAATGTAGTTCTTCCAACATATCATCCAGCCACAATGTCGACCATGTGTCAACTTCACAATGATCATACCAGTTAACCTTTCCATCCACATAACTCCTCAAGTACCCAAAACCAACAAAAAAGCCGCCATGATGAACCTCTACCGAGAACTCGTCAGGATTGTCAGCTAAGATATATGCACGAATCAAAAGAACCATAGATTAGACCCCAAGTTTGAAACCTAAAACCCCAACGAAACCCAAAGTTTGAAACCCCGAAACCCCAACAAAACCCCAAATCCCACTCAGATTGGACATAAATCGAGAACTCCTAACCCCAAGATTAAAACTTCTACTATCCTACATGCACTACTTCATCATATCCGTCAGCGATTACAAGAGATTGAGTCCAATTAACTCACCGTATGATGGTGCAGGGTCGGCCTTCCTCCGCAATCTCGGAGCCATCGTCGTCTCCCGCCGCGGCGGATGACTACGCCGCCGCCGTCGCCGACGGAGGGTACAGTTCGCCGGCAACCCCCTTCGTCCTGATTGGGTTCGCGGCGCCGAAGAACTCGAAGAGGTGGGGGTGAATCGAATGGAGGGGACACGGGTGACGAGGGGTTTTTTAATAAAAAAAGCAGATGAACGCGTGTAGGCCAGCGTGGCGTGCCCAGTCAGCTTGCGGGTCCGTCCCGAGGCCCGTTAGGACGCGTGTCGACGCCTAGGCCTAGATGCTGTAGCTGGATGTGTATTTTGAAAGTATATGGACCTGGATGACACTTGTTGCCAAGTCGATATACCGCCGGTGAATTTTACTCATTGTAAAATGAGCGAGATCGTCGTCCGTTCGTCAGAATATAACGACGACTGGTATCTGAAGGAAAAGAGGATTAATTAATGCAAAACAGAAAGTCTGAACCATTACCTGAAGTGAAGGGTGCAGATCGGGGTGGTGGTGCCAGCGCTCAGAAGAAAACTACTCCATCCTCCAGCCAAAGAACATCATCATGCACTCCCCGAGGCACCGTATAGATCGACGAAGTACGATGAGCAGTAGAGCATTGATGGGACTGTACGATGAGCAGCGAGAGGGAGAGTAGAGTAGCAGTTATTTCTGCCTATATATAAGTTTGAATTCTCCGGGTCTTTTTTGTTTTGTTTTTGCTACTCTTCGATTGTTTACCGTTTAGCTAGTGTATAATTTTTTTAACATTTTAATAAAAAAGAGAAAAATCATTACCTATAAATAAATACTGACTTATATTATCGAAGGAGGCCTTACCGCGACCTTTTTGTCCCTCTTAAGGGAGTACAATGCATGTGATGTAGTCCTGTTCATTTGGCTTATCGGACACCAGTCAACAGTTTTTTTCAGAACAAATCAACATCAGCCAATCAGCAATATTTTTCTCTCGGTATAAATCACCATCAGCCGTCAGGAAGCCGAACAAAGCTGATTAAAACCCACGCCTGCTGCCGGCCAGCCAGCCCACGAGGCGACGACTGGTCAGCAGTTTCCTCTCTCGTCTCGCCTCAACAAAGCAATATCACCCGGTGGATTCCGTTCTGCACCAGCCCAACGACGCCTCTTTCATCAAAGGCCCACATACACGGGCCGCCTGCGCTGCTGGAGCTGGATCAGGAAGCAACTGGGCTGCCTGCCAGCCAGACGGGCTTTGTTGCAAACTTGCAATTAACAATTAGAATGGATTCTTTTGCACAAAGACTACAATACAGGTAGCAAAAAAAATAAGAAAGAAAGAAAAAATGAGCTACGAACAGGCTAGCTTGTGGCACCCACTAGAAAAACAAAAGGCATCTCGAGCACACGCTGCAGCCACAAGTCTGTCTAATCTGAACTCACACGGATCACAAAGCTAGGGTTGCTGCATTGCATTTCCCCGGTTGCATCAGAGATCACCAAGCAGGAGTCCCTGCCGCTTGGCTGACTTCTCCTGCCGTTTCTTCAGCTTGCACACACGAGCAGCAACATCATGGTTAGTGACAGCTAAGAATCGTCTCATCTCTTTCCGAATCTCAAGCACTTGCTGTGTTTTACTTCGGACATGCTCGACGAAGGCAGCATCTGGGGTGCCTTGGGTGCTTTATCCTTGGCGAGCTTCTCCATCGCGCTTATGAACTTGCGCAAGTGCCTGATGTATTCGGGATAAGTTTCCAGGTTGCAGTGACCCCCGCCTTTGATCCATAGGGGCTCGTACTTCTCCTTTGCTAGCTCCCATAGCCGCTTGCCGTGAGTGAAGTCGACGATGTCATCGGCTGTCCCCTGCCATATGCACGGTTCAGCAAGTCCAGATGCAAACAATAAAATTAATGGGAAGTGGACAGGTGGTAATATGGGAGCTTTTGGTCTCATGACTTGTTCAAAATTCCCACCCAAAAAAAACTTAAGAAAAGTTGATTGGACTTTTTCAAAAAAAAAGAAGAAGTTGATTGGGCACGAGACATTGTTCAACAATATATGCATTTGCATACAACACTAGGAAATAGATTGAATGCACTTCAGGGACCATATATAGGGGCATATACGTCCTGAGTTCCTGACTAATCCGAGAGGTGTACAAATCAGACAAACTATTCCAGCACGTTCTATAAGAAAAGGATTAATTGATTGCACAGACCCACAAAGTGATTTGATACTGGAAGTACATAACCATGCCAGCACACACAAAGACAGACTATTACGATTCCAAGTACGAGCAGCAAGCCTATAGACTATACTACTATAGTAGTACCATTGGTCATACATTTGAAAGTCAAAAAAGACACAGGATACAGCAATATACAAAAAAAATGCTAGAAGACAATATGTTGCTAAGGTTAGTCAAAGCAACATATTCTTTTTCCTTTTCCAAAGCAACAGATTTACTATTCCTTATACCTTTTCAAAGCAACAGATTCAGTATTTTAGGGAAATTTATTCAAGAGTTACCATACCATGGGGCCTAGTAGAATATTTGTACTTACACATTTTCATTATATTCAGAGTGTGTGAAGATGCCATTCTTGTTTCTAAAAGGAGCAAAATTTTGAAATTGTATAGGCGGTGTATCAACATTTGTAATACAGTGAATAACATAAAAAGATGACAAGAGAAATAGAGATCAGGAAGGAAAAAAAATAGATTGCTTCAGATTGAGAAAACAAGGTCAAAAGCCTACTCACATGTATGACTAACACAGGGCAGTCGACCTGCTTTATTTTGTCGATGTTCTGTAAAAACATGAAAGTTAACCAGATTATAGGATGATAAGTAAACATAGTTCTGCACCAGAAAGGAAATAACCAAATTATAGTTCAGACTTGCCTTGAAGATATCAAACCAAAGTGTCACTTTCACTGGATAGAGAACTCGTATGCCAGAGAGTATACCGCTGTGAAGGACAACCCCTCTTAACTTTTCCAGACGTGAGGCCAAATGCAATGTTGGTCCACTTCCAACTGATTGCCCATACAGAATTAAATCCTCTTCTTCTATCCCATACTCCTTTTTCAAGCAATCATAAACAGCCTCTATGTCATAGTATGTGTTGTATTCTGATGGCTGTTAGACCACAAAAGGAACACTGTCAATATGTATTCCAACCTGGAAAACAGATACAGCTAGGCACACAAGTACATGGACAGGAACGTGCCTACCATCATTTATTTGTTTCGAAATCGAACTGTTCAATGGTTCATAACTCTCTCTGTGACTTACGGGAACAAGCACACATGCAACTTTATTGTTTACGGTGTTAGCAAGTTCTTGAGTAGGCATGATCACTATAAATTGATCTGATGGTCCCTTAGTTTAAAACTTTGGGAAAAGTATGGCTACCAGAACAAAGGTGCCATCATTATCTAGAACCAGAAAGCAATGGTGACCCGTTCTTTGTGGAGCATTGATAATGAAGGTGAAAATTGAATGAGGCTAACCAGCCATTTGCCAAAGTCCTGTCCTGGATGAGGCTAATGAAGATAGAGTACCTAATAATTTTTTTGCTTTCAGAAAGGGTGCCCATACACCTATTGAAGAACATGGGATTGATTATGCTAAAAGGATAGGGAACAGTCCAATAAAACAGTTGATAGGAGTCATCGTTAACGATGTGGTACAATCATACACAAGAGACATCATGATCTCAAAACAGAAAATAATTAGTGGTGATACGACATGACCAATCTAATCCAAAAAGGCAACTTGACGGCAAATTTAAGCAACAAGAGAACCACACTTCAGCTCTTTTTAGAAACTTACTTTTCCTGTAGAGGCACCATAACCTGAATAATCATAGCTGAAAAGAAAACAGAGAAAACAGCTTCAGCCGCATGTAACATATATCAAATGGAAAATGTCCGCAAGTAATCCAACATAATAGTACAAATTCTATTGTTGTAAAGAAAAGTCAGCATTCCATCAATTCGAGATAGCAACTTTTCTGGTGTGGAAAAACTTTTGTTCCTAAAGTCAAACAGTAGGAATTGACTAGATCACTCGAAAGTTATACATCCAGCTGCCTCTGAAACTTTGGTCTGGATGCAGAATTTCATAGGTGTATCCTGATGGTTTTCTTTGGTTGAGCAGAACAATGAGCTGGAAAAAGAACAGGTGACCCTGTGTCCTTTTGCCAGGCACCAGTAGTTCTACAGTCTGCAACTCTTGACTCCTTCAGAGAGTCATAACGACAATTGGCACAAAATTTAGCCTGATTCACGCATATACAACATAATCAGGCCACACGTTTCGCAATATTTCATAGCTGTACATCTAACGCTGTGTCAGAGTGGTGGCCAGTAACTAACTGAAATTGTTGAAGACAAGAACAGCGGGGGTGCACCAGGACCCGGTGCAGCATTTATCAGCAACAGAACAAGACTTGACGAGCAATATAGTACAATAATTGGAACTGTTCATGAGACATGGGATCTTCTTCACATTAACCTCAGATCAGAATCCTCATGCCTTCCCCAAGTAGACAAAAAAGTAAGAAATTACTTGGTAGTTTTTCACTTTTTCTAGCTCCTGATTCCTGGTAAGGAGATCAGTACAGCAAATGACTGCCATGCAGAAAACAAATCTGATGTACCGAACTATTCATGATAGGAAAATTAAACGAGAGCACATGAGGTCACGGTTAGATTTAATCCATGAATTAGTTGGTAACATGGAAGCGAGCCATCAACTTCATGCCGAATTGCACGCTCAGTGAATTTACAGGGATTAAAGGAGAATTATTAAATACTAATCAGCTAGCCACTTTTCATGATTCAATTGAACCGATTGTTTAAGAACAGAGACAAAAATCATATCTCCTCGAAATCAATTAAAAAAGCTCCAAACACCACCAAATTATTGTAGCATCTGGCTAACTTGCAAACAGAGAGTACAGAGCATCTCCAAGAGATTAGCTAAAAAGACTAGTCAAATTTACTGATTTACCTACTCTCAAAACTAGATTTGCCTAACAAATAACAGAGTAATCCAACAGATTCTGTAAAGATGGCTAGTGAGGTAGGCTAGCTAAAAATAGCTAGCGAATGGGGTGGGATATTTATCTTTAGAAAACGATTTGACTAGTCTCTTGGAGATGCTCCAATTCAATTAAACCTCCTTCGAATCAAAGCAGCATGCGTGTAATTCCATGACGTACTGACAGCGAACAGCTCGCCAATCCACTCCCGCAGAAATACCGGGTGGGAAATTGCTCGGAGGATGCCCGCAAAAAAAAACTTGGAGGAAACGAGCAGAAGCAATGGAGGTGTGGAGGGTATGATGGCGGGTGCGAGCTGTGTAACCTCATGATGTTGACGCGGAGGTGCGCGCGGAGCTCGACGAAGAGCCCGAGCATCTGGCCGAGGTCGGCGGCGTTGCCGTGGGAGTAGAGCAGCGTGAGGCGCGCGGCGGGGTGACGCCAGAAGGCCGAGACGACGCGCGTGCCGGCCCTGGTGGGCAGCGCGCGCACCTCGACGCCGGCGTCCGACGACGACACCCCCGTCATCCGCAGCAGGCCTCCGGCGCCGGCGCCGTCCTGGGCGGGCTCGACGCCGTACGTCGCCGGCTCCGGCGGGAAGAAGGCCAGCCGCGCCGCCACCGACGACGTGACGTTGCCCATTCTACCCTTGCCCCTGCCCCCGCCGCATGAGCCTCCCCAATGGCCGGCTGGCTGCTGCTGCTGCCTATTCCGGGGGTGGCCGCGCAGGTGGAGGTGGTGGCCGCAACGTGAGGTGGTGGGTGGCTCTTGCTCGCGCGGAGTTGCGACCTCGTCTCTTCCCTCCCTCCACCCTTTTCTTTTGAGGAAGGAAGCGGGTGGACAGGTGGAGTGGAGAGGAGGCGCTCTTCTTTCTTTTTCTGCCTTCTTTTCTTTTCTTTTCCACTTGTTTTTAAAAAGAATCTCGTATTTATCCATTTCCTTTGTAAATCTGAATCGTAAGCCTAGCTTTCAAAAAATCACAAATATTTCTGTTTTCACATAGAAATAGATACGTGCACTCACAACACATTCTTATCAACACATATAGGGGCATCCACCTTCATCAAAACCTAAATTCATAAATCTTAATATTAAGAAAGTCACCTTAATGTATCATTTAATTGGATAGAGGAAACTGGCATGTTGTATGCTTGAGTCTTGATTAGCCGAACAGGGCCATCGCAAGTAGCAGCGGTCAGGCCTTGTTGTCTTCTTGGTGCATCCACACACAATTCACCGGTACTCTTTCTGATTTGATTAAATGCTTCTGGTTGCCATTCAAATAATAAACCCCTTACAATATTTATTTAAACATTTAACTTCTTTAGATGTGTCATTCAAAATCCGTATCACTACTACAGTCAGCATACGTTTGTGGATGCCGGAAGAAGCGTTGTGACTCGTGAGCTTTGTGTGAAGCATGCAGCAGCAAGCAAGCAACGAATTGAAGGGGGGTGGTCAAGATTCGGTCAAAAGCTAAGCAAAGCACAAAGGACCGTGGCGACTGACTGACCAGTGAAATGATGAGCGAGTGAGATTGGCTGCTCTCGGCTCTGCGGCTGGGTGAGCCACTGTGGCGTGGCCCCCGCCCTAGCAGCAGCAGCAGCAGCCTGTCAGGCTGTCACCCAGTCACCCACCCCCTCAAGATTATCACCGATGCTGTCAGGGCTTCTGTTAAATCTGTCTGTTCTCCCCCTCCGTTCCTTAACCGGCATTCCAATTCCAACTATATATATGTCATTGGTGCGTTCAGTCATCTTATGCGAGAAAACATGCCAAAAATGCATGGAGCTAAGCTGGTTGCTGAAATTGTGACCAAGGGGGGCAGGTAAAAAGGAATTGACCCATGTTCTGTGAGCAATTAATTGAGAATTGCATGTCCCAGATCCACGAGAGCAATGCTCACAGGCTTGTACAGTGGGCAGAACATTCTCATTGCGCTCATCTTTTGAAGCCTCTGCGTAAGAATGATTGCGTGGTAAAGAGAGAAAGCAAATGGGTGCCACCGGATGTCTCGCCATGGAAAAGATAGCAACGTTGCATCTCCCGAATCATCAGCTTTTTTGTGTGCAAACGTACACACTGACAGACGTAAACTTCCTGGCCATATATCTACGCACATCGATCGGCACAGTACAGGACCATGTGTGCACAAGCTCACAGCTCCACCTCAACCTCAACTGGCGCGTCAATCACTTCACCTTCTTTGGAATAGCCTCCGTTTCTCGTTTATGAAGCTTCTTTTTGGTAATCACAAGTTGCTCCTTTTTTTAATCCATCATCACTATGTACTAAACAACATGTGAAAAGCAAGAGCCCTCCTAAGAAAGAAGAGAAATGGATTGTGACTGAGAAAGGCATACTATACTCTAGGAGTGCATGGCTCTATACAGCTATACACGCTCTCCTTTTGTGGTACTCTTTTTCAGTGCATGCGCCTTTCGCATTTCTGGTAAATGCTCTCATCACCTTCTCGAAAGTCAAGGAATGATGTCGCTTATTTCAGGCAACGCTCAACGTCATATATACATGATACACCATATATAATCGCTTGAGGTGTGGAGATGCCTGGGTGACAGAGCAATAGTATGGCTGACTAAGCTTTTTAACCTCATTTTTAGGTCAAACAAGATGCCTGAAGAATGGAGAAGAAGTATATTAGTACCGAGCTTCAAGAACAAGGGAGATGTTCAAAGTTGTACTAACTACCGTGGGATTAAGCTGATGAGCCATACGATGAAGCTTTGGGAGAGGGTTATCGAGCATCGCCTTAGGAGAGTGACAAGTGTGACCCAAAACCAGTTTGGGTTCATGCCTGGAAGGTCGACCATGGAGGCGATTTTTATAATACGACAACTCATGGAGAGACATAGGGAGCAAAAGAAGGACTTGCACATGGTCTTTATTGACCTCGAGAAGGCATATGATAAAGTACCAAGAAATGTCATGTGGTGGGCTTTGGAGAAGCACAAAGTCCCAACTAAATACATTACCCTTATCAAGGATATGTACAAGGATGCGATGACGGTTGTCCGCACTTATGGTGGAGACAGTAGTGATTTTCCAAATAAAATAGGTCTGCATCAGGGGTCAGCATTGAGTCCTTATTTATTTGCTCTGGTGATGGATGAGGTCACAAGGGATATACAAAGTGATATCCCTTGGTGTATGCTCTTTGCTGATGATGTGGTGCTAGTTGATGAGAGTAGAGCAGGTGTTAATAGGAAGTTAGAGTTGTGGAGGCATACGTTAGAGTCCAAAGGTTTCAGACTTAGCAGGACTAAGACCGAGTACATGATGTGCGATTTCAGTGGGACTAGATATGAAGATGGAGATGTCAGGCTTGATGGGCAAGTGGTGGCCGAGAAAGATACCTTTAGGTATTTAGGATCGATGCTGCAAAAGGATGGTGACATTGATGAAGATGTTAGGCATAGAATTTCAGCCGGTTGGTTGAAATGGCGTCAAGCTTCTGGTGTCCTCTGTGACAAGAGGGTACCACAAAAGCTAAAAGGTAAGTTCTATAGGACGGCGATTCGCCCGGCGATGCTATACGGTGCTGAATGTTGGCCTACTAAAAGGCGACATATACAACAACTGAGTGTAGCAGAGATGCGTATGTTGCGTTGGTTTTGTGGTCACACAAGAAGGGATAGGATACAGAATGAAGATATTCGAGATAGAGTCGGAGTGGCACCAATTGAGGAGAAATTGACGCAACATCGGTTGAGATGGTTCGGACATGTCCAACGGAGGCCTCCTGAGGCGCCGGTGCGTAGTGGGGTTCTACAGCGGGCCAATAATGTTAAGAGAGGTAGAGGGCGACCCAAACTAACTTGGGACGAGTCGGTTATTAGAGACCTTAAAGAGTGGAATATCTCTAAGGATTTAGCTATGGATAGGAGCGCTTGGAGACTAGCAATTAATGTGCCTGAGCCGTGATCTTTGCTTTCTTTTCTGCTTTCCTCTAACTCTTTTTCTGTTTTTTTTGACCTTTTGGGTTTCACCTCTAGCCTACCCCAACTAGCTTGGGACAAAAGGCTATGTACAAGTTGATGGTGGCGGACTTCAGATTTCGGGTACGTGTCCAGCGGGACAAACGTGCCAAGATAGCGAGAACGAAGTGGTGGAAGCTTAGAGGGGAAGCAGCGCAAACTTTTAAGGACATGATGTTAAGCGAGGGGCCTTGGGAGGACGGAGAAGATGCAGACGACATGTGGCTAAAGATGGCAACATGTGTTCGGAAGGTGGCTTCAGAAGTGTTTGGCGTGAGTAGGGGAGGAAAACAAGAAGCGAAAGACACTTGGTGGTGGAATGACGAGGTGCAAATGGCTATTAAGGAGAAAAAGGAATGTTTCAAGCGCCTTCACCTTGATCGGAGTGCAGCCAATATCGAGGGCTATAAATGTAAAACAGGTTCATCTGATACATTCCAAAGAAGCAGATCGCGTAGGAGGTAAAACTTCTCTGAATAGCTTCCACAATAGATACTCTAAAGTAGGCAGAGACAGGTAGGTTTTCTTGAGGACCTCCCTTACTAATTTGCATAAACCGGGACCTAGCTTACAATAGTACTGCATCCCAGACCACTAGTAATGTATGGAAAGTGCATTTTTTGACTACTGCTATCTCTTAGACCTTTTCAAGGAAACATCAATGCTAGTTATACTTTTGGAGGCACGCATAAGTGCATAACATGATAATAAAACTTCAGTAAACAAGTTACCTCAGCGGTAAGTGCTCGAAGTTCTTGATCACGAGATGCTAAAAGATGGGCAAGATCGACCTGAAAATTAAAAGGCAATCAATCATTTCAAACATTTAGGCAATGAAACATTTAAATAACTGATAATTGATCAGATGCAGCATGCGCACGCAGAGAGAGAACCTGAGGAGTGGTTCCAGCATCAGTTCTCTGGTACTTGCTTAAGCATTCTTGCAAGCGCAGGACCTTATGAGAAAAGAAACATATTGTTAATCAATACTAAAAGGATTCCGAAGCTCCTGTATTTGCAGTTTAATATAAGCAGCTGGGCTTAACCCCTTGCTCTAGAAAAGAAATATTATGAAAGCTGCACTCTTCTGTATTCTAAAAATGCTTACAAAGTAATTTAACCTTAGAGTAATAGTAAATTGACTATCAGTCTTCGTCACTTTCTGCCAGTCCATAAAATACTAAGACTTCTAATTCTGGTGCTTATCTTGCCTACAAAGTTAATAACATGGATGCCAAAATAGTATTTTGCAGTAACATAGGCAATCAAATTTAACAATGCATGGCTGCAGGTTAGTCAAGGACTTCTCTGAAATTGAACAGAAATTAAGTATACAAAGGTGAAATAGAAATTTGGTGAGGTGCTATCAACTATTTTGCATGAAACTTCCGTGTACCTCCTCACTCAGATAATGAATATTTTCCCTTTGGTACTGAAGTAACGCCATCTGCTGATCAGAAAGACGGGCATCATAATACCTGGAGAGAAAAAATACATCAGCTAGCCAATCTCTATGGCAGTATGTTAAGAGAACTACTAAAAAATTACATGCTTATGGCTGTGTTACTTTTGGAAACACGTGTTTGTTTTCCCTGCTAGACATGAGTGTAGATCATTATCAAATAATTCTAATCGACATGGCTATGCGAGTGTAAGACTAGCATTTTCCACTGTTAGATGATAAACCACAAACAACTCC
>OAMR01000871.1:353240-374611 GCA_900205405.1 Echinochloa crus-galli | reverse complement strand
CACTGCATGAGACCGCCTATTAGACAACACCAATGTACTTGCCCTGATAATCCTTTTAATTGACTACTGCTATAGAACAAGCAAACGATATTAAGTTTCTGGCACAATTCTTGTAGTACGAGTGATGGACTGAACGCAACAATAAATCCAATACTTGGTTAACATCTTATGCTTATTTATTTAGGGAACAAGTTCAAATTACTAATTTCTGTTTTCCCCTAACTCTAATTTCTGTTTTTTTGCCTTTTGGGGTTTCACCTCTAGCCTACCCCAACTTGCTTGGGACAAAAGGCTATGTTGTTGTTGTTCAAATTACTAGCGTAAGTATGGATAAAGTTTGAATAACCCCCCAAAGTATGTTTTGGTTCATTTTACACTCATAATTATCTCAATCAATGCAATCTACTCCTTTGTAAGATTTGTATTTTTTGTTCCTCCATGCACAGGTGGGGTTTTAAATTAAAATTTTGTGGGATGATATAGGGCCACATATATTTTTTTTAAAAAAATACAATACGAATTTGTCATCTTTATTTCTCATAAAATTCCATATCAATATGTTTAATTTATTATTATATACCATAGGCTTTCAAAATAATGATAAATAAATCATAATGTATTTTTTAAAAATAATTTATGATTGCCTCTATTATACCACAAACTTTCAACTTAAAACAACATTTGTTGCATGGAGAAACAAAAAAGACAATCTTACGAAGGATCGATTAAGATAGTTGCTGGTGCAAACTGAACCAAAACATATTTAGGGGGTTATCCAGACTTTGTCCATACTTGAGGGTGGGAATTTGGAGTTTTTCCTTTATTAGCTTATAATTTAATCTTTTCTAGCCTTTATCTTTAATTATTTTACTTATAACATTCTTCCTTCCTCTTTCCAATGGCCATGCACAACATCAGTCTGCGCTGCAAGTCAACACTATCCATATCCTACTCCTGCATTTCACTGCACAATCTTGCAAGATGCCCCAAAGAATTTCTTTTTTTCCAGTCACTATGTTATTCTTCTGACCAACCAGATTGGAACAAAATATGTTCAATGTGAAAGTTCCATACGGCAGATTGCATTTTGACATGACTTCAAGGGTTACTGTTTCTTGTGAAAAAATGATTTTACAACCCCCAGAATAAGGATATTAACATGGTTTCACCTCTAGCCTACCCCAACTTGCTTGGGACAAAAGGCTATGTTGTTGTTGTTCAAATTACTAGCGTAAGTATGGATAAAGTTTGAATAACCCCCCAAAGTATGTTTTGGTTCATTTTACACTCATAATTATCTCAATCAATGCAATCTACTCCTTTGTAAGATTTGTATTTTTTGTTCCTCCATGCACAGGTGGGGTTTTAAATTAAAATTTTGTGGGATGATATAGGGCCACATATATTTTTTTTAAAAAAATACAATACGAATTTGTCATCTTTATTTCTCATAAAATTCCATATCAATATGTTTAATTTATTATTATATACCATAGGCTTTCAAAATAATGATAAATAAATCATAATGTATTTTTTAAAAATAATTTATGATTGCCTCAATTATACCACAAACTTTCAACTTAAAACAACATTTGTTGCATGGAGAAACAAAAAAGACAATCTTACGAAGGATCGATTAAGATAGTTGCTGGTGCAAACTGAACCAAAACATATTTAGGGGGTTATCCAGACTTTGTCCATACTTGAGGGTGGGAATTTGGAGTTTTTCCTTTATTAGCTTATAATTTAATCTTTTCTAGCCTTTATCTTTAATTATTTTACTTATAACATTCTTCCTTCCTCTTTCCAATGGCCATGCACAACATCAGTCTGCGCTGCAAGTCAACACTATCCATATCCTACTCCTGCATTTCACTGCACAATCTTGCAAGATGCCCCAAAGAATTTCTTTTTTTCCAGTCACTATGTTATTCTTCTGACCAACCAGATTGGAACAAAATATGTTCAATGTGAAAGTTCCATACGGCAGATTGCATTTTGACATGACTTCAAGGGTTACTGTTTCTTGTGAAAAAATGATTTTACAACCCCCAGAATAAGGAGACCTTTTGGGTTTCACCTCTAGCCTACCCCAACTAGCTTGGGACAAAAGGCTATGTTGTTGTTGTTGTTGTACGGTACACTGGTACAGTACATGCAAACATGTTCCTGAAATGCAGCTGGCGTATACAAGTACCTAGTTTATAGTTATAAATCCGACCATTAACACATGCTGAATATGACAAATGCAGTCACACCTATCCTCAGGAGGTGGGGCCATGACCTCATCATTCCCTTTACCCTCTCTTTATCAGCTAGGTCGGGACCACAATCAGCTCTGCCTTTCATGGGCCTGAGGCGGTCAAAGGGAGAAAGGGCCCGGTCAACGGAAGATTTTCCCTCGACTGGCTGCATGTGGCTACCAGAATAGAAAACGCACACGAGCAAAGAACCATGCAGCTAAGCTACTTCAGGCCTCATTAAACCTTAACCTCCAACAAGCTTGCATACCACCCCATCTCCCCAAAATTGCAACCCGAGCACTACCAATGAGTTCCATTATTCTCCGAAGTAACAGCATCAACAAATCTTTTTTGTATGGAGAATTTCTGTTGGAGCCCTATATAATTGTAGTTAGATAACCTCCTACCACCTATTTTCATCATGGTTTTTTTAATCCATATCAAAACAAGAAATTAGAACATGTCACACCAGATCAAGGCATACATGTCAATTTTGATTTTGTATTGATCGAAATCATCTTCTGTACAGCAATAACTACTGACGTATCTACTGTGTAAGCACTAAACAGGTCAAATATGTACAGCGCCCGGGAGCTTTGTTATCTTACCCACTGGGGCAGCTATTTCCACACTTTGACAACGCCGTCTCTGCTGGCTGATATCAACCTCTGGCTCGACAAGTTGAAGGATGCCAACGCAAGTATCGCGTCTCGGTGGCACCCAGCGGAGTCTGCGGCGGCCACCGCGAGCTGTGACTTGGGCGTCAGACCAGAAACCGTGGTAGTCTGTTTGTGCATTTCCTGGACAGATCAGGAAAGTCTGTAAGAATTGGTGAGCTAGGCGAAAGAACTACCCAACAAAGGAAAGAGGCTGGTACCTGCACGACTTGTACTCCAAAACTAGATCTTATATCATAACGCTCATCGTTCCCAAATGCTTTCTCCAAAATATCTCCTTTTGCCGAACGGACTTCTTTGGCCGAGGGACCAGCGATACAGAAGCTTTGCTCAGGCCTTCAAAATTGGCAAACATAAAAACATCACAATGTCAGGTGGCAGAGTTAAAAAAAGATTAACATGCAAGAGTGCAGCACAGATAAAATTGAACCTGGCTTGATCCCAGTAACGGATTTTCAAGTCTGTTCCTCCGGTCAATAGATCACCGCCAGGTAAGGGAAGCAAAGAGCGTATGCCTGGATGGCGTACAGGTGGGTCGTTCAATTCATCGATTCTGTACTTATAATTGCCAGATCGTCTTACATCTTTAGTTGTTGACTTGTTAAGAGGTCTTAATGGTGACTTTGGCATCACAGCTTCATTCTCAGTGCTTGCCGTCCTAAACACCTGCATAGGGACATTGGATATGGTTTAGTTCACTTCTTAAAAAGGTCCAAGTGCTTCTTAGAACATGACATAAGGAAGATGAAATGCCGGTATAAATCTCCTGTGTCAGGAGCAGATTTAATTCAGGAATTCTATTATGGCATCAGAAATCTCTATATATAACAATGATAAAGCGATGGTGATATATTCCACCAACAAACCTCATAAAATATTAATCATTAATATCTTTATTACCTGGTGGCAGCTTCCATTCTCAGCATTCCATAGGGAAACTTCGTTGCAGCCGGCAGCAACAAAAACCAATGGCCTTCCAGCAGAAGATATTGAACTAGGTGGAGGTATAAGCAAGCACAGTTTCTCTATAGGGCTTACTGTTGAATAGTGCCATGAGTTAACAGGCAACAAAAACCTATTATCCCACAATGTAAGGACACCTCTCGAAGAACCTGAGATGAACCAATTTCCACACTGGCCCACAACAAGTGCCGATATATAGCCCTCCTCCGGTGAGGATTTAAACGACCAAGATTCTGAGTTGGTCCTTGTATCCCATTTATGGACGCCACAATGTTCAGTGCTGAAAAGGACAGTTGGGCTAAAGCTGTCGCTTGAACAATTTACAACACTGAGAATTGCGCCTTCCTTAATATCATTCCTTTTTACATCAACAATACCAGAATACCTTTCCACGGCACCACTAACACCGCGCGCACAATCAACAGAAAACAAGTGTAGTGTTCCATCACTTGCACCTACAACAACCTGTGAAGTACCACGAACCATTGTCGTACACAAAGCTCGGCTAGTACCCGTGCTGTACGTTAACCTAGATCTGAAGGCGATGTCTTTTTCCAACTTTCTTGTATCCCATATCTTGATACTTGAGTCATCAGAAGCAGTCACAAAAAAGCTATTATCGATTGACACGGCGATATCATTGACAGATGAGCGATGCTCCTGGAGATGTGCCACTAGAATTCCACGAGGCTTCCATCCAGTCTCCAGGTTCACTGCTGATCTGGAGAAGGATGGCAGTCCTCCAGTATCAGAGTTTGGAATGTTATCCCCTTGCAAAGAGGAACTACTCTTCATAGAATCATTGATGCTTAAATCTCGCTGCTTGCTACTGAAATAATCATCTCTGGTCTGCACGCCTGGGCGGTTGGGTTCCAACCATGGTAGCCTTATTGATGCTTTATACACCGAAGAATCAGGGACCATGTGTGTTTCTCCTAAACCCCGCTTGTCAGTACAAACAGAATATGATGGTATTCCTTTAGATAAGCCATCATAAAAGGAACTATTCCCAGCAGATGCGTGATGTGCAAAACCAGAATATAATGATTTGTCAGGAGAAACTGAATCTTTGACATCCAAAGACATGTTGCTGGAAATATTAGGGCCTTTCAATCGTGCAACATCTTCAAAATTGGTAGAGGTTCCACTTTGTGCTGTACCAGGGTGTCTTCCACCATGTACTGTCAGTTCTTTCTTGCCACTGCCCTTCAGTAAAATGTCTCCCATGTCCTGAGCATCCACTAAAGCTTCATAGAAGATTGATTTTGGCAGTGGAGACTTAAGGCATGATTGAAGAGAAGCTTCAGAGGACAAAGAAGGAGGCTCCCTGTGTAGGAACTGCCTTAAATGAGGAGAAAGGTACACATAAGTATCTACAGCACCTAAGCTCTCACTGCAAGCAGCAACGAATCTTACAGCAGACCGTTTAACCCAATTGATTGGATACCGGAGCAGGGGGAGAACCTTTCCCAAAAGACCAACAATTACTCTTTTCCTCAAATAACCACTTTTGCACATCATGGTCAAGCAATCAAGAGCATTTACAAGGACAGCCTCCATACCATCACTTAGTGCTTGTTCAAGATATGGCAAAAGATATTCCTCAACGCTCCTTGAACCAATGAAATAGCAAACAAAGACAATTTGGCCAAAGAAAACTGCACGGAGCTGCTCATCATGGTCATTTAGAAATGCTGGAAGTATAGGAAGAAGAAAATCGTTACTTTGCTTGTGCCCAAAGAAGTAACACAAATAACCTATATCCTGCAGCAGAGCTCTGCGGACATTAGGTGTCTGCTTTTGTCCCATTGCCAAATCTTGCACTATTTCATAAATACTTTTCCTCAATTCTGCAAGCTGGCCATAAATTTTATCTTGCTTCTTAACTGGTGAATCTGCAGGCAGTGATCTGGGAGATCCCACTGATTCATCCACAGGTCCAATATCAGCTATGCTACGAGAACGAAGTAGGAACCTGTAAGCTGTTAAAGCCAGCTTATGAATGTTGCTAGCATAGCAAACTCTGACACTCTCCTCTGTATCATCAGGGAGCAAAGAGAGCATTGGGAGGATGTACTCAGGGAATATAACAGCATCACTAATAGGGAAGTCTTGCACAAGACAAAGAACATCACATAAGGTTTCCAAAGCAGCACAGCGGACTATGGCAGCCGGATCTGAAAGCATCACAATCACATAGGGAACCACTAGCTGTAAGCGACTGTCATCATCTATGTATGTGGACGAAAACTTCAGAAGAATGAGACTGGCTCTTCTTAGCTCAGGTTTTTTCACACTGCGTATGCATGAGCAGAGTAATGAAGCAAGCAAGACCATGCCTTCACAGCTCACCACCTCAGAATCTATTCGTTGAAAAATGTCAAAGCTGTAGGTATCTGATTGACCATCATAACCAGCCACCAATGAGCGTAAATTACCCTTTGAGATCTTCTGCACATGGGATACAACATTGTTCTGGCCCATCAAACCACTTCCAGTTCCCCTTCCTGCTGGATTAACCAGTTGTATGGACTGAATATGGTCCATACTTTTTGTGACCTTTGTGCCTGTGCCATTGCCCCTGTTCTCCACTTCTTTGAGGAGGAAATTGATATCTCCAGCGGTCTGTTCATGGTCCACAGGAGTATTTTTCTTAGCTACCGATGTGCTTTTTTTAGAATCTCCTGGTGAGTTTAAAATTTGCTTTCTCCCAGATGGTTCACTGTGCTCATACAATGTAGATCCCTCAATTTTTTCAATCGTTGAGCTATCCATCATTATTTCAAGTATCTTTTCAAAATTTTCTTGAGTCTTCTCAACCTGCAAAAAGAATTATGTTTAGAGACTTGTGCAACAGTAGCGAAAAAACCAGAGGCTACTGCAAACTTGAATGATCCTTACCCTGGCATCTGAGTCAAGTGGAACAATATCCGAGAAGAACTTGTGCAGAAAGTTCGAAAAATAAGATGGGAACACGACAGATTCATATTTTTGCAGATAGCTTCGACATGGTAGCCTTTTTGTCGGGTCCAACTGGATCATGTGAAGTATCATGTCACGAATACCAGTATCTTGTATCTGCAAGCAAACATTTGAAATCCAACAATCCCTCTTAGTCAAAAAAAATCAGGAAATAACAGTAAAATCAGTAAGGAAACCAATTGATATGGTATGCAAATGAAAAGGTGTTTACAGGTACAAAGTTTTCACATTTAAATCGCAAAACACTCAAATCAATTTCATTTTCAGTTTTTCACTGATTAGGTCTGTAAGATATCCTGTTTCATTCAGGTCATTCTAGCATAATGCTGGAGTACAGAGATACTACAAGGCATGCTGAACTAGACTGCCCTGTTTTGTTGGCATTTGGCAGTATTAGAAATGCACAAGTAAATTGCAACGGGAAACTGTTGACATCCTCCAGCTCATGAATACAGAGATTTTTAAATTGATCTAACACCAACCCCTGTAACAGGAAATCATGAATATAAGATTTATCATGAGTTTGCTCATCTAGGATTGCTGCATTAAGTTATGCAAATATTTTGGCTCATGAAAGCTCCTTTTAGTCGAACTGAACTAATATCCATTTGAATATATCTATACTAATCTTCGCAGTGATAGCATTGTCCAATAGGATATGTAGGTAGTAGTGTAGTACTCAGGCATAAGAGGTATGAACAGTTCAGCTTTAACATTCTAGGACAGGAATGAAATATTTATGCAGATCATGCATAACAATCATTCTCATGCTGCTCTTGCAAACTTGCTAAAGATTGGCAGAGTGCAAAGGTTTGAATATGTAAGAAACGACCTATCTATCATAATTGTTTTGACAGAATGAACTAATGGTCCCATCAGAGATGGATGTGCAGAGTGCAGACACTCATTTTGCAGCTGGAAAGAATATATTGGCTGAAATGCTGCCCAAAAATTATATGTTAGAAGAATACAAATATTACAATGATTCACAATGAAGGATTAAACCTTTTCTAGAGTATACATGGGGTCATGCTGACCACGCCGATAAGATAGAAGATGCGAATACTCAAAAAGTGGCTGACCGTCAAGGAAAAGTTCAGCAAGAACGCACCTGTAAAGAAGATACACAATATTCCGTTCAACGGTCAGCATACTTTAAAAAATGGTGATCACATCACATGAGTGCAGAATTCTACCTAGTACAGTACTGCTGAAAAAATGCAAGGCTGAGGAGAAATATGCAGAATTAACGATTTGAACCCACTAATATACTTTTTGAGCTGATCTGCTCCATGAAGCTGAATACGAATGAGATGTCAAAATACTTGATGCGTTAGTACAAACAAAATGGTAGGAGAGGTCCTATCCTAAAGTTTGATTTTGACAGAAAAAGTAACTATTAAAATTCTAACTGATTGTGCTTCCAAGATATGCAAACTGATAATCAACACGATATTTGTGCGAATAAACATGAATCCCCAAAAGAATTCAAAACATTTTCAAGCAAGTTCCCCAGTTATTAGTAAAGCTGTGTATTTCAGTGCAGGCCAATCTCAAAGGTCAAGAAATAAAATGACTGAATCTATATTTTTTATTTAACATCAGTTCACTAACTTATTAGACTTGCCTTCAAATAAATGTCATCTTTCATTTGAACAGCTGTTCCCCCTTGCCACAGAAGAACACAAGGCAACACAGCCCATGAGATGAAACTAGCACACCCAAGTAAAACATACTCGTAGGCAAAATATGCATGACATGCAAAGCACATATTGTCATGCCAGGTGACGATGTTGAAAATGAACCAAAACATACTCTTAAAAATGACAAAGAAAAACGGCAAGATTGTGCAGCATACCCGAGAGAAAATATATCCATAGATGGTTGCAGGGGTGCATCTGCTGCAACTTGGGACTCCCCACCATGTTCGTAGAATCTCTGCGTAAATTGGGTTCATTCCCAACAGCAAATAAGCAACAAAAGTTAGTCATATTAGATAGAAGAAGTAGCACAAAAGTAACAACACACATTACAGCCTTCGACAAGATCACATCATAATCTGAATCTTTTCCTTCTACAAACAGCACTACTATAGCAACAATTCCATCACATTAACAATTAACATAACCAGGTTTTGGGATGCAATGTGTCAAATGGCACCAAAAAAATGCACAAAATCAAAATGGTGAGAGAATGGAAGTAACTAAATGAGGCCTTGACTGCACCCACTCCTAAGACTTGTCACATACATTCAGTGATAGTTTAACTTTCATAATCTTGCAATTACAGACAGGATACGAAAATATGTGCTTAGTAAGCTGCATTTGTAAAAAGATACCACATGAAAAATAAACAGACTGGGACAAACTACGCGCAGTCCCACTTTTCCACAGGAAGAGCATATAAATTTTGAGTAATTTGGATTAAGGAACTTACTTCAGGTGCTACATAGCATCTTCGCCTTTCTCCAGTGTCGAAGTAGAATGAATAATCAGATGGATCATCATGTGGGATGTAAGTTGGCTTGAATGATGCAAAGTCCGCAAGATATAGCCAATTCCAAGAAGTGACAAGCACATTCTCACATTTTATATCACCTGACCGCAAAACAAAAAAATAGTAAGTGTGAATTAATAGCCAAAAGAGTTTACTGCCAATGCAACTCAGACAAACCCTTCTCACCATGGCAAACCCCCTTACTATGGCTCTGCTCCACAGCATGGATTAACTGCACAACCAAACGATCTAAGTCAACAACCATCTCTGGAAAGTAAAAGTAAAATAAAGAATGGCTCTTACATGCCCTACTAATTTTAGCCTAATATTTATATGTGCAGTTCGCCAGGAGAATATGAGACTGTATGGGCTACAGCCACCAGCAGGAACAACTTCTACATTTTTGTAAATATTGATAGCCATCCACCAACACACACAAAAAGAGAGACAGAAAAAGTTGAGGCACCTGAAAAGCAAGCCATTTCTTCGCAATCAGACTGAGGAAAGGGCGTGTACTGATTCGATCATGCAGGTTGTTGAAGAAGTACTGTCTCAGGAGATATGCCGCCTTATCTGTTTGTAACCAAACCTGAACAACATCGGAAGCCAATTCAGTATGTCAAAGCAGTTCCTTCTGAGCCAGGATCAAACTCAGATTGAGATGGAATGTGCATCCATTGATTTCGCACCAATAGCATTGCGAAAACATCCAAATAAGCAGGAACTTAATCAAACCAGAGATCCTAGCATCACAGTCTATAAAAGCCCCCAAATACGTCACTTGAAAACCATCAGCGAGATCTCATCTCACAACACGATTCGTAACCATATCCGGAGGAATTCGCGGCTGGAAACAGCCGGCTGCCACAGTTACCTTGAGGTCGATGGGCTCGCCGGCGCGCTTGAAGTAGACCTTGACGAGGAGCAGTCCCTCGTCGTGCTTGCAGCGGACGGACTTGAGGAAGCGTCCGCGGCTGACGACGTCGAGGAGCACGAGGTTGTAGGTGGACGGAAGGTCGTGGAGGTAGTACTCCGTCGCCGACGCCTGCGTCGTCCGCGCGATCTTATTCCCCATCGCGGGCACCCGCCGGCCGGCCCCCCTCCTACCTCGCCGCCGTTGGGGCCGCGGCTCGCCGGCGTCTGGGGTTTGCTTCGCTTCGCTCCTCGCTTCGTGGCGTTGCGTGGGGCGTAGGCGATCGATCGATCGGGTAACGTGTGCGGCCTAGTTGGGGTGGTGCCGTGGGCTCTCGTGTGTTGGGCTCGAACACGTCACGCCTGGGTGGGTTTCGCACAGGGCGACGGGCCGCGAGTCTCGATGGGAAACGGTTTCTGTTCCGACTCCTGCCTGGTTTCTCCAGTTTGCCGTCTGCACGGAAACGGCCTCCGTCCGTTCCGTTGCGAGAGGACTCTTTTCTTCGCACAAAATGAAATATTCCTGGACTCCTGGTTCGGAGAGTGAAGTATATACTGGCTGTGTTTAGTTCCTCCCAACTTTTCAAACTTTCCATCCCATCGAAATATTAAATATAGTAAATGACACATGCATAGAGCATTAAATATAGATAAATGAAAAAACTAATTGCATAGTTTTGATGTACAAGACGAATCTTTTGAGCCTAGTTAGATCATGGTAGGACAATAATTACCACAAACAAACGAAAAGTGTTACGGTGCGCTACAGCGTCCGATTTTACCCTTTTCACCCCTTTTCACGGATCTAAACACAGTCATTGAATGGAGTGGAAGTGTCCTAAACCCGTAGTTCGTAGTTCCCTCCCTTGCTTTTCCTCCGCTTTCGTCTTTGTTTCAAAAGGGCGAAATAGCCATTTTAGTCGTTAAACTATCAACGGAGGCTCAACTTTGTCCCTAAACTACTAAAACAGTCATTTTTCAGTCCTTAAATTTCCATGGTTAAATTTCACTACCCTTTTCACATTAGACTTGAGAGTCACTTCTCATTTCTCCCTCCTATAGTCCCACTATTTTACATATTGACAAGTAAATTATAGTAAAATCATTTTATACTATTTTTCAATCAAGAGATAAAAATAGTTACAAACCTCAAGTGGATGTGGATGTCGGATAGACGCGGACATATACAGTAGAAATTGTATTTTACAAACTCTAGTTGATTGGATGAATTAGACGAGATGCTGACAAGGCGCGCCAGTATGACATAACACGTCGGACAAATGATGAAATAGAGCCACGAGAGAAAGTTCGAGTACCAGATCAACTCAATAGTTAGGAATGAAATTGAGCCTTATTTTATAGTTAAAGCATGATAATGGCTATTCCGTCTTTGAGAGGATTATTAGTATTGATTTTGATTTGATTGTTAGATTTATCGGGACGGCGGCTCTTCTTCTTTTCTCTTCTCTTCAGCTTCAGCTTTAGCCGGCGGCGCACAAGACCAGTAGAAGAAGAGAAATCTCTTCACCTGTGTTTAGTTTTCAAAATTTTACCCTAAAATTTTTCTATTGAAAAAGTTAAAAAAAATAATCGTATAGTTTTGATGTACACGACGAGACGAATCTTTTAAGTCTAATTAGGTCATAATAGGACAATAATTACCACAAACAAACGAAAAGTGATACAGCGCGCTAATCGACGTGACTTTTTGACCGATCTAAAAACAGCCTTCGTTCAGTTCTGCTATGCTAGGCCCCACCAGTCAGTCCCTTCGTCAGTTGCGCGCGGCATATGCCGACGCGACACGGCACCTGGGCAGCGCTGTCACTCGATCACTGGTTACTTTTACTTGAACCGAAGATAATTTTTTTTACTTTTTCGTTTGAAAAAAAGAATCATTTCTGGTACTCGTATGTATTTCAACGGCTGCACAGTAGTAGTACAGTACAGACAACACAGTCACTCGAGAGAGATACGGTCAGAAACGTACTTTATTGAAAGAAAATGCAATACTGTCAGTCTAAACTCTAATTGATGATGGAGCTACCCCTATAGTTATATAGTATCAAAATTTGCTTTGCTTTGTTTTGCTTTGCTCCATTGTTGGATGGCGGAGCGCAGCGCGTGGTTTGGGACGAGCTTCTGCGGCGTGGGTAGCTTGAGGTTGGTCATGGGCGACGTGTCGTGGCCGGTGCGGAGCCACTCTCTGATCGCCTCCGCCTCGTAGGTGAAGCCGTCGCCGGCGATCAGCGGCTCCCGCATCACCTCCTTGAGTATCGGGCACATCAAGTAGGGCGGCGCGCCGTCGCCGGACTCGGACTCCTCCTGATCCTCCTCCAGCAGCAGCACGCCGCGGGCCTCCTCCTCCAGCACCCTCCTCATGACTCCGGCGCCGTCGCCGTCGGTGTCGTCGCAGCATCTGAGCCCCAGCATCGCCACCTCCCGGCCGCGCTCCGGCGGCCAGCACGCGTCCACCACGTCGCGCCAGTCCCTGGCGCCGCCCGCGGCCTCCCGCGCCGCCTTGGTGGCCAGGAACGGCGGCATCCCGGTGACCAGCCGGAGGAGCACCACGCCCAGCGCGTACACGTCCCACCGCGGGGTCAGCGACATCTCCCCCGTCGACAGGTACTGCGGGTGCGCGTACGCCAGCGCCGCCCTCGCCACGCCCTCGCCGCCGCCACCGACGACGAGGCCGCGCGTGCCGAGCCCCGCCAGCTTGCACGACCCCCCGACGACGAGGATGTTCGCCGGCCTGACGTCGCCGTGCACCACCCCCCGCGCGTGGAGGAATGCCAGCGCGGAGCACGCGGCGTAGGCGATGCCGCAGCGCGCGCGCCACGGCAACGCCACGCCGCCGCCGCCGCCGAGGTGATCCTCGAGGCTCCCGCCCGGAACGAGCTCGTACGCGACGGCGCGCGCCTCCGGGCACGCGCCCACGACCGCCACCAGGTTCGGGTGCCGCGCCACCACCCTGCTCACCCTTTCCACCACGCGGCCGAACCGGGCCCCGTCCACGGCCACGTCGCGCCTCACCACCTTGACGGCCATGACCATGTTGCCCAGTATGCTGGGTAGCTCCCCTCTGTACACTTTGCCCCGGCCACCGCCGCCGCCGCCATCGATCCTCGCGGACTCGTCGAAATGCTTGGTGGCCTCATCCAGCTCCCAGTAGCCGAGACGACGCACCAACAAGCTGGTGGTGTTGGTGGTAGTCGTCGTCGTCATCGGCGGCGGCGGCACCACTCCCTGATCCTGATCGGCAACACTACCTTGCCGCCGCCGGAGCGCGTCGAGGAGGCCGTAGTACGACTCCGAGACCCTGGCCTGGAGGTCGTGCATCACGCGCTCCGACGTCGTGATCTGGAGCTCCAGCTCGGCGCTCCGGCCGTCCACCTCGTGTACCTTGTCCAGTATGTTGTGGAGCTCTTGCCTGTCCTGCTCCATGGCTGCGCGCTCTCTGGACAGCATCTCCTCCATCTCCTTGCGGTGATTCGCCTCTCTCCGGTACCAGCTCTCCGCTTCATCGGCCTGCATCGATCGATCGATCGATCGATCCATACATCATGCTCAGGTATCAGCACCTAGCTACTTTTACTTACTTATATACATCTACCGACCATGCATCACTTGCCACCTACCGTCTTGGACGCTTCTGCGAGCTCGCGCTCGGCCATCTGACGCCGCCGAGTCTCCTCGTACGCCTCGCGCCTCAGGTTCTCGGCCTCCATCACCGCATCCTTCAGTTTCTCATACAAGGCGCCATCCATCGTCATCCCACCACCATCCTCCTACAGCCACAACGTACGGAACCAACCCATGTTCACTTGTCCGAAAAATGACGCATATCAGGGGTGTTAAAAGGCCCTCAAATTTGTACTGGAAATTTTAAGGATTACCCGATTAGGATCGGATTAAAATAATACTAGTTTTTTAGCTAAATTTTGTTAAGGTTAAGTTGGATTGTGAAGGAGTACTAGCTGCACGTACCGAACCGTCAGGTGAAGGAGCTCCCTGCTGGTCTTCTTGGACCTCATGCAGCAACTGCTCGTCGGCAGGAGCAGCTGGTTCCTCTCCGGACTCCACAATTTCAGACATTGACGCTTGATGATTGGAATCCCCCATCCTGCTTGTAGGAGCCTCACCAACTGACGACGTTGTCGGGTCGTTTGGTTCTTGCGCGCTGCTGAATAATGTCTCGCTGTGCAGGCGCGGTGAGGATTTCGATCTTGAGCACTCAGAAGTACTGGACCTGGGGCTTGTGCTACTAGTGGATGATTCTGCTTTGTGCGGTCCCTCGCTGCTCTCCCTACATGTGTCAGATTAGGTATTTGGTAATTTGGAAATTGAGGCAAATATGTTACTTTGCTATCCATCATCTTCACAATAAAACTGTCTTGTACGTACTACTGCTAAAAATAAGAAATCAAATGAATTGTAATGGCCTGATTCAGTTATATATTCTTCATGTGAAATCAGCAAGGATGGATAAAGCTCGCTCATAGAAGAATGTCAAACTTTCAGACAAATAGAGATAGGTCACAATCCAACAGTGTCCAGTTATCGTCAATGCTGACCGCAGACAGACAGGTTCTATGTTCTGCTTCAGTAATTGCATTGCATTTCGACAGAACGTTGTAAATTTGCATGCAATTCGCACAAAGACTTTTGAAGAACGCATTGCATACCTGGTGCAAATAAGGTTTCCCTTGCAGACAAACCAGATCTTGCAAGAGGGTTTCGCCTTGCGCTGCACCGTCAGTGCTTTCTTAGACCTTGGCGCCCGCATCTTCCTAACATGGATTATCACATTGCACGAATCAACATGGATGGATTATTTTTGCATCTGACAATTCGGGCACGCCAAGCAGACTCTAATGGCATCACATCGAGCAAGCAAGAACCGAATCAGCCGTACCTTGTGTAGGCCCGATCAGATGCAGCGCCCATGACGAGCTCGGTGACCCCATGATCATCAATCAGCTGTACAAGGCCCCTGGCGGTATCGTCGCTTGCGACGATGATCTTGCTCGCATTGACC
This sequence comes from Echinochloa crus-galli, assembly GCA_900205405.1. NCBI lineage: Eukaryota > Viridiplantae > Streptophyta > Magnoliopsida > Poales > Poaceae > Echinochloa > Echinochloa crus-galli. The sequence continues at coordinate 359,300 of OAMR01000871.1, read as the reverse complement.
TGTGAGTTTCAGAAACTCGTCAGAAGTTCAGATGCCATATAGTACATAGCACAGGTCGGAGCTTTATTAGGACAACATTTCCTTGAATGAATCTGCAACTCTATCTAGTAAGCCAAAGCGAGTCTATGATCAGAACACGGCGAATCGAAAGGCTGCTGAAAAGGCTCACATTGACATTGACAGGTTGGGGGATCGGAGGGGATCGAGATAACTAGAGAATTGGTTACTAAGAACTTGCAAAAGAAGAAACAAGAGACGGAAATGCTGCTGGTTTCAACCTTTTGACTTTTGCAAATGTGCAGGAGGTCGTCCAAGGCTTTGCCGATCTTGTCCTCCTCCAGCTGCTTGTACGCAGTCACCTCCTCTTCTGCAAGCTGGCTCACTGGGACCCACGCCCCCACTGCAATAATCCATTCCATGGGCCCAACCCAAAATGTTTATATAGTTAGGTTAAGTGAAACAACGAAAGGATTTACATGGACAATGTAGGATGGCCATGCCCAGTATATTTGATTCCACAGAAGCAAAGAAGTACAAGGAAACGGCAATATGAAATTCGATAAAGATCTACGGAGTATATATCAATGCCCCTCTGGAACGCCAGAAGCCAAAACGTCAAGGGTGCAGATCAGAATACGCAGATGATAAGATAATCATATTGTTACCAAGTAAAGTAGAGGCGATGTGAACAGAACAGTTATACAAAGTGTCAACTTGTGGGAAGCTTGCATATTTTTTTCTTCTTCTTTTTTCAGTATTTTTTAAGACGCCTTGTGTCTGAGATGGATATAATTTCATCACAAATCAGACTTGTTGCCTACAAAGTTACAAACAGCCCCCAGCAAGTACAGTACGGAGTACATATACATATACAGATATACTCCTCCTAGTGCAGCATCATCAAAGTCCTTAGTTTCCAGGAAGGAGACAGCGATTTGATGAGTAGTCATTATTATTGTAAATGTGCTGCCCAGTGTAGCACATAGTAAGTGCGTGTGCTTTGAATTATCATTCTGCAATTGGTTCTTGCAATATTAGATTTCTATTACAAGAACCAATTGCAGAAGGATAATTGCAATGTTGCCTAATTTTTTTTAAAAAAAAAGGAGGAAGAGGAGGATATATAAGTGCAAAGAGCCATTTTTACATTGCTGAACTAAGACTCCCAGCCTCGAAATTTAACGCTGCAGATTGATTAAGAAAAATAAAAAGCTTGGAGTAGTATGTATACATGTATATAGAATATAGATAGAAGAAACTACTACTACATAGTTAATAAGAAATTATAAATCAATCAGGGTATGGTATGTATATTTGTACGCAGGAAATTGAAGGAAAGAAGAAGCTAGCGGCGGGGTTGATATATGAGAGGAATTAAAGGGAAGAAAAATGAAATCAAGCACGCGCGGGCGGCGCACTCACTCATGTTGATTCGGGAGGGCAGGCGGCGCAGATGGGCGAGGACGAGGCGCTTGCTGCGGGGGACGTTGGCGAGAACCCACTGCAGGTTGGCCTTCCATTCTTCCTGCTTGCCGTTGCCGACGATCTCCCCCACGGCGCAGTACACAACCTGCTGCTCCTCCGCCTGCTCTGCTTCGTCATCCTCCTCCTCCTGCTGCTCACCTTCTTCCCCCTCGTCGTGTAAATGCAATGCGGCGGCGGCGGCGGCGGCCTCCTCCTCCATATCGCTATGTTAGCTGTACGTTACGTACATGGCCTCTCCTGAGTCTTGATTGACAGGCAGACAGACAGACAGAAGATAGAGCCGGCCAAATCAATACGTATATAGGATGGTTGTGGCCTTACATATACTCCGTATATAGCAGTCTGATGATCGATCGAGCCAGCGTGATCGATTTGCAGCAGTGATCTCTGACGATCGCTCCTAATTGCTTGCTTGCAAAGCTTATTAGCTGAGGACGATGGGCAGTAGTAGCGCGCTCAGCCGCTGTTCCTAATTTGGCAATCAAGAAAGGAAATGGACTGCGAGCCCCTGGATATGGCAAAGAGGCGGAGGAAGAGGACGACGGGTGGGACCTGAACCGGCCGGCGGATATTCCTTCCTGCTACCTCTGATCCTTTTTTTCTCTTCGATCTCGAGTCTCCGGTTGACTGCGATCATTAATTTGTCCGTGTAGGATAGTTTACGCGGCATTAACTATACTGTCATTTCTACATCAGACATTATCAAATTTTGCTTTATTAGGAATAAAATATAGGAATGTATTAGGGTTTGTGCTTTAATCAATCACACTTAAGTTAGTTTTGGCCTACATTCCATGCTTAATCCCATCCTATATATGACAGTGTCAGGCCGGGCCAATCCTTTTCTGTGCTTAGAGTGAAGGTTGCCTGCAGCGGCGTGTCCGGAGATGGTGGCGGTACTTATCGTGTGATTGGTTACGATCTTAGCTGAACACATTAGATGTAAGTGTTAGCTATGGAGTAAATTGCTAATAATAGCGATAATTAATAATAGTATTTGCTTCGTTTAAATTTCTCTATATTTCTGTAATGTTTTGTTTCTCTTTGAAGCAGTTGGATGGCGGAAAACTTTGTAAAAACAACCCAGCTGTGTGCTTGAGCAGAGGTACACATTTTCGTTTCTAAAAAATGTATCTGTTTACTTCAAAAAAATTGTATCCGTTATCGAGGATAATTGTGCTGTTATTTACTGGTTTATAACTCCACCGCCATCAGTTATAATAATTTACTTTCGTGCCTTGTCATCACACTCTCTTATAATCGACACCTTCTCCCAGAAGATCTCTTTTGCACATGTCGCTGCCTCGCTGACCCTTAATTAGCAATGATGCTTTACCCCGGCTCATAACACGAATATCCCATGAGCACATGTGGATATGCTTTCAGTTGCACAATAAGAAAACATTAACAAGAGTTGCAACTAGATGTTTCTTAGGCAGATATACGCGCCATATCTCTGCATGACATGAACAGTCTTTATAATAATACAGTAGTGACTGTACCTAGTCTGAAGGAAACATACTGCAGTGTTTTTAAATGTAAGACGGTAGAGTATATACTAATGTGGCTAATGTCCTGCTCAGCAAGTCATGCTAATGCAAAACGGTAGAGTATATACTAGCCTCGGTTCATAAACCATATATAAACAAGTCTGGCTGAAACAAGTCAGCACCTGCCCTTCATCTGATTTTGCCGACCTCCCGGCGGCAAAACTAACAACAAAGTCAAGAACATGGATGAAAGCGCAATTTCTGCTGAAAAAAAGTCGGCATCCTACACGGGGTTCATCAATTCAAATTACAGAGTGGCCTTTTTCTAAAAAATTACAGAGTGACCTAAATACACTGAATCCGGGGAGTACATAGTAGCAAGGTGCCGATACACTGGACATCTGAGGTTCCTTCCCAGTCAGTCTATGAACCTCACTCATATCAGTTACTGCCACTAGTAACCCAATACATGCTCTAGACCTAGTAACCAAGAGATACTTCGATTTGTTGCTGTCGGCTTCGGTCCATAAGATATGGGCGCCAAACCATTGACTAAGCCACACGATGGAAGTACCGGAGAATTTGTTAACAGAGGACAATGCCACGCCCTTGATTAGCAGCGCCTACAGTTATTGTCCAGCACTCAATGGCTGGCAACATCCTGCGATTAAATAATGATCAACCTCCTGATAGCTGCGCAACTGCAGTAATGAATCAATCACACAACATTTGGTATATCTAGTGCGTTAGCAGGGAGCATCTTCATTTCCATTGCCAGATTCTGGAAGAAGAAAAAATGGTTACTTGACTGGGAAAACACCAAATGGGGCTTCTGATACAGAAAAGTTTGCAAGAGAAGAATAAGGTGAATACCCTGAATAGCTGCTAAATTTTCTTCTTTGTAGACCCCAAGTGGTGAACCGTTCATAGATAAGAGCATCTCGCCATTCTTGGGTAACCTTATGGTTTTGGGTGTCATGCCGAAGGACAGCCGGTTACTCACAGCCTGTTGAAGCATTATGTTTAAACACAGAGGGTGAGGTTGCAAGGCAATCCAGAAGCAACTCATCCACTTGGAGCAAATATGATATTATCGAATTACAATGTAAAAGAAATAAATATTTTACCAAATGTGTTAGTTGGAAAGAATAAAAATGCATACCCCAGGTGTCTGAAAAGCATCTGATGTTCCTGCCATTTGCCCTTCAGGTAACTCACTACAAGCCTGCAATGCAGCATACACATATAAGAGTAATGAAGGTAGAGCAGAAACATTTTATGTCAGAAATACTTACAAAATCGCTGAAACTGCTAGCACGCCTATAGAAGTCCTTCCCAACTGCATATGCGGTGACAAAAAAAAATTAAGAAGGCTGCTACTGGTTGGTTCCCATAAAGTAAATAAATCATTAGTAGGTAGATGACATGACCAAACCTGAACCCCCTGGGAATTGAAGGCCACCAGCAGTTGGCAACGATGCAATCGAGGCTTGCAGAATCTTGTCATCTAGAAAGTCTCCAAGTATGCAACTGTCACCATCATTCCATTTCAGCTCGAGGACGTCATATTTTTCATTAGGGACAACAGACAAATTGGGCAGGTTATCCTTGAAATATTCCAAGGCATTTGCCTCTAGTTGCTCCTTGGAGAAGTAGGACCGCACCAATTGCAACTGAGAACGTATGTTCCCAGCCTCTGCATCTTTGATCGCTTTGATGGCAGTAATCCGGCGTTCACCTGTTTGTTGGAACTCTGTGTTAGGAATTTGAACTGTTGCCATTGCATGAGAATATGAAATACAATGAACAGCGCGTTTATGAAACGCATTGCTGATAGACCAAGAAAATAGTTTGCTCTAAAAAATAGAGCCTCTTTAAGAAATCATATTTTTTAGATGGACAGGCAAACATGCCCTGCCCCCATTTTCATTGGAAAACAAAGTATACAGTATAGTTTCCAGCGTTTCAGCATACAGCATAGGACACACACGGCAGCTAAACCTAAACAGCAGCAACCAGCAGCCGCTGATGGGCGCGTCACCACACTGCAAGTTGAACCTTATAGAACAAATAAACATACTGCTCACACACAGAGACATCACCAAAAGAGCAGAAAAACAGTTCCTCTCCCCCCCCCAGCATCCAAAACAACTTACATCTGGTGAATCTCAGGGGAGGAGCAATACCAATCATGTTTTTTTTAGATGAAGAGAATCCAGCACCAACCTTCACAAGTGACGATCTACAGCCCATACAAATCATGATTTGAAGGCACTATTCTAAATCTGCAAAAACATAACTACTTTAGACTGTTTAGCCTACCATCAGGTTTTTCTAGTGCAATCCTTACTGTCAATTCACTTAATTTTGTTAGCCACCTATGATTCTTCAGTCTACAAACTCGTATAGCTAGCCCAATTAGATGTGGAATGTTGCTGCCAATAAGGTCTCCTGAGAAACAGGGCCAAGTTCTCCACCCATTCCGGTTAATTAACTGGTACAGCTACTTCAAAATACTTCAGAGCAACGAAATCCTTCGCGTCCTGATTTTGCCCAACTTACAGAAACTACAGCCAGATAATACGCTTGCAATATTAATCAATCAAGGGCTCAAATTTAGCCCATTCCCCTTGCATAGATGACGGAAAGAGGGGGGGAGGGATTTATGGTGCCTTACTTTCTTGGAGGCTGTCCCACGCCAGCCTCTCCTCCAACGGCGCGTCGGCGCCTGGAGGCTCCTGCGGCTGCGGATCCGGCTGCGACTGCGGCTTGGCAGCGGGCGCTCGCCGTCTCCTCCTCGGCGGCATCGCGTCAGCTCCGCTGCGAGCAGGTTCTCGCGAGGGGATGCGGGGAAAGATTTGGGGGAGGAATGAAACCCTCGACGAGGGGGAAATTTCGAACGGTGGCAGCGGGCACGCACGGAGAAGCGATGCGTAGACGCCGCCGCGGTGGGGAGGAAAGTGAACGTTCCACTCCAATCTTACGGCCCAAGTTGGCCCAGGTTTACTTCAAATACTATCCTACGGCCCAAATTGGCCCGTATACGGAATACATCGGCCCTGCTATTTTTTTTCTTTCCATCTAT
>OAMR01000871.1:276797-348178 GCA_900205405.1 Echinochloa crus-galli | reverse complement strand
TAGAGTACAACAAAAACTGTGTAATTAGTTTTTGATTTCATCTATATTTAGTACTTCATGCATGTTATGGTTCAAAAATTGATTAATTAGGCTCAAAATGTTCGTCTCGTAGAGTACAACAAAACTGTGTAATTAGTTTTTGATTTCATCTATATTTAGTACTTCATGCATGTTATGATATTTTGATGTGATAGGAATCTTCTTTTTGCATAGTAGAATTTGAGGTTGAATTTGGGATCTAAAGAAGGCCTGGGTGTGCAGCGGTTTGATTGGTCTTCTCGTGTCGTGGGCAGTCTCTTTTTTTTTTTGTTGATAATTTCTATCTTTCTTTCTTATTACTCCTCTGGCCAATCCTAGTCTCGGTCGACGTATATATCCCTGCAGAGTTGCTGTGAGCTATCACCCAGCTGTGCTGAACTTTTAGGCAGTCGAGTCGATCAGACGATCACTGTGGCAACATGGTGAGATTCACATCACGCATCCAAAAGATGCCATCTCTCTCTAGGCATAGCATAGCAGTGGCACGCAGAGCTGCATGTACTACGTTGATGAAAAAGGTTATCTAGAATTCTAGATAGATACAGTAGATAGATCATATATAGTTAGGCGCATAATAGGCAAGGATTTTTCACAGCTAGCACTACTGTTGGATACTAGCTGATAGTACTTAGTATGTGTGTGTGCGCCAGCTGACCTTTCGTGGTGGTAGAGACAAGGGAGAATGCTGGAGATTGGCCGTGGCGTTTGCCGTGCCGTCGGCCGGGAACGTGCAAGCCCGACAAACATAAGCTCACATGCAATCAGACACATGAGATGCCGGGGGAAATTGAACGCGCCTTACGCCTTGTTTAGTTCAAAAAGAGACATCAAAGTTCACTATGTAAAAAAAATACATGGAGTACTAAACGTAGATAAAATTTCCTTGGGGTTGAGCTTGAAGAAGCCGCCCTCGATGCCGGCGACCTTGAACGCCTCGGCGGCGTCCACCTTCCTGCCGTCGACGGTGACGGCCTGGGCGTTGGGGCGGCCGGTGATGACGCCGGCGATGTAGGAGAGCGGGACGCACTAGTTTGCACTGGCCCTTTGTCCGGGAAAAGTAGAGACTTCATTTAACCAAACTTGTACAAGATAAATACCGCACGTTTTCGTTACCTGATCGTACTTATAAGTCAAAGGGATGCCCAACTGAACGCATAGCAGCCGGACCCGGAGTGACGTATGGGATGTGATGAATTACATTCCCTCTGCCCATTCAGTCAATGAAGGATATTAGCCATGGACAGTCAAAGCATACATTTATGACCTGCTAGAGTTAGCTTAAATTCAGAATAAAAGTGCCTTCATTATTATGAGTACTAACGACGCGCAACATTACAAAGAAATCTGCAATGATTATAAACAGGGCCAAAATTCAGGTTCCCTAGACTGAATACTTTCAGACAGCGTTCCCCGGGCGTTGAGTGAACTGATTCACGTACTGAACTTGCGTCTGGGAAAAAAAGTTACAGCACAATCACTTATCCGTGAACTTGCGTGGTAGGTAGGAGTGTGCATCGCCATCCTCGCCGACCCTACGCGTGCGCAGGTGGGCGACAATGTGCCGTCCCAAATTCCACCTCTAAATTCCACTATGTAAAAAAAAAACGTTCTGATCACATCAAAATGTCATAACATGCATGGAGTACTAAATGTAGATGAAATCAAAAACTAATTGCATAGTTTTGTTGTACTTTGCGAGACGAACATTTTGAGCCTAATTAATCAATGTTTGGACAATTTTTCATAAATACAAACGAAATACTACAGTGCGTATGAAATTCCATACTTCTAAATTGGGAGTCCCAAATTTGGAAACTAAACAATGCCTTAGCTTGTTGGTGGTAGGATTGAATCTGCAAGCAAGCACCAACGCGCGCACACGGTTCACTGCTGCTGCTCGTGCTCGTGCATGCACCCAGCTAGATTTGGTGTGTGTGCTATATATCCACACAGATCAATGCAAAACCACATACCTAACCCTAGCGAGCATGGAGATAGAAGACACGGCACATGTGAGCCGAGCACCGCCTACTCCGGATAGCCCGCGTACTAAAATGATTTGTGACAGGACTAGGACGGCCATACCGCCCCATATAGGTCAGGGGCTCGATCAGGAGGACGATATGATCGATATCATCTTCATTCTCTGCCGTTAGTTGGAATTGAAACAGCACGACCACGTTGCATGCTACAATTTTTTTTCTTTTCTCGGCTGCAAGTCACAAGCAGCTAGCTAGCACACTGTCTGTCTGTCTGTCTGTCCACTGATCGAATTGGATAGATATCACATCGTCTGACGCCTGACGACGGTGTGCATGTCATCAAGACTTCACTGTTCGTTCAATCGTGCGTTCTGGTCTGATCAGCTAGTGATGCAAAATTAAACCAGCAGAAAACAGGGCAGTGATGCTTAAGACATGCGTTCTGCTGCCTCAAGAGCATATATATGTTAATCATGCCAAGGGAGGATGGTCCCCGTACGTCATGCATGCTCCCAGGTCGGTGTTCAAACTGCCGATCGATCAGCTCGCGCGCAGCAGTGCGCGCAGCACGCAGCTGCTTCGCCGCTCGCCGGCCGGCGCCGGCGAAGCCGGGCCGAGACCAGCGACTCAGTGACACTACCGTACCGGGCGCCAACTTCCACGGCGGCCGGCCTTGGGAAGAAGAGCACTCTGCGCGTGTTATGCTGCTTATGCATGCTGCATTCAGATTTCAGGGGGAGGTGCTAGCCATGCGACCACGTACTACTTGCAGATCGACATGCAGTGGCAGGCAGAGAGCTTGGCGCTCGTGCAAAAGCAGTTACCGCGGGCGCGCGCATGTGCGGCTGTAGCATGACGAATTGTGCCCGCCCTATCGGCTTATCGTCTTCGTCAGCGCACGCAATCCTACGCGCGTACGTTGTGGCTGGAGCTGCGCCCTGCACGAACTGCGCGCCGTAGCGTAGGCTAGGCTCAGCTAGCTGCGCAGCCTACGGCAGAGCAGATGCCTTTCGCAGCGCAGCGCAGAGCAAACGGACTCTAGCAGGAGCCACGTGGGATTGAGCGAGCGCCATGGCGCTGCAGCCGGCTCCATGGCTTGCTGCTCTTCTGAAGATCGAGCAGAAGAGGTGAAAGAAACCTGGTCGGCTTCACATCGTTTGCTAATATTGCTCCTACTCACAGCGGCACAGGTGAGATGCTTGATTGGTTAGTTCGGTGCGATTTCTATCGGTAATGGCGAGTTCTGTTCAGTCCAAGATCACCCGTTTCGCAATGTTTGCCAATAGTATGACAGTGCTGATGATCGAGCATGGAAAATGGGAAATCGTTTCCCCGTTCTTTAATTTTGGATTGCCCTGTGAACTGGTTGGAATACCGAATTCTGAAATTAACCACAAGTGGCTCGAACGATCACTACTGTACATCATGAAAGGATTTCGGAACTTGCAGCTAAAGCCTAGCGCGTGGTGTACAACACCGTGGCTCTAAGTGTGGACAAATCAGGTCAGTTCTTGCAGGGCGTTCGTTGTCCTGTTAGGCATCGATCAGCTGCTGTGCCTGTGGCTCGCAGTTGTTAAATCCTGCTCTCGTGGGCGTCACACTCACAGTTGCGAATGGTCCATGCGTTGATGGCAGCTGCAAACCTTATCTCGAATGCCCCCCAATTCGATCAGCAAATTCATAGGATGATGGAAATGGCATCTCAGAAATTCAGGGCGACAGCAACCAACTACAGTACCTTTTATCATCGCGGACACCGTTTGGCGGCAGACCGTTCTGGAATCTCTGGATCACGCTGAAAGTCTGAAACCAAGCTCGGTTGTTAATGAAGGCTGCACACACACACTGACGCAAGATGAAAGCCTGAAACGATGGTCCAAGTGCATGTATACCCAATCAAAAAAAAAGTGCATGTATACATAAACAACCTGGGATCCAATGTTGACAGAAGTTGTACTAATGGTGGATTCACTTGATACTTTGCCGGACCGGGTTCTGGAGGACGCACCGCATGTATCTACAGAAAATGATCCCTCTGTTGTAACCCCAATAAAGAACCTGTTACCGATGGAGACCACCTCGCCGGTCAGGCGGCGGGTATTATCATTTGCACAAAAGGTCACCAAACATGTCGCTCCTGCTCTGGTCCCTTCCTCGCCACCCCGACGGCGCCCCCGCTCCCGGAGAGCCATAACTTCACCGCCGCTGCGCAGTGCCCGGTTGGCGGCCAAGACCAGAAGTCGGGCCACACGGCCTGAAATCCAAGCGAAGAATGTGGTGATGAGGAAACTTGGTTACATCAGCAACAATGCTCCACCAGATGCGGATGCTATTCAACGATACGATGAGGCGTTGGTGCAACCAATGATGGAGTCCACTTCTGAAGCGCTCGATGCTTTGCTTCCGGTCGGTGTCCCTGTTGCCCTGTCGGTGCAGGGGGACATGGAGCCTTGAGAGGCTCTGGTGGTGGTTATGGTCGCTAAATCTGTTGCTTATGATAGCACAAAATGTACTTATTTGGAACGTTCGGGGCCTAAACTCAAGGGCACGACGTTCGGTCGTTAGAGACTTGGTCGCTCAGGAACGTATCTCCTTGCTTTCGCTGCAGGAGACCAAACTTGATGTGTGTACGAACGACCTGGTAATGGAAATGCTAGGGGGCGGCTTTGATTACTTTTATTTGCCTGCATCTCATACCCGAGGGGGGGGGTGCTCCTTGCTTGGCGCACTGATGTCTGGGAGGTTTCTAACCCCTCCATCCTTGACTATTCGTTAACTGCCAAGGTTCGTCTTCGGGATACTGACCAACAGTGGTGGATGTCATGTGTTTATGGACCACAATCCGGTCCCGACAAGGTCCTCTTTCTTCAGGAACTACGTAATGTTAAAGCGAATTGCCCCGGCACATGGATGGTTTGTGGTGATTTTAATCTTATTCACTCGGCCGCTGACAAGAACAATGATAATCTTGATAGACGGATGATGGGGAGGTTCAGAAGATTTCTTAATGACACAGCACTCCAGGAACTCCATCTCCATGGCAGGCTGTATCCTTGGAGTAATGAAAGAGCATCCCCAACCTTAGCTCGCATTGACAGATTCTTTGTTACTGAAGATTGGGTCGCGGACTTTCCTGATCACCACCTGCGCGCCTTACAATCCGAGTGTTCGGACCACGCTCCTCTGCTGCTCCAAACGTCCTTGACTTTGAACACGTTCAGGCGTTTCCGGTTTGAAAACATCTGGCCCCGGTATGATGGATTCCTAGAAACGGTTGAGGCGGCATGGGTCTGCCCCTTGATCAATGCAGATCCCTTCCGGGTCCTGGATTATAAGCTACGAAATACAGCAATTGCCTTGAAAAGATGGAGTGCAAAGCATGTCGGAAACGTCAGATTACAGTTGGCAATCGCGAGGGAGTTGGTGCTCCGCTTAGACGTAGCAATGGACTTACGGCCTCTCCTCCCTCACGAACAGGTACTGCGGCAGAAGGCTAAGTTGAATTGCCTCGGTTTGGCCTCTATGATGCGTACGATTATGCGCCAACGCTCACGTCTGACTTATCTTGCGGATGGAGATGCAAATACCAAATTTTTTCATCTCCAGGCATGTCACTGTAGCCGTCGAAGCCATATTCACAGCCTGCAGGTCAGTGATGTTGAGGTTGTACATGATGAAGCTATGGCCGATGCGGTTTTTAATCATTTTGATCAGATTCTGGGAACTGCAAGCAGCCAGGAGTTCCTGCTTGACTACCATGCACTGGGCATTCCCTCAGCTGATTTGTCCGGTTTAGACTTCTGTTTCACTGAGGAGGAGATCCACAAAACCATTCGAGACCTCCCACCGGACAAAGCGCCTGGGCCAGACGGTTTTACTGGACTTGAAAATCTGCATAAGTGCCTCATCATGCTACCAAGGCCCTCGTTTAGGAAGTCGATGCATTAACTGTAAAGTAATCCTGTATCATTTCGTATAATAATATAGCAGTACACTGCAATGCTCAGTTCAAAAGCTTTTGATACTGTTAACTGGGTGTTTTTACTGTCCATCATGTCACACATGGGATTCTCTAGAAGATGGATCAATTGGGTCAGTATGCTCCTTTCTACAGCCAGTACGAAGGTTGTGGTTAACGGCTCACCGGGGCAGCGCATCTGCCATGCACGAGGACTACGGCAGGGGGACCCCCTCTCCCCCATGCTCTTTGTAATTGTCATGGAAGCTCTGAATGCGATGATCAGACTGGCAGGAGCTGATGACACGCTAACAAGCCTGCGGGATCCGAGGATCAGAGAGAGAACCTTCCTCTATGCTGATGATGTAGTTCTCTTTGTGTCGTCTACACAGCAAGATCTTGTGGCCATAGGAATGATCTTGGATATATTTGGGGGAGCCTCTGGTTTACACACTAACAAGTCCAAGTGCCTGATATCACCGATCCAATGTAACTTGAATGAAACAGTAACCCTTTGCACCTATTCTCTTGCTAAATTGGAACCACTACCCTGCAAATATTTAGGCATTCCCCTCTCCGTGCATAAGTTGAGGAAAGGCGACCTCCAGCCATTGATTGACAGAGTCTGCTCTGATTTACCGCACTGGAAGGCAGGTTTGTTAAGCCCGGCAGGCAGACTGGTGCTGGTCAAGGTTAAACTCTCGGCAATCCCAATTCATACTGCTATTGCAGTGGCGATCAGTCCATGGGCCATTGAATGCATTGACAAGAAATGTCGAGCTTTTCTCTGGAAGGGGACCCAGACTGTGTCGGGAGGCCAATGCAAGGTTGCATGGACAAAGGTATGTTTGCCCATTGAACTGGGTGGTCTTGGCATCCCGGATTTGAGGATCTGGGGAAGTGCATTGAGGATGCGTTGGTTATGGGAAGCGAAATCAGGAGGAAACAAGCTTTGGACAAGCCTACCGGATGTGCTGGAGCCAAAACTTGAACAGCTCTTCGCGGCATCCATTTCAGTAAAGCTTGGCGATGGGAAGTTGGCCCTGTTCTGGAAAGATAACTGGCTTGATGGGAAGTCCCTACAGCAGCTGGTGCCGTGCCTAGCCAATGCTGTTGCCCCAAGAATAATCAAGACAAGGATAGTCGCCGATGCTTTGCAAGACAGGCGATGGGTTACTGATATTTCGGGTGCCCGGACATTTCAGGTGATACTAGAATTCCTATTCCTCTGGGAGCGTCTGGCCTCTGTGGAGCTCAATCCAAGCACGCCGGATCAGATTGTGTGGCGATGGACAGCGAATGGATGCTTCTCAACTTCTTCAGCCTACAACACTTTCTTCATTGGTCGTATTCATCTTCATGGTGCCAAGACGCTCTGGAAAACTAAAGCGCCAAATCGCTGCAAGTTTTTCGGGTGGCTAGTCTTCCATAACAGATGCTGGACAGCGGCTAGGCGGAAGCGACATAATCTTCAGGATGACGATGCATGTGCATTATGCGATCAGACAAGTGAGACTATCTCACATTTGCTTTTAACCTGCCCATTTGCCAGGGAGGTCTGGTTCCTAGTACTCCAAGTGCGAGGGTGGCAACAGCTTTGCCCCGGGATGACGGACGAGGCCCTAGCTGACTGGTGGATGTTGGCTCGGAAGCGTCTCCCACGATCGGAAAGAAAAGCTTTTGATTCTTGGGTGCTGTTGATTGCCTGGTTTATCTGGAAGGAGCGCAACTCGTGCACCTTCAATGGAGCCTCTATGACAGTCACTCAGCTAGTTGCCATGATCAGGGACGAAGCTTCCATGTGGTCGAAGGCAGGTTGTGCCGATATGTTTTCGGAGGGGGCTGATAGTGCAGGTCGCCAAATAGTAGTGCTGTAATTTCCGATTCAAAATTGATCCCCCGCTTGGACACTCTGCTCCTTGCGGGTTGTACTTTGTTTTATCTGCTCTCCTCTTAATGAAAAACGTGCTCAGGCACGGTCGCGAAAAAAAAAAACCTGGTGCTGAGCCTGACGTTGTCATGTTACTGTCAACTACGAGTTCCAACCATCCTATCCGTTCAGCAATGGACAATAATATCCAGAGAAGAGCTAGCTACAGGTACGTTTCAGACAGTAAAAGTATTGGCGAGTTGATAATAGCCTCATGGACGTTTCCCCGTTTTCAGCAAGTTCTTGCCATTGCAAATATGACCGTGAGATCTCTGATGCGTATTCAAGGGGGAAAAATATATGACGATGAGAAACAGCTTACCGTAGGGTTTGAAGACAGTTTTGTATATAGCCTCCCTGTCATTGTCCAGCAGGAGTACTTGTTAGCTTTCAGAAGTCATGACGATCTGAATGAATTATGATCATACGGGGTGATTGCCAATCGGTTCTGCATTGGCAGAACGCAGTCATCAGACCTCGCCAGCGATCCGCATTTCGTGGGATCTTATTTGACCCGAATGACACGTAATGATTGGGACAAGATATTAGGATGCCATTAGTTCGTTGAGTTCGACAGGAACCTGCAGCTAGCTAGCACTTTAATTAAGAAAATATCTCGGTCAAAAATTTAGCCCAGCTCTTTGATTGTGTTTTCTTCTCTGGTGGTGCTTTCTTTCAGCTACATTTCGGGCAACCAGGCGACTGAGCTAGCTCAGGTTGCTTCCAGTTGACTGCACATCACTCATCAGTGGGGGGTCACGAACGATAGATTCTTGGCAAATCTTGGTGACTCGCAGGATGAAACTGTTTCCTTTTTGTCTCATCTTTTCCGGTGACAGTTTCTGCTGGCGACGAATGCGTAAAGCAAGCAGCATGGCAAGTGGCAGGCGCCATGGCATGGATCATGGCAGACAGCATGTAAAACTCCCATGCGGGCATGATCGGGTGATCGCGACCTGTTATCCGGGCTAATGCAGGTGATGATCATCTCAAGCAAGGCACTGTCGCCCCGCTAATCGTATATCAATCCGATAAATCATTGAGCGTTCTTGCGGACACGCGTAAGGCTGCTGACCGGCAGATGACCTGTCGGTATTCAGAGAAAATCTCGGTCGGTTCATGAACGCAGCTCTTCATTCTGATAATACACCTCCAAAATCCCAAAGCCGGATGGAGAAGACAGCGTCCAAAATTCCCATGTGGGCATGGGATGTATGGGATCCATGATCGCGATGTTCGTAGGATGCCGACGATGATTCGTTGGGTTCAATTCTGCATCTATCATCAGGTTAGCCTGCTTAATCCTGAACCCGTTTCTTTTTCCCCCAATCTTGCCTGATGCATGCATCGTTTCAGTCTTCTTCCCTTCCCCCCACGACGCGACGCGTTTTCCTTTGGGAGATTGGGGATTATCAAGCTGTGTTTGAGAGGGACGTTTCTGTTTGGTGCTTGTTGTTGTTTATATTTAGGCCGTGATCAGCTTGATCACTTAGCCGTGTAGTGTAGGTAGCCTCAAGTGAGAGATCTGGACGGCCCGGAAATCACGGTTAAAGACTTGGAAGTTGGAACGCATGCAGGCCTTGTTTAGATGCCAATTTGGCACCTCCTAATTTGGGAGTTCTGAAACCGAGGTGCACGTTTGTACGTGTGAAAAATTATCAAAAAATTGATTAATTAGGCTCAAAATGTTCGTCTCGTAGAGTACAACAGAATTATGCAATTAGTTTTTAATTTTATCTACATTTAGTACTCCATGCATGCTATGACATTTTGATGTGATGTGAATCTTCTTTTTGCATATCGAACTTTGAGGATAGAATTTGGTATCTAAGGCCGTAGTAGCAGGATCTATAGCCGGTACCATGACGGTTGTTATTTAACTGCCACATTGGCAAAAAAGGTTGGCGGGATGAATCGACTGAAATAGAATCTTCATGCTTGGGTATAGGTTTTTAGGCCGGTCCTGACATATAGTCTATCTTTTTTTAAAAAATAATATATTAGCATAAAACAAAAGTTTTTTGCCGTCATTCTAGAAAGATAGCCTAGAGGAATCCACGCTAACCAGTTCAACCAAATGTCCGGCTATCTACGGAGTACAGCCTAGGAAGAAGACCTCGCTAGAGAAAAAATAAAGACAAAATTTTGACTACAAAATTCCGTCGATGGATGGAGTTTCCCGGAAATGTATACATAAGCAAACACCATGTTTAGAGTATGAACAAACACAGCTAGACCAGCTCTAGGACTCCCCAATAATTATTTTCAATAATAAATTAATGATGATATGTTAATATTTTTTTACACTTGTTGGGGAAGTTGTTTTTGCAGTCGTATGATAATCTCATCGTAAAAGAGAGCTCCAAATAACCATCTGTCCGAGGAGAGGAGTGAATAATTACTAGAAAAAATATAGAATTTTATTGGAATATCATTTTGCACTAATTCTCTTACTATGATAGTTGGACCTGGAAATAAGACTGCTGGATATGTGCTGAACAAATAAAATTTTAGCACTTCTGACAGCTGTGCGGCTAGAAACTCCAACCATGATTTTTTTTTTTGAGTTTAGTCGCCCGTCTTTTTTTTTTTGTGGAGGGATGCCCGTCCATGAATTCCTGCCTGGTTCCGCCAACGTCAAATCCGATTCTATTCTATAACGATCGTTTCCTCAATGGAAATGCAGAAAGGGCATCAGGCCCAAATTATGGTTCATCCAGTCCAGCCTCGAGATAGACTTTACGGGCCTCAAATTTTTGATCTACGGGCCACGGCAATCTGACCCAAGAAGCCTTATGGGGCTTAGCCCCGTCATTGGGCCTATAGTCCGCCCAACACACCTGTCCAACGTGCAGGTGCAGCTTCACAAGTCCAGCCCAACGAGCCCATGCTATCGCTCCTCTCGCCCTCACTATATAATCCCCACCGCCCACCACAGCGACCATTCACGAAGCTAGGGTTTTCGCGCCGCCGCCGCCGCCGCTTCTTCGTCTCCGCCGCAAGCGCGCAACGATGGTAACCCGCTCGCTCTCGCCCTCTCTTCCACGGAGTTCGACCCGTGTGGCCATGGTTCTCTGACGCGGTTTCTTGTTTGCTTCTTTTCCTGCGGCAGCCGTCGCACAAGACCTTCCGGATCAAGAAGAAGCTGGCGAAGAAGATGCGCCAGAACCGCCCCATCCCCTACTGGATCCGCATGCGCACCGACAACACCATCAGGTGACGTCCTCTTCCTCTATGCCCCTCGTCTATGTGATTTGGAATCCGCTCATCGGCTGATTCTGACACCGATGCTGCCGCTGCCGCTGCGATTTGTGCTGTTTCAGGTACAACGCGAAGCGCAGGCACTGGCGCCGCACCAAGCTCGGCTTCTGAGCGAGAGAATGGACCTGCTGCTGCGTCAGAAGGCTAGGGTTTAAGAGCTATCTTCGTTTTGTTTTATCGGTGTTTCAGTGTTTCTGCAAACTAGGAACTGATTCCAGGATGCTCATATTAAGATTTTGTGATGTTATGAGAGTTCGTAGTACTCTGGATACCATGTTGCATTGCTATGCTAAGTAAAGAACCCTTGTTATCCCATATATGTAGTGATGCAGTTATTTCTGATCCCTAAATTTGTTACATCTGATCACTTCTGTTGCATGGATGAAGCTGTGGCTTTCTACCTATAATGCTGCCAGTTATGATCGATTGAATGCAAGAGTAGCTTTTGGGCCTGAGCAGTTCACACTCTCTTTCGTGGACTAATTGTATTGTGGATGTCTAGTTAATTGTGTTTGTGCTTACATTAGTTCTTTGGCCTAGATTATTTTAGCTGACCTCCGATAAATCATTCTATCACTATTTCTTGCTGGTGATGTTTCATTTCTGCTTTTTATATCAGGTATGATTTGCTTGCCAGTGCTGAACAGACCTTGATTGTAGTGGCTCTCTGGCATTGCTTTGACTACTTATGTCTGGGGTGTAGTGTTGGGCATTGCTGGTTTTCGGTGTTGACTGCAAATTGTAGATGATTACAACTGCATGTACAACAGTTTTGACTGCTTACCCTTCCTAGTTATCACCTGCTTTGGAATACCTGGATAAACCTGCCAATGGATTTTATGCTCTCGTAGCTTAAGGATTTTGTTCTCATGACGTCAATGAATTCTTTCAATATCATTGAGCTAGTTAGAGTATAATCTTTGGTGCAGAAATGTCAATATATTGTGTTGTGATCTTATCACGATCATTAATCTGAATGTCTTGGATCATGTTGGTGTGAGACAACGTTCCAGTCTTTGAATTGTTAGTGTTCTTAAGTTGATTAGTTTGTTGAATCATCAATTCAGTTTTATGACAGGTTTCATGGTTGTCTTACACAGAGTTGGATGAGAATTATTGTGCCTAGATTGCATGATTTTGTATTGCCCGAGCTCAATGTTTCTTATGGATGATGGATATAAATTTGTGTTAGGATTATTTTGATCTGAGTGTGTTGCTGTTTGATGCTTTTAGCATTTCTGGCAGAATTGAAGGATGTTGCAGCCCTGTTTGTTTGGCTTATCAGCAGCCAGCCAGCAGTATTTCTCTCTCTACATAGTCTATCACTAGCCACTAGCCAGCCAACAATAATTTTCTCTTAGCACAACCAACACCAGCCAGCCGAACAGGGCCCCATGCTGCGTTCTATTTTGTTCAGAAATTTCTGGTGTGACGATACACTGGAATTCATTGTGATGATTTGTTGTGCTCAACCCTTGTCAGGTGGTAATCGTTTGTGAAGTGGTTGTAGATTGTAGCACAAAGTTCTCTGCAACCATTGTAGGATGTTTGGACAAAATAAATGGTAGCGTGACTGTAATATCTCCTTGTTTGTTTCGAGGAGGCACCTTATGCTGGACGATCTGCCCTTGACAAAATGAATTTAATCTTTTTTGGTTGGATTACCTGAGGGCGTTGCGCTCATGTTGCAAACTCAGTTGCGAACCGGTTCAAATTGTAACAAAATACCAGTGTAACCTGATGCGAAAGTAGCATGCCGTAAGGGATGATTATTATTTTTTTACAAAAAATATTTGCTGCATTCAGAAGAACAGGCTAGCGTATCCTTGGTTGACGCCCTGAACACACGTGTAGGCGTAGTAGTAATTGCTAAACTTGTAGCCTGGAGCTGGATGGAGCTCGATCTATCTATGTTCAGGTCATTATCGGAAAATGAAAATGAATTATCCAAATGGAAGGACGACGCCGGGCCGGGCGGTTTCTAAATTTGCAACGCGAGGCGAGTGGCGGGCTTGGTGGTGGCGGTGGTCGGCCGCACGCCTCGGCAAGTGCAAAGGAGGAGGTATAAGACGGGCACGGGCGGGTAGCTGGCATCTTCGTCTTCAAGCAGCGCACGGACCGAGGCAAAGGGCAGGCCCGGCGCGTTCCATGAAGGCCTAACCACCCCACCCCCCGCGCGGGCAGGCTTCAGGCTTACCCAGCGAGCGAGCGAGCGAGCGGCCGGCCGGCCGGGGAGGAGACCGTACCGGTGCAGGAGGTGTTCCAGCACCTGAAATGCAGCAAGCAGGGGCTCACCACCGCGGAGGGGGACAACCGCCTCAAGATCTTCGGCCCCAACAAGCTGGAGGAGAAGTCGGAGAGCAAGCTGCTCAAGTTCCTCGGCTTCATGTGGAACCCTCTCTCCTGGGTCATGGAGTCCGCCGCCATCATGGCCATCGTCCTCGCAAACGGCGGCGGCAAGCCCCCCGACTAAGCCCCCCGACTGGCAGGACTCGTCCTCCTCTTCATCAACTCCACCATCTCCTTCATCGAGGAGAACAACGCCGGCAACGCCGCCGCCGCCCTCATGGCCGGGCTCGCCCCCAAGACCAAGGTCCTCAGGGACGGCAAGTGGAAGGAGGAGGAAGCCTCCATCCTCGTCCCCGGCGATATCATCAGCATCAAGCTCGGCGACATCATCCCCGCCGACGCCAGGCTCCTCGAGGGCGACCCGCTCAAGGTCGACCAGGCGGCGCTCACCGGCGAGTCGCTCCCCGTCAACAAGCACCCGGGCCAGGGCGTCTTCTCAGGCTCCACGGTGAAGCAGGGCGAGATTGAGGCCGTCGTCATCGCCGCCGGCGTCCACACCTTCTTCGGCAAGGCGGCGCACCTCGTCGACAGCACCAACAACGTCGGCCACTTCCAGCTCGTCCTCACGGCCATCGGCAACTTCTGCATCATCTCCATCGCCGTCGGCATGGTCATCGAGATCATCGTCATGTACCCCATCCAGCACCGCGCCTACCGCGACGGCATTGACAACCTCCTCGTCCTCCTCATCGGCGGCATCCCCATCGCCATGCCCACCGTGCTCTCCGTCACCATGGCCATCGGCTCCCACCGCCTCTCCCAGCAGGGCGCCATCACCAAGCGCATGACCGCCATCGAGGAGATGGCCGGCATGGACGTCCTCTGCAGCGACAAGACGGGGACCCTCACCCTCAACAAGCTCACCGTCGACAAGACCCTCATCGAGGTCTGCGGCAAGGGCGTCGACAAGGACATGGTGCTCCTCTACGCCGCCAGGGCCTCCCGCGTCGAGAACCAGGACGCCATCGACACCTGCATCGTCGGCATGCTCGCCGACCCCAAGGAGGCCCGCGCCGGCATCAAGGAGGTCCACTTCCTCCCCTTCAACCCCGTCGAGAAGCGCACGGCCATCACCTACATCGACGGCAATGGCGACTGGCACAGGGTCAGCAAGGGCGCACCCGAGCAGATCATCGAGCTCTGCAGGATGTCCAAGGACGCCGAGAAGAAGATCCACGCCCTCATCGACGGCTACGCCGACCGCGGCCTCCGCTCCCTCGGCGTCTCCTACCAGCAGGTGCCGGAGAAGAGCAAGGAGAGCGCCGGCGACCCCTGGCAGTTCATCGGGCTCCTCCCGCTGTTCGACCCGCCCAGGCACGACAGCGCGGAGACCATCCGCCGGGCGCTCCACCTCGGCGTGAACGTCAAGATGATCACCGGCGACCAGCTGGCCATCGGCAAGGAGACGGCGCGCCGCCTCGGCATGGGCAGCAACATGTACCCGTCCACCACCCTGCTCGGCGACAACAAGACCGGCGAGATGGGGGGCCTCAACGTCGACGAGCTGATCGAGAAAGCCGATGGGTTCGCCGGCGTGTTCCCGGAGCACAAGTACGAGATCGTGAAGCGGCTCCAGGACCGGAAGCACATCTGCGGCATGACCGGCGACGGCGTGAACGACGCGCCGGCTCTGAAGAAGGCGGACATCGGGATCGCCGTGGACGACGCGACGGACGCCGCCCGGAGCGCGTCGGACATCGTGCTGACGGAGCCCGGGCTGAGCGTGATCGTCAGCGCCGTGCTCACGAGCCGGGCCATCTTCCAGCGCATGAAGAACTACACCATCTACGCCGTCTCCATCACCATCCGCATCGTGCTGGGGTTCCTCCTCGTGGCGCTGGTCTGGAAGTTCGACTTCGCCCCGTTCATGGTGCTCATCATCGCCATCCTCAACGACGGCACCATCATGACCATCTCCAAGGACCGCGTGAAGCCCTCCCCGACGCCGGACTCGTGGAAGCTCAAGGAGATCTTCGCCACCGGCATCGTGCTCGGCACATACATGGCCCTCGCCTCGGCGCTCTTCTTCTACCTCGCGCACGACACCGACTTCTTCGAGAAGACCTTCGGCGTGAGGTCCATCAAGGAGAACGACAAGGAGCTCATGGCCGCGCTCTACCTCCAAGTGAGCATCGTCAGCCAGGCGCTCATCTTCGTGACCCGGTCACGGAGCTGGTCCTTCGTGGAGCGGCCGGGCGCGCTGCTGGTGCTCGCGTTCCTGGCGGCGCAGCTGGTGGCGACGTGCCGACGTGCATCGCCGTGTACGCCAATTGGGAGTTCTGCAAGATGCAGGGCATCGGCTGGGGCTGGGGCGCGGCGATCTGGGCGTTCAGCGTCGTCACCTACCTCCCGCTGGACGTGCTCAAGTTCATGATCCGGTACGCGCTCAGCGGCAAGGCATGGAGCAACATCAACAACAAGACGGCCTTCACCAACAGGAACGACTACGGCAAAGGGGAGAGGGAGGCGCAGTGGGCGACGGCGCAGAGGACGCTGCACGGGCTCAACCAGGCGACGGCGAGCTCGGAGCTCTTCGGGGACAACACCGGCTACCGGGAGCTGTCGGAGCTGGCGGAACAGGCGGCGAAGCGAGCGGAGGTGGCGAGGCTCAGGGAGCTGCACACGCTCAAGGGGCACGTCGAGTCGGTGGTCAAGCTCAAGGGGCTCGACATCGACACCATCCAGCAGAGCTACACCGTCTAAGAACAAAGAGGACGGTTGATTGCAAATGTTATTATTATTATTAACTACCCCTGCAAATGATGAGAGACACAGGGCAGGGGAACTCGATTGGGTCTCGTTTTACGTTTTGACACACACACACACACACACACACACACACACACACACATATGCTGTGTCTGTGTTTTCACTTTTCTCTGGGAAGAGAGAGATCTGGACGCTGGTTAAGTGTTTATTGCTTCAGTCAGGTTTCTACCAGCGTTCGGTTCTGTAACATGTATACTCTTCCTGAATTCATCTCGTATTCTAGCAGTCATCAACATCACTTTGTGTCTCAAGTGAATGAATGCACAAACCCTGCCTTGCGACTACACAACATACACATTGTCGAAATCACTGCTTCATTCAGGGCTAAGATTGTTCGAAAAAAAAGATTGAATTTCACTGCAGGTCCATCAACTTTTTCCAAGATCTCACCTAGGTCCGCAAACTAAAAAACGGTCATATAGGTCCATCAACTTTTCTGAGGTCTCATCTAGTTCCGCAAACTAAATAAGTGGTCATCTAGGTCCATGAACTTTAAAAAAGCTGTCGTCTAGGTCCATGAAGTTTTAAAGAGCTGTCGTCTAGGTCCAAGGCGGTGGCGACGAGCCTGACCTAGACGACAGATCTTTAAAAGTCCATGGACCTAGACGACAGTTTTTTAAAAGTTCATGAACCTAGATGACCACTTATTTAGTTTGCGGACCTAGATCAGATCTCGGGAAAAGTTTATGGACCTATATGACCGTTTTTTTAGTTTACGAACCTAGATGAGATCTCGAGAAAAGTTTATGGACCTACAGTGAAATTCACTCAAAAAAAATTCAGGGCTAAGATGGGGACAATAAAACCATGGCCTGATTCCTTAGGAGAGATGTGATGCAGAAAACAAAATTTCTTGTACATGTTCAGAACCTTTGTTCCAATGATAAGTCTACGTGATCACATAGGCTAAATTCAGCATCACAGCAACTGACTACTGTGCTACAGGCCTACGGCCACACAGCTTCTGTGATTCCTCATAGTTGTAATGCAGAAAACAAATTTTACATCCATGAAGTGTTACAGTAAGTAGTACAGGTTCAGAACCTTGGTTCCAAAGCTAAGCCTACATGATCGCATTGGATAATTCAGGGTCACAGCAACAGACTACCCTGGTACAGCCACAGCTTCATTTCCAATATACTACAGGTTTCATTCATTCGTTTGCAGATTACAATAGTCTTGTCAGATCAACTATCAACTACAGCCACCATGCCGTGCCTCGTTCTCCGGAAGAAGTTGCGGTTTCAGTGACTGTATACACACAGCTGAGAGAGGACAACTTCAATGTCATCGATTTGACTTCACCACCAACCTCAAGCCTTCCGGACGATCACGTGGCGCTCTCTCTTGTACTCCACCTCGTCCCTTTGATGCATGATCAGAAGGGCTCTTCTGATCTGAAACACATTGTAAGTGATGGAATTATTAGAAAAAAGAGTGATTTCATAACTTGAAGATAATATATTTCAGGCATATACTAGGGATGAGATCCTTACAATGGATTCGTTCATTCCCATCCTAGTTAGTTCGTCAATCAGCCGTCGCTCAGATATGTGGCTTCCAATCCCCATTCTTCTCTTTATTTGTGCCTCTGCTTGCTGCCAGAACAAAATGGAAGGCATTCAGAAAATGCAAGGTTCAAGATCTAAATTTTAATTTTGGGCTGCAAATATTACCTTGATTTCGTTTGCAATCTCCGGTGACAAGTTCAGATGCTCGTTGATGCCAGATCTTGCAGCGTCCACAGTGGAGACATTGAATAGTCTGAATGCCTCTTCAACATGCTCTGGGGTAGCCACAGTTGTCCTAAGAGTTCATCCAAGCATCAGTCATGAATACTATGAAAAAAGTCAGCTAGAACCATAGCACATGAGAATGGAGATATGCACATCTTTCAAATGTAGCATGTGATTAACTAGTACTTACAATCTCATCTTTGCAAGAGATTCACTCAAACGTATGATGGCTTCAAGCTGCCTCACAGTGATGGGTATCGCTGCGGCCCTCCCTGTCTCATGAGCTTGTTGTCTCATTTTCTGCAAAATGAATATCATAAATACATATGAAGAGGTATATTCAAGGAATTTTTGGACTCTAATCAGTTATGGATACGATTTCTGGAATAGAACCCTAAACCTCGTGTTAAAATGTCCAGTGACATACCTGTCTAATCTCAACATACTTGTTTTGCAGCATCTCAGCTGCCTTTTCTGAAAGCCGTGGTTTGCAAGTAGCACGGCAGTACTCAATGTACCTATATGTAGAAATATAATTATACATCAGAAGACAAGAAAATAAAGTCAAATTTACAATAGAAAAGGCAAGACGGGCCGGGCCGCACCTTTTCAGCCAATTCTCTCCTTCACTTGCCTCTGTGTTCTTGGATGAAGCAGCAGCAGCACTTGCATGTACCTTGATAATGTGGCTCGCTATTCGCTGCATTTTGGAAGTTGTATTAGTCTCCAAGCTAGCATAGCAAAAAAGCTGAAGAAAGAATTTTGCTTCATACCTTATCTTGATCATACATCCTGATATCTTTTACGATAAAGATTAGATCGAATCTAGAAAGGATGGTTGTCTGCAGATCAATATTATCTTGTGCAGTCTGGTGAACAGCAAAAGAAAAATGGTCAAATCAATTGTCTCACATATGATTAGAACAGTTTTACTTTTTATAAAATCAAATACTTAGTGAGTCAATTAGAAACATGTTTATCAACCTTAAGATCATCATAGCGTCCTGCAATTGGATTGGCAGCTGCGAGAACTGAAGTCCTTGAGTTGAGTACTGTTGTAATGCCAGCTTTAGCAATAGATATTGTCTGTTGCTCCATGGCTTCATGAATAGCAACTCTGAAATCGCACAGAAGGGGCACTGGGTTAATGTGGTTTCAAGAGAGGACAAAAAAAAAGATTATTATGTTATTCTAGTTTTGCGACAACATCTAAGTTGATGTCTACCTGTCTTCAGGTCTCATCTTGTCAAATTCATCGATACAAACAACTCCACCATCAGCCAAAACCATGGCCCCTCCTTCCAAATAAAACTCACGCTGTCGAGGAAAATAAATGTTTACGGACCGAAAACATATAACTTAAGTAAACAGCCAAACATTCAGTGAATTAAACCTACCGAGCTACTATCCCGTGTCACAGATGCTGTAAGACCAGCTGCAGAGGAACCTTTTCCAGATGTATAGACCGCAATAGGAGCTGTCTTCTCTACAAATTTGAGAAACTGTCGAAACATAGACATTCATGTCATTGAAAATGGACCTTTGGTTTTAAATAGTAACAAAAGAATCATACATGATAATGTCAAATTACTCAAACTGAATTACAGCACATGATACCAAAGCATAGGTGTATGACAGATCGTCACTTTATTTTGCCATCGAAGTAAATGCTATACAACATCAACCAATACTTGCCTGTGATTTTGCTGTGGATGGATCACCCAGAAGCAAGACATGAATGTCCCCTCTCAAACGGACACCATCAGGTAGCCTCTGCAGCAAGTGTAGTTTAAAGCACAACATGAGAACACTGTCAATTGGTAAATGGAATTACCATTACTTCTCTGGAAACATCAGTCACTTGATAAGAATGTATACCTTCTTAGATCCCCCAAATAACAAGCATGCAATTGCTTTCTTCACATCAGAATGGCCATAAATTGATGGGCCAATCATTGAGCAAAGCTTGGCGTATGCATCTGGCCTCTGTGCAAATTCTTTGAATTCCATTTCCTACAAGCCAGTAAGAAAAATTAGCCTTACGGATAAATGTAACTCCCCTATCAATGAAATCCTTGAAAAAGAAATCACCTCATCGAGAGTGAAATTGGAGGGGCCATTTGAGTTATTGTCTCGAGATTGCTCTAAACCAACAACTCTAATGTAAGGCTGTTTAACACCAACAGCGCCCTTCTGGCTGCAAAACGTAAACAACCCCATCGTTTGTCATGTACTTGACCCAGTTCAGATTAATAAACAGACAAAATAAGCTTCAGATTCATACTTTGCGGATGCTTGGAAGACGCTGTAGATGCCAAGAACAGTTAATCTAGTTCCTGGAACAATGGTCTGAACAAGGTGTCTATCTACAGAAAGCAGAACATTCCTAGGAAGCTCACCAGTTGGAACATCCTAGCAAAAAAAGGAGACCATGGTCAATCGCGTTTACAACAGGACACCAGCAAAACAGCAGGATTGCTTTGACTCTATAACTGCATTGCAGCAAGGATGAGTAGCAACTAACCTCAGGATTCTCCTGCAATTTGAGGGTCTGGAGATCCACATATTTGCTCTTATCTGGGACTGGAATCCAAGGGTCCAGGGGGCAAGGCTCTTCTCCAGGCTAAGGGTAAGCAATAGAATACATAACTGTTAGACAATAACTAAAATGACTATTAACAATAAAATAATACAGTATAGAGCAAGACTGTTTAGATGTTCTGTTCTGTTGTAAGATTGTTTCGGAGTAGATTACTGGTGTTACTTGTAGTCTAATGTCAAACAATCTTATTAAAGTTTTTGTACTAGACCATATTGCGTGGATTTCAAGTCAGGGGAATAGTTAAAATAGGTCTTTTGTGGATGGGCATTTGGGGGGATTCAAGTTGGGAAAATACTTAAAATTCCCCTTTTACCAAAAAAAAGGTCTTGCGACAATTGAGTAGATTGTTGACGACTATACCTGAGGAACATGGTCACACGATCGTGGGACAATAGCCCCACCGAGGCCTGGCCTGCAAGGCACTGTTCTCACACTTCGGCAGTTCTTGCAGATAAGATTTACATGAGTAGCCTTGGCTTTCACTCTCGATGCAGCAATTGTGATTCCCGCAATCTTGACAAGCTTCGACATATAATCCGCCTGAAATTTCAAATATCAAGACCATAATGAATTCTCTGAAATACACTCAACACCAAAATCCCGTTTAGAATTGTTTCACTACTGACCCCGATAGATCTCATGGACAGGCAATTCTCCTTGGAGGAGAGGAAGATCTGGACATCTCCGGTGACGGGCTCCTCCATCTCACCGGTCTCGCCGGCGACCTTCGAACGGAGGCTTGCGAGAACCTCCGCCGCGGCCGTCTCAAACTACATACCCATGTGTGAAAGTCAGATACAACTCCATTCGGTCCACACAGCTAACAAAATTCCAAGAAAGCAACGCACCAACGGAAGATAATCGGCGGGCGACTTGCGGATCTTGTCGGAGAGCTCGGCGTCGAAGGCGTCGAGGTCCTCGATGGCGACGGTGACATGGTCGCGGTTGTGTACTAGGCTCTCGCTGAACCAGATGAACAGGAATCAGTTTTGTTCCGCCATGGAGGCGTCAAATCTGGGGCGAGTGGGAGGAGTCGGAGAGCTAGATGGGGGCGTACCGGTAGGGGAAGTCGCCGGTGGGGCCGGTGAAGCCGCGGAGGAACTCCTTGAACTTGCGGAGAGCGGAGTGGCGGCTGAGGTCGGCGGTTGGGTCGCCGCCGGGGCCGCCGCGGGGGAACTGCGCCTGGTCGCTGTAGAACACGGCGCCCTCGTCCCAACCCGACATGGCGGCGGCGGATTAGAGAAAGGGGTGCGGGTGCGTGGTTGTGGACTGGGAAGACGGCGAGGGGAGGGGAAGGATGGCGGCGGGAAAGGGGTAATAGAGGAGAGATTTGGCGGGAAAACGGCGGAGGTTTTGGCGGGAGGAGGGCGCTGCTCGTTGCCGGTTTTAGGGTTGGGCTTGGGCAGTTGGCGGGCGGCGGAGGAAACAGGCGCGTTGTTCATGGGCCGGGCTGGCTTCGGATCGTTGGGCCTCTATGGAATCCTCGCTAAGGCCCTGATTTGCAAGTATACCTCACAAGAATAATAAAATTGTTTTGTCTAAAAAAGAGTAATAAGATTGCTCTGACAAATACTTTAATATATCCAAAGCTTGAGCTCTGAGAATTCCTGGATCTAAAAATTATTAGAACGAACACATAAGCTAACAGCAGCGACCAACAAAAAAGAATCAATGAAATTTGAGTTAGATTAGTCAATAGATTTTAGGTCGTCCTCGTACAACACTTCCGTGATACTGATGTAAGTTTTGCAGGGAGCCTCATTCAACCACTCCATGTGGCAGCTCTCAGAAATCATAGGAGCATGATAATAAAAGAGTTCATGAGTTTTTTTTATCATGATATAAACACAAACACTCGCATATATGTCTATTCACATAAGCACACACACGTAAACTCATGTTTTTAAGAGAAAGTGTGGAACAATCTACGTTATACATATTGTCTAAACTCCACCCTTATGGACATTTCTAAAAAAAAGTGTGGGCCGATCTTCATAGATACGTTACATATATTAGCTAAAACCCATACATTGCTACAGGTAATGAAGTTTACTTGTTTATCATAAATGCCTAGACAAAACATTGTCTATATATATGGCTTATTTGTATGAGATAAATTATAGTGTATAAGTTGTCTACGCAAAATGAAGCACACAGTAGATAAATACAGCTTTGATCACCATATACATGTTGTCTTGACGATACGGCTTTCCACTTGTTTCGTATGGATTTTCTCTCTCAACGCAAGTTTGTTATGGCTTTAGAATAAGGTTTCAGTAAAGAGCACTTCAAAAAGGTTTCTTCCATACCCCATCGAATTGTGGAACAAAATTATTCATGTCTGCTACATATTCCTCGTTTATATCTGGTGAAAAATATTTTTTTTAAGTTAGTTCTACTCAGATCATCATCTCAGCGACATTGAAGGACGTGTATAAAAGTTCGTTTAAATGTCATGGGGCATTGTCGTGCAATTTTTTCCCTCCTAAACACATGCATCCACGATATTATGTTAAATACAAAATATATAGAAAAGTTAGAGAAAGAATATACATGTTATGGTCCACTGCAATGTATCCTTATCTATCTAACTAAAGTCACACGATTTTGTATAACAGATTAAACATTAGGAAACACCTTCTATTTTTAGAACTTTGTACAAGGTTCAACCCATAGAGAGCATGTAACAAACACATAATACTAACACTTATCAATGTTGATAAAAAGGTAACTAAAAAAGTGGACCAACACGAAGTACATCGCGATTGTTGGTGCATTATACGTTACACGACACACATATTACAAAAAAACATTTTTTCTAAACCAAGCACAACAATTCACATGTACACCATATCCTAGCTATATTTATGAAAAATATACAACCACCGTTATTCGCTTTGGTTTCATTGCCATTAGACCCAGGGAGGGCACATGCTCTCACTCAAAATTTTAAAACAATGTAATTAACAGTTTTCACCATGCACATGCTTCACAAATATAAGTTTTTTTCGAGTCCTCTCTTAAATTTTATTCCGAGTCTATTACTTATTATCATCATTTTATATTGTGGTCATCGTTTATCGCTTATTCGATAAGACCTTTTAAAAAGGATAAAGTTGTAAACTATTCGGAGACAATCCGCTGAATTCTGTCTGTACTTGCCCTGTCCATCTCAATCAAATTCTCGATACCATAGACTTTTTCGATTTTTCTCTTTATGTAACCTAGACCAATGGTTTTATCTGGGTCAAAATCCAAACTTTTCCAGTCTAGGATTTGGAAAAGCAAAAAACAGCACGAAAAATCCGCCCGCTAAACTCCCAGTTGGTGACGGAGACACCGAGGCCATCGCCATCCACCCACTCCCCGCGCGGCTCCTCCCCTCCGCTTTTGAACCCCACAACCGCACCCCCCTGATCTCTTCAGTTCAGCAGCAGCAGCTGCCCGCCCACACACGCATCCGATCCGCCGCGCCCCCCGCCGTCCAGAGATGGCTTCCTCCGCCTTCGCCGTCTCCTCGCCGGCGGCCTCCGCCGTCGCCGCCCGGTCCAAGGCACGCCCCGCGTCGTGACTTCCTTCCCCGCCCATTTGCTGGTTTAGTGGTCCGGGGGGTCTGAATGTATTTGTGTGGTCGCAGGTGCTTGGAGGAGGAAAGTACCAGGGGAGGACCGGTTGCCGTGTGGGGATCACGAGGAAGGTCATCTCCTGCCGAGCTTTCTGATTGCTCGTATTGTTTGCTTGGGTGCTGTAGCATGAGATTCCCATGTGTATCGTTGCGTATGGTTTGTGAGTCATTAATTCATCGACCATCAATCCATGAACCGGGGCTACTTGTAGCTCTTGCCAAATTCACGCCTCTCTGTGATTTCTACAACAATAGAGGCTTACTATTTTGTTTACTTTTGGCTATGGATATCCACCATCGCATATGCTGGAAAAGCAGCACAGCAGTCTAGCTAATCATTGATATATCAGTATCATTTGATAGGATCACAGTCTTCGGTTGAAGGACTACTTTATACGATAATAACTTGTGCAAAAAGAAGATACTACTTCCTGTATTTTCTCATGCAGAAATATCTAAAGTTCACTTATGGACACAGCTGCCAGAGCCTAAGCAAATATGAGAGTCGTATTAGGGTTTTGAGAAGAACTGATGACCTTCGTTCCATATAATAAACAAAATGGCGCACCGAGTACTGTAGGTTTCATATAGGGTTAGTTATATACCACTACTTGTATTTTAGCGTGTTGATAGGTACACACTAGAATTTCTTATGTTGGAGCTTAAACATCAGTACTGACAGGCTAGCTAGGCAAGCATTTTCTTTGTCATTGAGGCTGCTTGTATATTGAGTCACCTTTATTTAGTATTTGGTACTGTCTGGAACTTAGACATCTCTTGGTACAACAAAGTAATTTATGAGTTGTGAATGCAGAACTTTGGCCGTGTCATGATGGCCCTTGCAGTGGACGTTTGTCGTTCTAGTGTCTCTGTTATTTCTTATGTTATAAGAGGTTTATGATTTATTAGCTTTTAGCTATGGATATCCCCTGTATATCTGCCTTTGTGTATGCTGGATAAGCAAGACAACAGTCCTGATAACCATTGATCTATCAGCGTGTTATAGGATCACCTTCTTTGAATGGATTAACTTCTGCAGAAAAAAAAAAGCTATGCTCCTTACTGTTTTTTCTGCATGCAGAAATATCATAAGTTCACCGATGAACACACAGCTTTCAGATCTTAAGTGCTGTCAGAGCATAAGAAAATGGTTGCATTAGGGTTCTGAAAGGAACCGAGGATCTCATTTCATTATAAACAAAACGGCGCGCCAAGTGCTGTATAGGAATAGTTATATGCTTGTATTAAATTTTAGTGCATTGATTGGTATGTTATGTTGAAGCTAGGACACATCGCTATTGACAGGCTAGCTAGTTGTGCAAGCATTTTCTTTTTCATTGAGGGTGATGTTTTGTATGTCATGTCACCTTTTTCTAGTGTTTGGTCCTGTCTGAAGCTTTGAATGATGTGATTTATGCTTTGAGTTATGGCTGTTCCTTCCTCGAACGCAGAACTTTGGCCATGTTATGATGGCCCTTGCAGTTGATGTTTCTCGTTTTGAGGGAGTGCCAATGGCTCCTCCAGACCCAATTCTTGGGGTTTCAGAGGCCTTTAAAGCAGATACAAACAATCTGAAGCTCAATCTTGGAGTTGGTGCCTACAGAACAGAAGAGTTGCAGCCTTATGTCCTCAATGTAGTCAAGAAGGTGAGCCTAATCAGCAGCAGCATTTTCTTAATAATAGATGTTCATGTCTTCATGTTCTCTTTTGCTTGCTATAGGCTGAAAATCTTATGCTGGAGAAAGGAGAAAACAAAGAGGTACGGTGGAATTTCAGAATTCAAGTGTCACAAGCATAAGAATTTATTGGTCGAAAGAAAACTATCATAAGAATTCATTTATCCTCAGTTTCATTTTATTTTATGTATCTGAAAGACTGAAACTGAAGGAAAGTTATGGTTTACGGTACAGTATCTTCCTATTGAAGGCTTAGCCGCATTCAACAAAGCAACTGCAGAGCTACTGCTCGGAGCTGATAACCCTGTCATCAAGCAAGGACTGGTATGTGCTATGCTGCCCCTGCTGGGTTTTATGTAATTCTGATAGTGAGGTGTTTCCTTTGCTTATTTTGGTTCATTTTATTTAATATACATCTTCTTCTATAGGTTGCTACTCTTCAATCTCTCTCGGGCACTGGGTCACTACGCCTTGCTGCAGCATTTATACAAAGATACTTCCCTGAAGCCAAAGTACTTATATCATCGCCCACATGGGGTTAGTATGTTAATGCAACTATTCTTCACGTCTTAACGACTTATGTGCCCAATTCTTGACTTTGTGAAGTGTCTTGTCATCTGACTTATAGGCCTTGTTTAGATGCAAATTTGGGGGGCCAAATTTAGCCCAAAGATGTCACTTCGCCATAAATACGCCACTGTAGCATTTCGTTTGTATTTGTGAAAAATTGTTCAAACATTGATTAATTAGGCTTAAAATGTTCGTCTCGCAAAGTACACAACACCGTTCAATTAGTTTTTGATTTCATCTACATTTAATACTCCATATATGTGCCGACATTTTGATGCGATGAGAATCTTCTTTTTGCACAGTAGAATTTGGGGGTGGAATTTGGGATCATATACGACAAATCCGTAGGTCTCTAATAACCGACTCGTCCCAAGTTAGTTTGGGTCGCCCTCTACCTCTCTTAACATTATTGGCCCGCTGTAGAACCCCACTACGCACCGGCGCCTCAGGAGGCCTCCGTTGGACATGTCCGAACCATCTCAACCGATGTTGCGTCAATTTCTCCTCAATTGGTGCCACTCCGACTCTATCTCGAATATCTTCATTCTGTATCCTATCCCTTCTTGTGTGACCACAAAACCAACGCAACATACTCATCTCTGCTACACTCAGTTGTTGTATATGTCGCCTTTTAGTAGGCCAACATTCAGCACCGTATAGCATCGCCGGGCGAATCGCCGTCCTATAGAACTTACCTTTTAGCTTTTGTGGTACCCTCTTGTAAATGCGGTGAGCGTGGATCGAACACGCGACCTTCAGATCTTCAGTCTGACGCTCTCCCAACTGAGCTATCCCCGCATTACGAATTTGGGATCTAAACAAGGGCATAATTTCATTCGTTCTGCATGTTAACAGGGAACCACAAGAACATCTTCAATGATGCTAGGGTACCTTGGTCAGAGTACCGGTACTATGACCCCAAGACTGTTGGGTTAGATTTTGAGGGAATGATAGCGGACATTGAGGTACTTGGATGTTCTTGCATTTAGATTTAGTATTATTATTTTTCACTAGGCATGCTCCATTTGGCGATGAATTATGTTGGGTGCAAGGAGTAATGGTTTCAGGAATTAGGGCTGTCACATCCAAAGAACTTTTTTTTTTCTGAAAATGAACAGTTTGTTTTGAATCAATTGATTTTTATGACATTACACTATCCATGCATTTCCTCTTTGCACAACAGGCTGCTCCTGAAGGATCTTTTGTTCTGCTACATGGCTGCGCTCACAACCCAACTGGAATAGACCCAACTCCTGAACAGTGGGAGAAAATTGCAGATGTCATTCAAGAGAAAAAGCATATGCCTTTCTTTGATGTTGCATATCAGGTGAGTATTTTTTGCTTGTGTACTTTGTTTCTTGTCTATCACAATTTGTTTCTGACTGACTGGTATGTTACCTTACAGGGTTTTGCCAGTGGAAGCCTTGATGAAGATGCATTTTCCGTCAGGCTTTTTGTTAAGCGTGGCATGGAAGTGTTTGTTGCACAATCTTACAGCAAGAACCTTGGTCTATACTCAGAAAGAGTCGGGGCCATAAATGTTGTCTGCTCAACACCAGAAGTTGCAGATAGGTAATCTTTTGTTTTCTTATTGGTTGCCTACTTACCCAATTCTTCCCCATCTTAATCAGCACATAGGCAAGCACTAAAACAATTAACACATAATGTGTGCAATAGTTGTTTATATGGAAAATTTATGGGCAATCATCTTCCTATGCTTGACTGTAAAGCTTGTTTTTTCTGACATTCCATGTTCCTCGCCTGCAGGGTAAAGAGCCAGCTGAAACGATTGGCACGGCCCATGTACTCAAACCCCCCTATTCACGGTGCTAGGATAGTTGCCAATGTTGTTGGTGATCCAACTATGTTTGGTGAATGGAAACAGGAGATGGAAGAAATGGCAGGGCGGATCAAGAATGTAAGGCAGAAGCTCTATGATAGTTTGTCTGCTAAGGACAAGAGTGGCAAGGACTGGTCTTTCATTCTGAGGCAGATTGGAATGTTCTCCTACACTGGCTTGAACAAAGCACAGGTAACACCTGTTTCTACTTCTGCATATGACGCCCGCTATTTCCAGCTACTGATTGCACACTGATTGGTGAAACATAAAAACCATAAGCTGCAACATAATTCCATTCTTTTTGTCTGCAGAGTGATAACATGACAGATAAATGGCATGTTTATATGACCAAGGATGGGCGGATTTCATTAGCTGGGCTTTCCCTGGCTAAGTGCGATTATCTTGCCGATGCCATCATCGATTCCTTCCACAATGTCAACTAGTTGGAGGTATAAGAATTCAGGCTAAGTTATTCGGGTTGAGTCCTTGGACGCTAGGCTGGGATTTTTCGGGTCCTTCCAGCTATAGTTTTCAGGTGTATTCCATTCAATGTAATGTGGACAAATAAATTATTGTCATCACAGCAAAACTCGAGTGTTTGGTTACATGTAACAGTAGTGCACGCTTGTAACATCTGAACTGAATAATGGCACCGGCAATATAATGTTAATTTCGCCCCCCACAACATTCATGCTTGCACATTACTTCCTCGCTCAATGGCCTGGTTCCACCCAATTGGCCATTGTGGGCTCCATCACTCGTCTTGGGAGCTTGGTTTATGTAATCTAGTGGTAGATTTGATGGAGCAGCTGATGGTTTGTGGCACACGGTGGCAGTAGGGCCACGCTGGACCTGGACGCAATCACCACGGGCTGTTTCCCTGACTGCACCGTTGTGACAGGCAATTGACTGAGACCTGTCAAGATTCCTCTTTATCTTCTGAGTTGCCATTCCACCCAATTGATTGATCCGCACCCCTCTTGAACTTTTTTTTCTCCTTTCTTGCCGGTTGCCACGATTCCAGCCATGTAGTAGAAAATTGCCATGGACAGCAGTATTTTTTTTTACCACCAGTCAACCAACGGTATTCCACCAGCGAGTCGAAGAGGGGTGTGCCCCTTTCATGCCGTCCATCTAGCGGCAGCCTGTGGTCGCCGTGGTCTCGCCGCCGACTAGCCGGCTCGGCGGCCGGTCGGCGGTGCGCGCGCTGTCCGCAAGTTGCGTCCGTGTCGCACGCGTCCTGTTGAGCTGACGGCTCGACCGCCGGGGGAAAGCAAAAGGCTATTACTACTTGGCTACTCCACAGTGGTGGAGGAGGTGCATGCGCTGCACGTGAGCGAGCGGGAGAGCGGACGCTCCCATCCCACCCATGTCGGCATCACGTTTCGTCTCCCCCCACAGCCTTACGTGTCCCCGGCATTTCTTTAGCCGCTTTTAATTATGAAACCGGAAGCTTTGCATCCGCAAGCCCCATGACATGTGGGGCCGATGGAGGAGCGGCGGGCCCACGTCAGGGCAAAGTTTGGTCGCCAAAGGTGAGAAAGGTATTGGGTGCCGTGCCTTCTCTCTCCCCGGCACCGTCTGCCGGGCCCGCCACGGCATAATGACAAAGGGCTAAGGACGTGTTTAATCAATGCGGTAATCGAGGGAACCATATAGGAAGATAGTGAGATTACGAATCCTAAATTACACATCTTTTTAATTTCCGGAAAGATGCTGCCAAATGATGCTAAACCATAGTAGAAGTCCACTTGGCAAATGGGACTATTTGTTTATTTCTACGCCAACTACACTACTACACCTTGAGATGCCGAGGAGCATCAATTATGGAGCAGGGGATTATTGGAGGGTTTAATTATATAATGGTGGGTGGGATTAGTAAATGAGGACGCGCCGGGCTGGGCCCTGCGCGCCTGCTGGGAAACCGCCTCGCAGGCCGCCGCTGGAACCACCACACTGCTGTCGCTTGGCCCACCACCTCCACCATTACGCGGCTCCCACGGCCACTGCTCCCCCAATTTTCTCCCTTTTTTCTCTCACTTTATTATTTTATATAGTTTCTTTTGTTGCTCCCGTCTCCTTTGTATAGCCAAGTCAAGGGAAACTTTGCCCCGATGTTGCCAAAATTACAGTGCTGCCACATACCAGTAGCTTATAGTACTAGTTTATGAATTATGATGAAAACAACCAGAGAACACGAAATTTACTAAACATGTTATGAAGGGCTAATGTTGAACCTTGCAAACATGCAAGGCTCCTTTGTAGCAGTGAGGTTGATATTTCTCCAGCACTCTCATTTTGTTTGCTAAAAATCATCCTAATAAAATACTGGCATGACACACGTGATTAAGCTGACCATCCTTTGACAAACAGGTTATTACCAAAAGCCGCCAATGGCACGGGCCTGTAATTCGTAGCAACACCGAGGGCACGGCCCAACTCCCCCAATAATCGAGCCGCCCATGTCGATCACCCATGAGTCACGCACGGCCGAAGCCCGGACCACGCGTGGGCCCCACTCAACTAAGGCGGGCGGTGCCATGCCACACCCCGGCCCCACCGCGCACGCGTCACGGGCATCCGCAGCCGTCCATGCCTGCATCCGACGGCGTCCCTTCGCGGCCACGCCAAAAAAAAAATCTCTCCCCAGCCATCACCCCACCAAAGGAAAACAAAAAATAAAATAAAATAGTACTACTAGTTTTTTATTTGTTTTCCAAGCGGAATTGTGGCCACGCACGCATCCCCGATCCCCTCTTCGTCTCCGGTCAATAAAAGCCGCCTCATCGCGACCCGTTCCGCCTCGCATTGCTCTCTCTCCTCCCCTTCCCCGGCGCCCCCTTCTTATCTCGCTAGGGTTAGCCCCCGCGGCGGTAACCTCACCGCCTTAGCGCCCGCTCCCTTTTCCCTCCCTAGGTTTCGAAGTCGTCGTCGTCTTCTTCTCAAATCGTGTCCAGTTGTTCCGATTCGGCGGCCATGGCCACGGCGGTGCTCGGATATCATGATGCGCTCAACAACCGCATGCATCTGGACGCGTTCGCGCCGTCCCCGACGAAGCCACGCCGGCGCCGGAGCCCCAAGCCGGCGGGCGCGTCCTCGCCGCCCCCGAGGGCCGCGGCGGTAGCCTCACCGCCGCCCAAGGCGGCGGCGGTGGCGTCACCGCCCGTTAAAGGGGCGGCGGCTGGCCGGCGCTCGCCGCCGGCAAGGCCGGCTGCGCGGAAGCAGCCGTCCCCGACGAAGGAGAAGCCAAAGCAGCGGCTTGTTATGGAGGAGGTCCGGATCCTCAAGCGCGGCGAGGAGCCGCCGGCGCCGGTCGTTGCAGCAGCGCCCGTGGCGCAAGCCGCGGCGGCGGTGGACCACCGCGTCCTCTGCTCCACTGGCCGGATCAGGTCCCAAGCTCCCGGCGTCGTGCCAACGAAGAAGGTTGCGGCCGCGACTCCCGCCGTCATGCCGACGAAGAAGGTTGCGGCCGCGACTCCCGCCGTCATGCCGACGAAGAAGGTTGCGGCCGCAGCCGCCGCGTCGCACGCCGTCGTGCCGACGAAGAAGGTTGTGGCCGCGCCCGCCGCCCCTGGCTACGCTGGTCCGGCCTTCTGTTCCGCGGCTCCCGAGCCCAGCTCGCTGCCCATGCCGGCCTTCTTCCTCCGTCGCGTGGAGTCCGAGGCCACCCGTGGTCTCCGCTGCCTCCTGCGCATCGGCGAGATCGCCTGACGCGGTC
Organism: Echinochloa crus-galli; assembly: GCA_900205405.1. NCBI lineage: Eukaryota > Viridiplantae > Streptophyta > Magnoliopsida > Poales > Poaceae > Echinochloa > Echinochloa crus-galli. Next base: position 316,123 of record OAMR01000871.1, on the reverse strand, counting down.
CCCACAGGTCACCCCCGGACCTGCTCCTCTGAAGTCACCCTTCTGCTTCGTCACTTCTCGTCCCCCTCCTCTCCGGTGGTTCCCCATCTATGGATGGTAGCGCCTGATGGGCGATTGGATCCGATGGAAAGCATCTCCGGATCAGCAGATCAGATCTCCCGGTAGCCGTTCCGATCAACCTCTTCCGGTATTTTTTCAGAGGAAAGGTTGATCAACGAGCTACCCCCGGTGGTTGGATTTGGTGGTGGTTAGGTTCAAAAGTCGCTGGCAGCTCGGTTCGCTTCTCTGGAAAGCTGATGTCTTTAGGTAGTAGAGTAACTAGGATGAAGGAGGCTGGTGGATTAAGGGCTTGGTTATTTGGTAGGTGGTGGTGTTTGGTTCAGAAGTTGGGAGTAAATTAGCTTGTGAAATAGCTGGTTGGTTTAGGTGATCTCCTAGTGTTACTGGATGACCTGAGTATCATTCAGGTTAGTTTATGGTTTCAATAATCGAAGGTTTGGCGTGCGTTTAATTTGTTTCTTTCGCGGTAGATGTGTAAGGCCAGTCGTGAGCTAAGCTATGTGGTGTTAGTAGTTGTTAGTGGTTTGGTTAAGGTCGTATGTGTATGATAAGTTATGATAACTTCGTATGAAGTCTGTATCTGTCAGTTTAGCTGTGATATATAATATGAGTGGTAAATTTGGATATGAATCTCTTGGTTATGTGTTGTATCTGTCAGTTCAGCTTGTGATATGAGTGGTAAATTTAGAAATGGATCTCCTTTTGTTCATATATGAGCCTTCATTCAGGGATGGTTCTCAATCGTTGCATCTTAAGGCCTCCTTTGGAACATAGGATTTATGGAGGAATTTTGTAGGATTGAAAACCTATAGGAAATGGTCCAATCCATTGCAATTTTGGAGGAAATCTAACATGAGGTCCAACCTCTTGAAAACTTTCCTTTGTGTCTCTCTCTCTTCACATTCTTGTGTTTTTCCTATGTTGCATCCAAACACTATGTAACAAAATTTCCTATGTTTTCAAACCCTATAGGATTGCAAGTTACATGCATCTCAATTCCTATGGTTTTCCTATTTCTATGTTTTGAGAATCCTTTGTTCCAAAGAGGCCCTAAATGTTTATGAAGGGTCAACCCTCCTCTAGATGGAGAGGTTTCTTTCGCTTGGATTACTGTTGAAGTTAAGTAAACTTTGCGTGGTTTTGACTCCTCTGGCGTGCTTGGTGCTGCGGTAATCATCCTGCTAAAGACCAGACTTGCCTGGGCACGCAACAACAGGTCTTCGGTAAGCAGGCACCTATATATATATGTCAAATTGCTCGTTCTCATCCTGAATCAAGCATGAAACTTTTGATGTTGAACGCCAGAACCTTTGCTTGGATGGCATATCTGCGATATAGCAACGTTAATGAATGATCACAGCCAAACGTGGTTGCGTCCCGGTTGAACTGTTCCTTTTGCAGTTGAATGTACGTACATGCCAGAAGCCTCGGGCTCGGGCCTTGTTTAGATGTCAATTTGGCACCTTCAAATTTGAGAGTTGGAATTGTTTAGATGTCAATTTGGCACCTTCAAATTTGAGAGTCGGAAGGGAGTTGAAAAACTAAGGTACAATGTAGCATTTTGTCTTAAAATTGTCCAAAAATTAATTAATTAGGCTTAAAATGTTTCGTCCTAAAATTGTCCAAAAATTAATTAATTAGGCTCAAAATATTAATCTCGTAGGTATAACAAAACTGTGTAATTAGTTTTTGATTTCATCTATATTTAGTACTCTATATATCTTATAACATTTTGATATACGTTATAACATTTTGATGTGATGTGAATGTTCTTTTTGTATAGTTAACGTTGATGGTAGAATTTAGCATAGTTTACTTGGAGGGTAGAATTAGGATGAATGCATTTTCTGACCGGGCTGCGGTTGACCGTGATGCTGTTGACCCGTCCGTTGGAAGCTGCAGGAAGCCTGAAGAACAAAGCCCCCTTTTCTTCAGCCGTCAGCTTTCTCTCTTTTTTTTTGTGATGTCAAGCACTTTCGGCAGCGGCGACCGGCGATTGCCGACCCCTTCCGCTGCGCTGCCCACGGGCAACGGTCATCACACGGCGATTTACGTGTCGTTCCCTCTCTCACACCAGACCTGGATGCCATTGCCGTTCTTGTGGTGGTTTTGCAGGGGTTGGTACAACGGCAAAAAAAAAACATCCTGTTTGGCAGCCCACCTCTTGTTAGGCCGGCCGCCGGTGCCCTGAGCTGGTGCTGAGCAAACGTCCGAAATTTCTCAAGCAGTAATGAGTAGTAGTTCGTTTGCTCTAACTAAAGAATCATCAGGCCCCACTGGCCGTTAATTAGAAAAAAACATTTTCACAGATCATCGTTAATTAGAAAAAAATTCTGAAGCAGTGATGAGTAGCATGACTTCGTTTATACAGTTAAAAAATGTATCGATACTGATGCATAGTACTCCTATAAAGCACAGAGCATCAATCCACAGATCTGTGGCGTCTTGGTCAAAAGTTTACCCAGCGCCAGCGGTGTAACACACGAGATATAGAAAAAAGACACGGAGGGATCCCTAACATATAGAGCAAGCAATAGCCCGCCACAGAATTTAGGGAGGTTCAAGTTTCATGAGAAATCAGTCAGGTTTCACAATTTCATGAGAATTCAGGATCAAGGGAAAACATCAGAAATCACAATTTCATAATAACCACTTCCGATTTGTTGATGATGACCCTTATTGTTCTCATCTACAGACAACTTGCTGTGGCAGGAGATCACACTTGCACTTTTGGATTGTAGCAACCCCAAGTACCTAACACCATTGGGCTCAAATGAAACAATCAGAAGCTAGAAGCATCTATTCTGTGTTTCATTAGCAAGACATTGCAGAATCTAGAACACTGGACCATGACTAATCTATCCATGGAACTATACAAAATAAAATAGACAAATTGAACGAGGGAAGGAGCAACAGTGACCATTATCAATATGCTACACGGTTTGAGCAAGATACAGCAGCTAACACTGTAAAGGCTCTGAAAAGTTCTTTGGCTTGGTTAAAAGTTGGGGGTACTAAACAATTTACTATCTGGCTCACTGGGGAATGTATGCTATTTCACAAGTAATGACTGTACAAAAGAACAGCAAGAAAAAAGCTAAAGCCAGGATATTTTGGTCACGATTAATGGCCTACTATGCTGGTTCATGGCCGAGTGACCAACAAATGAATGCATACATACAAACAGCAATAAGCCACAGGGAAGTTGCCTAAGCAACATACATCTATGGAGAAAACAATCTACAGACAGACTGCATGTGTCAGATGCTAAAAATCATCACATAGCATATGTATATTTGTGACGGCAAAATAGGCAGACTTATAGACTTAGGCAATATTGAAAATAAGTTCTGGAAGAGTGCAAAAAAGGCAGTATCATATCATCATAATTTGCAGCAGCTATGTGGAACACCAAGAATCTATTAGCACGAGGAGATAGTTGGATATATCATTTTGATGGAAATGTGACTAAACATAAGATATGATACTAAGGGTACATTCTGAGATTAAAAAGGCAGACTAAGCAACTAAAATAACACAACATATGAATAAAGCAATTCATTCTATTACATCGTGCATGCTGCTAACACCTCCTCATAAAATCCACCAATGAACCCTAGTAGCCCTTACAATAGTTATTTGGGCTCTGTATACCAAAATATGACATGAACTAAGATTTTTGTGACTACAAACTTTTCAATGTCCATTATGCTCACCCTCAAATTGAGTAATTGACTCCTCAGTAGGAAGAAACTTAATCTGCTTTCACCGATGAGAAAAGATAGTGGATGAAGCAGAATGAAGAAATAAACCCAACTGTGCCAGTTGCCAGCATAATAGCAATCACCATGAAGAGTGAGTACCCGATGTAGAGGGTCGCAGATACTGGTCCACTCAGGCTTTTGAGGTCAAAAACAAGATAGTTGATCGAGTACAAGAAAATGTAGATTGCCACCGATCCAGATGAGAAGAAAGACTTCCACCACCATTTCCAGTCCTCAACGCAAAGGTGCATGTAAGTCAGAACCAGCGAAACCTCAGCGCAGACAATAACGAGGAGCAGCAAGACGATGAAGAGGAATCCAAAAACATAGTACACACGACCCATCCATATGCTTGACATGATGAAGAAGAGCTCGATGAATAGGGTGCCGAAGGGCAGTGTGCCAGCACCAAGAACCAGCAACCAGGATGGATACTTCTGAGGAGGGATTTCACGAGGGATCTGGTTCGTGCGGACAGGGTACTCAATGTGTGGTGCCTTGGCACCAAGGAATCCACCGACAAGTGTAAGCGGAACAGATATGCAGAACCAGAGCAGAAGCAGCACAACAAACAACGAGAAGGGGATGGCACCAGTGCTTTGGCTTCCCCACAGCAGGAAGTTGAGTGTGGTCAGGATCAGGAATGCAATACCAGGGAAGAAGCAAGCCACCCGCCAGGAAACACCCACCCATCCAGAGTGATCCCCACACTTGATTGTCTTCCAGACACGAACACCGGCATATCCAGCAAGGATTCCAAGGACCAGATAGAAGAACAGCATCCCTGTGATCAGTGTGCCACGGGAGGCTGGGGACATGAAACCAAGTGCAGCAAACAGAATGGTCACGACCGCCATGCCAAGGATCTGAATGCCGTCCCCAACCATGACACAGAGCAGCATTGGGTTGCTTGGCGCACGGAAGACATCACTGACCACAAGCTTCCACCCAGACAGCTCCTCATTCATCTGCGCTTGCGCCTCACTATCAAGCTCCTCATATCTGGTCAGATCACGCCTCACCGTCCTCAACAGTATGACAAACACAATACCAGCAAGGAAGGCAATCACCATGAGGGAGTTGAGAATGGAGAACCAGTGCACCTTCGCCCCCTCCATCTTGAGGTAGGCGTCCCACCTGGACGGCCACTTGATATCGCTCTCCACGAAATTGACCTCATAAGTGTAGACAATGGGCTCGTTCTCCTTGATGCTCATAGACACGGTGGTCGGGTCGCACTTGATCTTGCTGGGGTAGCGGTCGTGCATCTTGCGCGACTTGACATCCTCCGGGTTGTGCTTGATGCTGCACGGCACGACCTCGAAGCCCACCACCATCCAGCCGGGCGAGGCGGCTGCGCCTCCGTCCTTGGCCCCGGCCGAGATGACGTCGGTGGCGTCGGCGGCCCCCATGACGCGCGCGACATTGGCGTCCTCGTACTTGTGGACGAGGACGGTGAACTGGAGGTGGTTGAAGACGTAGTAGTCGACGCCGACGCGGATCCCGACGGGGTAGCCGGTCCAGCGCAGGAAGTAGTCGTCCTTCTTGGTGTAGCGGATGGCGGGGAGGTTGTCGAGGATGAGGTTGACCTGGTACATCTCGTCGATGCGCTTCTTGAGCAGGGCGAAGGCGTCGGGGGCGAGCGGCGCGGAGCGGCAGAGGAAGACGTCGGACTCGTTGGTGTATATCTTGAAGCGGTAGGGCGAGTTCTCGATGCGGTCGCCCATGAGGAGCTCGCCGAGGTTCTCGGCGCTGTCCTTGACGCCCTCGGGCGGGACGCAGAAGGGGAGGCTGTAGTAGCTGAAGGGCATCTCGGTGTCGATGGAGGTGAGGGAGTTCACCTTGACGCTGAGGGTCTCGCCGGGGTTGTACTTGTGCGGGTAGCTCCCCGGGAGGTAGAAGCCGCGGGCGCCCGGCAGCGCGGAGAACAGCGCCGCCGCCGCCACCGCGGCGACGAGGAGGAGCGCGCCGAGGCGGGCCATGGCTGGCCTTGGATCTGGATCGGGGGGCCTCGAGTTCTAGGCGGATCTGGGCGGCGGCAGGAAGGGGGTGTCGGTGGCGGCCGGGCAGATCTGGGGGGCGAAATGGGAGACACGGGGGGAGAAGCCGGGGGAGAAGGGGGGCGGTGGTGTGGTTTATACGGCTGCGGTGCTCGGGCAGGAACGGGGAGGATTCTTTTGGCGTGTGGAAGCTTCCGCCTTGCTTTGCTTGCCTCCCTGTGCTCTGCTACTGCTAGTGCTAGGGGTTTTGTTTGGTTTTGCTCGGGCTCTACTTGACACCGACAGAGCTGTTCGTCCTGCGTGAACAATTTTCGGCTTTGTTTTGAGAATTTTGGGTGAATTTCGCTGAGAGTTTAGTGGTGTTTGGATTCCGTGCTAAATTTTAGAGCTTTAAATGAGTGATAATTAGACGTATTAAACATAAACTAATTGTATAAGTCATATCTATTTCGCGAGACGAACCTAACGAGCCTAATTAAGTTATAATTAATGCATAATTACTATATGTTTACTGTGACATTATATTATCTAATCATGATATAATTAGGTTTAATAGATTCGTCTCGCAAATTAGTCTTTAATGAGTTTGAATTAATCTATATTTATCTTCGATGTGACGGGGAGCGATAGAAAAACAAACGGGCCTTGAGCGCTGCGGGGGATTTATTATCACACGTATAAGGATTGTTAGGATATGTGCATGTGCCAGCCTACTAAAGCTAAATGCCGCGGGAAGCTCGTCTCCTTGATGGAGCTTGTTCAGAGGACGATGCAAAGACATGTAAAATGCAATGGTCTCCGTGTTTTTCAGATCTGGGATGTCACTGTCGTGATCGAGATCCACTCTGCTAGTTTGGTGCAGGGTCAACAAGCTGCCGATGGCTCCACGAGCGTGCTCCTTAATTGGCCCTGGTTTATTTTACTGCAGGCCGTTGAATTCCATTTCTTAACCCCACCCACCCCCTTTGGCTCTGTTCACCTTCTCTCTCGTGCCAATTGGAGCCGGGCAGTGCTGCTTGCCTGGCCTGGCTGTCTTTCGGGTGGCGTGTTCTTCCTTTTTTAGGTGCTGTGTCGGTTCCTCCATCCCCGTCAGCGTTCCTTGTATCCTCGTCAACAGTGATGCTGCCTGAGCGCATGCATTCGACAAAGACACCTCATCGTCAAGGCACCCTGCTAATCTGAGGCCACTGCAGGCTCAGCAGCAGTCACGTATGTACCACATGGAATGCAACGAACGCGAGAAAAAAAAAAGAGAAAAGGTTACAGTTACATGGAATACCAGTAGCATTATTCGATGCCTTGACGAGGCCGGAAATGCCAACAAAAGCCATGGCCCAAATAGTGATTGGGCCTGGGCTCAGCTGCTGAACAACTGTTTCAACAACATTTTGCGGAACACGGAAATCCGTTAAAGCAGAACACGGAAAAAGTCCCTTGCAATTAAAGCAAAGCACACATGAAGAAAAGTCTCTCGCTTCCCCGAGCTCATCCGAATCGCGACGCCGACTCGGACCCGGTCTCCTCTAGCTGCCGCTGCCGGCTCCAGCTCCCAGTCAGAGACACCCAGCAGCCAACAAACTCCTCCACCGGCCGGCGCGAGATCCGGGGCTATCCCACCGCGGCCGCCGGTCAGGATCTCGGAGGCGCCGCCATGCCCGCGGCCTCCTCCACCTCCCACCACCACCACCACCGCGCCCGCCTCCGCTCCCGCGCCGCGCCGCTCCTGCTCGTTGTCGTCCTCGCCGTCTTCGTCCTCACCGGGCTCCTCCGCGCCAGCAGCCGCAGCGGCGTCCCCCGGTCCGCGCGCCGGTCCTCCTCCTCCCGCGCCGGCGGCAACCACAGCGTCGCGCAGCGCAAGATCCTGCTCGACCCGGCCTTCACCCCGCGTCTGCCGCGCCAGAGCCCGCTCTCCCTCTCGCTCTCCGCGCGCAACGCGCTGCCGCCCCGCAACGCCGGCCGCTTCCCGGCGCTCCCCGACGGCCACCTCAAGATCGTGCTCTACGTGCACAACCGCCCCCGCTACCTCCGCCTCGTCGTCGACAGCCTCTCCCGCGTCGAGGGCATCGGGGAGGCGCTGCTCATCGTCAGCCACGATGGTTACTTCCCGGAGATGGACAAGATCGTGCAGGGCATCGAATTCTGCCAGGTGAAGCAGATCTTCGCGCCCTACTCGCCGCACCTCTTCCCAGATGCCTTCCCCGGCGTCACCCCCGGGGACTGCCAGAGCAAAGACAAGGCCAAGGAGAAGGGGTGCCAGGGCAACCCGGACCAGTACGGCAACCACCGGTCACCGAGAATCGTGTCTCTCAAGCACCACTGGTGGTGGATGATGAACACCGTGTGGGATGGGCTGGAGGAGACCATGGACTTCGATGGTCACATTCTCTTCATAGAGGAGGACCACTACATCTTCCCTAATGCGTACCGGAACGCGCAGCTGCTTGTGGATTTGAAGCCGAAGAAGTGCCCGGGGTGCTACGCCATCAATTTGGCGCCATCAGATGTCAAGGCAAAAGGTGAAGGTTGGGAGAGCTTGGTTGCCGAGAAGATGGGTAACATTGGCTACGCCTTCAATAGAACAGTGTGGAGGAAGATCCATGCCAAGGCTAAGCAGTTTTGCGAATTCGACGAGTACAATTGGGATATAACCATGTGGGCAACTGTATACCCATCGTTTGGAGCTCCTGTCTACAGTCTCAGGGGGCCTAGGAGAAGTGCCGCACATTTCGGCAAATGCGGCCTTCACCAAGGCCAGGGTTCGAGCAATGTCTGTGTGGATAATGGTTCAGGAGCTGTGGAATTAGAGGAGATCGATAAGGTCCCTAACATCAAAGCCAATTGGCCAGTGCGCATCATCCAGAGGCAAGAGGGGTATCAGGCTGGTTTCAAAGGATGGGGTGGTTGGGGTGATCGGCGTGACCGCGAGCTATGCTTGAGTTTTGCATACATGTACCATGTTAAAGACCCATCATCAGCATAGTGGGGGTATAGGCACACGATTTTGGGCATAACTGATGCCACTGTTGTAGTGTTGTTTGGCATGCGCCCTTTGATTCATACATGGTATGTGCTATAAATAGCTTTCGTCCTTCATCACAGTTTTGTAGAGTGGTTAGATTTTTGGCCGTAGACATTGCTGCTAGACTTGGCTGAGCCTTTCTAATGTGTATGATTTACTCAATGATATGGATATGGCTTATTTTTTAGCTTGTTTGCAGCATTTGTTGCTAAGAAACTGGCATGTCATGTTTGCCTTATAGTATTAATTTGTATACATCTTTAGTGTTCAGTTATAATTGGAGAATGCTAATAAATGACTTTCTATTTCAAGTCATATTAATATCTATTTATATGCCCGCAAAATAAAAAATATATTTATATGTTTTGTACTTTTGTTCTAGCACTTCCTGGATTATATTGTTTTCCATATGATTTTATTTGGCCATATGCCCCTTTATGTATTCTTCAGCTTCAGTCCTTGTGTAATCTTATGTTTTGATTCTTATATTTCGTATGAATTCTTCTACTCTTATCTTTGACACTAAAGCATTCAGTTTGTGATTTCACAGCTAGTACTTGCTCAATGGAGTTTTTCTTGTGTTGCAGTTTGTTACACTGTACCTGATAGTGCTTGTTAACTGTAGTTAGCATCCACTGACCCGCATATAATTAGGAGTTTTCAGTTGCCTGGTAAAAAACTGTTACCTGGGCATCATATAGCTTCTCTTGTTATTTACTATAGGTCCATAGATAGAATTCGTGAAACACGTAATCAGAAGTTCATAAAACGTGAGGCCACAATGAAACTATAATAAACTATTTGTTATCCAAAAAGAGTTGATTGGTTCAGTAAATAATCAGATGTACTCCCTCCAGTCAAAAGTGAGTGCTATTTTCGGGTTTGTGCAGGTTTCATTGTAGTTTGACCAACATGACATCATCAGTGTGGGAATCCACCATATAGTTATTGCAATATGGTTGTTTCAGAAAGTATTCTGATAATCTATCAGAATGTAGAATAGTTGCAAAATAAATCAGATCAAAGTTATGATTTGGAGACCATGGCAAAATTCATAATGGTGTTATCTGTGACCAGAGAGAGTATACTATGTATTTCTATCCTTCTCCATTTTTCCTGTTGTACTTGCTCGAAGAGATGTTGGGATGGGCTATAAAACCCATATTTTCTAGGCCCTCATGCCTAGAGATTAGAGTGCTCTTGTTCAATTGGGTTAAACCAGCCCAACCAAATGTTGTTTTGCTAGGGTGGATACAGGTTTTCATGAAGTTGGTTTAGGTTTGAAATAAGATGGGCTTGGCACAGCTTGGGCTGGCTGGGCTCAGATCTGTTTTTGGGTAGCTCTGAGCAGCTTGCTTATCTTTCAATGCGATGAATATTTACAGGGCGTTGAAGCTGATTATTCATACATAAATTACATCAAGTCCATTTAGTTTATTTATTCTGAAGATACACATCTTGCTATATATTTGATGGCTTAGAGAACAAATATTTAACAAAAAATAATAATAGAACTTCAGATCAAATTTATCTTAAAATTTGATCCTACACCTATTGTCCTATTCAGATCTGCAGGAATGCATGTCATGGTCCCATGTATGTTAAAGGAGGTGTATGCAATGTAAGTCCTTCAGCTTTACTAGGCTACTGTTTTACTCCTACCAATGCAATGTCACGGTCTCATGTTCTGCTTTGGGTTCTTTTTGGTGCCATGAAAGATTTGAAGTTCTGAAACCAAAGGCTCATATCTGTAAAACATCAGGTTATTTTGTTATCTTGTGTCTAGTTGCTACTGCACTGCCTGAGTTGCAAAGTACAGGATCACACTACAGAACACATCCGAGCACTGCCTGAGAGAGCACTCATCTTGTGCTCGTTAACACATATGAGCACCTTGCATTACGTACATGTTTTTCATCTAGTTTTGATACTGGGAGTGGGAGTTTTTGGGCTTATTTCCGTTCTTCACATGCTTTGTTTTCCTCACAAAATTCAGTTCTGTTAATTCTGTGATCCTTCAATTTATCTCAGACCCGACCAAGCACAAAGAAATCATGCAACTCGCACTATCAGCAGCAGAACAAGCACATGGCAATCATCCCCGATCCCTGCTTGCCAGTGTTGCTGCATCCAGATCAAGACGAGCAGTGCTGCTGATTGCCCGGATAATTCAACCCCGTGTTACCAATCTGGATTAAATCACGGCCAATTTCACTTGCTTTCTGAAGATGTTAGTTTCAGTGGCAGTGTACTGAAAGGAAATGAACAAATTCTTATGACAACATTTCAGGTGAGTCGGAGTTTTACCTGAATATGAAGTGATGTGAATTCTTAAAACTCTTATGACAACATTTTAGGTGTGTCGGAGTTTTACCTGAAGGCTGAATATGAAGTGATGTGAATTCTTAAAACTCCAGTGGAGCTGCCACTGGGAGCACAGGGACATGGAGTTGGTATAGCAAAATATAATTTGCTTCAGAAAAGAAAAGGTGAAATAAAGTTGGATGAAATTTTGTTAGAAGTGAATCCAGCCGCAGATATGGCGCGTTTGCCTTTACACCCAAGGTAGTGGAATCCACGTCCTCCTCAAGATTCTCCCGCACGATTCTCGATCTGCTGGCCTGTGACGGTCCCTTGACACCTCGTGCAGAAACAGACATGGACTCCAAGGGTCCAGCCAAACAAAAGACATTTAGGTATCTGGAACACTCAACGTTAACCATATCTTTATTCAGGCTCAGGACAGTTGATCCAATATTAAACAGTCGCCTATGGAATCCTCTATCTCTCTCCCTGGAATTACCCTTGTCTGTCTCCTATTTGAAACAATCGAATGCTAATCTTACGCTGCATTGAGCTATTATTGCAGTCTAATCATCATTATAAGCTGTGACAGATCACCATCGCATTTGGCGAGACTGCAGGGAGCAATCAACAGTGGCGAGGCGCCGTGTTCTCCCTTTCGCCACGTCGCGATCGCAGCAAGATAATAAAAAAAGAAACAAAAAAACCCATTGCAGCAGTGGGAAACTTTGAGTCCATGCATGGCAAAGTTACTGGAGCGTCTAGATTTCCGTTGTGTGATTTCGAAGGAAAATAAAACTGGCGGCGGCGGCGGCAGCAGCAGCGGCAGGCATGGGCGCCACAAATAATGCTGAGCTAGAAGAATGGCCGGTCGCATGCTCGAAGCCGTGCTTGTCCGCCATGGCCACCCAACGGGAAAGCTCGATCTCCTGACGGCAACCGCGGATGAATCCTACGTGGAGGAGAGAGGCGAAGAGAGAGAAAAAAGTGGGCTGTAAACTTACAGCCAGCTGAGGTACAGGTTCCTATAAATCTTGTGAGAGTGGATGGTGGGCCAAGTAGTATGTTTCTTAGCCAACCTATTATATGGATGTGCTGTTACTTGGCTATAAGTGATGTGGCAACAACATACAGCCCACTTACTGGCTGTATTATTAGCCTTGCTCTCGGAAACACCACGATGAGCTACCTAGCTAGCTAGGCTGTCTGCTGCAGTGCTGCTTAGCCCAAGTCAAAGGGCAGTTATTTTCAGGCGCGTAGATTTTAATCGGCGAAATGTCGGTGCCGTTGCAGTGATTGGGCCGGCCTGTTCGGGTGGCTGGTGCTGGATTATGCTGAGAGAAAAATATCGCTGACTGACGAATGACTGGTAGCTGATCTGATCTGTGTAGAGAGAAAAATACTGCTGACTGGCTGCTGAAAAGCCAGCCGAACATGTTACTTGGACTTGTGGTGGCGAGGTATATACGGTGATCATTGTGCCCTTTGATTTGAAATGGGTGTGGTGTGGATTAAGATATGCTTATTATCGTGTGTACTTATTAGCTTCGATCTAACTCGCCTACTAAGAATCAAGATATTTTTCCCTTCTAACCGTCCTTGGTAAATTCTGCAAGCCAGAAATAAACCACTCCCTGTTAGCCTCACATTTTGGAAGCATATATATATCCAACATAAAAATGGAGTGCGCGTCATCAACCAACCATGTCTAAGATAGGCTGGTTAAATTTATGTTGGGGATATTCTATTCCTCATATTTACTACCCTGCAGGTACAATACAAAGTAAGGTACCCGACCAAATTACCCCTCCTAATACTACAAGAAAAAAACATAGTATAACTTGTTGTGTTCACAAGTGAACTAACAAGTTCGCTGGAAATTCCTGTCAGGCTCCACAGGGGACCCAGGGATCACATATGACATAGGCCTTGTTTAGTTTCAAAAAGCAACTCCAAAATATACTATGCAAAAAAAATTCTCCATCACATCAAAATATCATAACATGCATAGAGTACTAAATGTAGATAAAATCAAAAACTAATTGCACAGTTTTGTTGTACTCTGCGAGACGAACATTTTGAGCCTAATTAATCAATTTTTGGATAATTTTTTACAAATACCTATAGTAGCGCAATGATTACGAAGTGAATCTTGCTCCCAAATTCAACCTCCCAATTCTAACATACGGGCATATACATCCTGTCATCGTAGAGGTAGGTAGTTGGACTTGGACCATTGGCATTTGGCACGCCATCAGCATGAGCTCCCCTCTCCCTTCCTAGCTCCTCCCTCCTCCCTATAGGTAGAATAGAAAGCTGCTTCGCCCCGTCCAAACGAGATGGCACTCATGACTGGTCGCAGGAGATGGCCGGGCTCGTCCTCATCCTCTTCCTCTTCCTGCTCCGGATGGAGGGCTTCCACACACACCAATCGCTCCTAGCGCCCCCCCTCGCTCTGAATCTTGTGTTGCAGGGCGGCCGAGCAGCGCAGCGCAATCAGGCTAGCTATAGGTAGCTGGTAGCTTGGGCGAGCTTGCAGTGCAGGTGGTGTGTTGTTGTTGTTGTTTGTCAGCGGATGGTCTTAATGGCCGGGATGCTTCCCGGAGTGGAGTGCGCGCGGCGGCGCCGGCTCCGGCAGTCGTCCGGCGGGGCGGAGGCGCCGTGCGGGACGCGGCGGCCGTCCCTCTGCCTGTACGCCGGCGGGAGTGACCACGCACACCTTGGCTCCTCGACGGCCTCCAAGGTCTCTCGATTCATCCGGTTCTATTCTATATTTCTCTGTCGTTTCGTGATGATTCTGAGCTTGTTCATCCATGCATGTATGGTAATTGGTAAATTTGTTCTGTGTGAATTTGTTTGCAGGAGAGGAGCAGCGGCGGCGTGTGCAAGGAGATGTCGCGGGCGTGGACGCTGGACAGCAACGCCAGGGAGGCGAAGGAGAGGCTGGACCAGAAGCTCAGGGGGCAGAGAGAATCTGTGGTCAAGAGGTGTGTTTGCTAGCCGTACGGTTCTTTCAGAGCCACAGCATTTCCACTTCCGGCTGAGGTTCAGAATCCAAAGGCAACCCTGGGTTCATTCAGTTGTAGTAGCAGTGATGATTTCCTAGGCAGTTCAATTCGGGAAATAGTAGGATACAGATTGATAAAAATCCAATCACGAGTGGTACTATGATTTCCTTTTGGCCCTAACGTGACGGGAATACCTTTGTATGGGAATCTAGTTCCATGCCCCACTACTGTCAGATGCAGAGTGTCCATCTAGGTTTCTGTTTCAGAGCTGACATTTCAGTGCTCTGGTTCATCACCTTCGTATGCGGCAACAAGTCTATCCATGATTGCTCAGTTTTTCCTTTTCCTCCATGGAATCAGCGAGATGCTAGATTTTCTGAACCATCTCGATCTGACACATGCAACTCGCTGCAGGCATCTGACTAGCACGGGCACCGTGCGACCCCCGGCGGCGAAGCCACAGGCAGCGAACACGAGCAGCGGCTGCAAGAATCTCCACCACCCGGCCACGGCGGGGACGGCGCCGGAGGCCGGCGCGGCGCCGTGCGTGCTGCAGCGGGAGGTGTTCTCGAAGCCGAGGAGCGGGGGAGGCGCGCCCTGCTGGCGCCGCCGGTTCAGCTGGGGGCGGAGCAGGCCCGCCGAGGCGGAGGAGTGGGAGTGCGCGGTGTGGTGTGCCTGGAGGAGCTCCGCGGAGGGGACGTGGTGGCGCAGCTGCCCTGCGCGCACCGCTTCCACTGGTCCAGGCCGCCTCCCGCTGCCCCGTCTGCCGCGCCCAAGTCCACCTCGCCTCCTCCTCCCCCACCTGACCACCGGCCCGCCGCCCTCCCTAGACGCCGGCCGGAGCCGTGGCTGCTGATTATGACTGGCTAGCTTTGCTTTGCATAGTTGCAAACGACGCTGGCGATGCCAAAATCTGCGTAGTATTTTTGTAAATCCTGACAGGCTGATACTACGCAGGAGTAGCATGATGTAACCAACCAAGATGGTTGTGCATGCGTGTTTTTTTTTAACAAAATAGTTTACTTGCGACCTTGCCTGCTCAACTGAACTAGTCCACTGCACGTACATACGTACGGTACCGAGCTGGTACGGCATGACGCATTGAGTTGCAGGAAAAATTCAGAGCAGAAATACTAGTCCATCCATCCCCTGCGTTTCTTTCCACGCTATATACTTCCCGTCCTCTTAGGTACTGTAGTACTACTGGCGTACTGTATACTAATAGTAGTGCTAATCTGACCATTTTAACGCCTTTAATTGTAGTACAATCGTCTCTCCTGATGACATTTGCTACAATAAGCATCGTCTCCATCTTGGGAGGGGCCGGAGCTCCATTACGTGGCCAGTGACTTGCCACGATAATTTTTGCGAGCCACCCAGTGACCACGTATTCCAATTCCACCATCCATCTATCCCTCGACGCGACGTTACCACACCACCACAAGTTGCCACAACACTCAGAGGCAACTCGTGTCCGTGGTGCGTACATTATCAGAGAGCAGAGCACCACGGTGGACTTTCTCCACACGGAACAGTGGAACGCGACAGCGGCTTGCGAGTGAAAAATCGTAGCTACGAAAACAATAGACGCGATGCAGAGTTCCGTACGGCAGGAAGATCCACGTACTACTGGCACAGTGGCATCACGCCATGTGTAGGTGAAGTCAAAGGGCGGTCACTGGTCAGAGCGTCCTCTCTGCAGAAGCAATGGTTGTGGAAATCTGTACAGTACTCTCTCTGTCTCTCACACACACACACAACACCAAGGATCCAGGGACAGCACGTTCGTTTACTTCTCGCGTGAAGGATGAATCAGAATTTGTTTTGTTTAGTTACATTGATGATTGATGGACAACACGGATGATGCCATGGCTATCTGATAAGGGATTGTGCAATCCACCTCGGGCAAAAAACAGCTGATTAGGCCAGCACTACAGCTGCAGTGCCCAATCAAAACGGGAAATGGGCGTACCTTTCGTGATCCCACACTCCCTGAATTAAAAGCATGAATCCGACGCATCATGGAAGGGAAAAAATCTCAGCTCTACACAAGATACGCTGATGGGTATGTACTAGGCAGCTGCACTCACCATACGGCGCCGGAGGCCGGCGCGGCGCCGTGCGTGCTGCAGCGGGAGGTGTTCTCGAAGCCGAGGAGCGGGGGAGGCGCGCCCTGCTGGCGCCGCCGGTTCAGCTGGGGGCGGAGCAGGCCCGCCGAGGCGGAGGAGTGGGAGTGCGCGGTGTGGTGTGCCTGGAGGAGCTCCGCGGAGGGGACGTGGTGGCGCAGCTGCCCTGCGCGCACCGCTTCCACTGGTCCAGGCCGCCTCCCGCTGCCCCGTCTGCCGCGCCCAAGTCCACCTCGCCTCCTCCCGCACCTGACCACCGGCTGGCCCGCCGACCTAGCCGCCGGAGCCGTGGCTGCTGCTGATTAGTTTGCTGGCTTTTACTTGTTAGCTTTGCATAGTTGCAAACGACGCTGCCAAAAATCTGCGTAGTTTTATTTAAAAAAATCTGCGTAGTATTTTTGTAAATCCTGACAGGCTGACACTACGCAGGAGTAACATGATGTAACCAACCAAGATGGTTGTGCGTGTGTGTGTTTTTTAACAAAATAATCTCCTTGCGATCAACCTTGCCTGTGTTTAATTCCTCGTAACTTTCCAAATTTTTTATCATATCGTCATCGCATCAAAACATTAAATATAGTAAATGACGCATGTATGGAGCATTAAATGTAGATAAATAAAAAAACTAATTGCATAGTTTTGATATACATAACGAGACGAATCTTTTGAGCTAGTTAGGTCATTATAGAACAACAATTACCATAAACAAACGAAAAATGCTACAATACACTGTAGTGTCCGATGTAACTTTTTACGGATCACACCCCTCGCCTGCTCAACCGAACTACTCCACTGCACGTACAGACGTACAGTACCGGAGCTGGTACGGCATGACGCATTGCGTTGCAGGAAAAATTCAGAGCAGAGATACTAATCCGCGATCCCCTGCGTTTCTTTCCACGCTATATCCTTCCCGTCCTCTAATGTACAATGGAGGTACTGTAGTACTACGGGCGTACTTTATATACTAACTATATTATAGTAGTGCTAATGTTACCATTTTAACGCCTTTAATTGTAGTAATCGTCTCGTTCTTATGACATTTGCTATAAGTATAATATAAGCATCGTCTCTAGGCAGCTGGGGAGGGCGGCACTCTCGAGTGGCTGCTCCATTACGTGGCCAGAGGCCAGTGACATGCCACGATAATCTTTGCGAGCAACGTACCCGGTGACCACGTATCCCAATTCCACCATCTATCTCTCGACGTTACCACACCACCACAAATGCCACAGCACTCAGAGGCAACATTTTCAGAGAGCAGAGCACCACGGTGGACTTTCTCCACACGGAACACTGGACACATGACAGCGAATTGCGAGTGAAAACAATAGAACACTGGAACCCTCTTCAACTTCAAGCATGTCCTCTCTGCAGTGTCCCACAGCATGGAACTTCAAGCTACGAAAACAATATACTCGATGCAGAGTTCTTTACGGCAGGAAGACCACCACGTACTGGCACAGTGGCATCACGTATTCACGTCACGCTATGTGATGGCAAGTCAAAGGGTGGTCACTGGTCAGAGCGTCCTCTCTGCAGAAGCAATGGCTGTGGAAATCTGTACAGCTCTCTCTCTCTCTCTCTCTCTCTCTCTCTATCACCACCAAGGGTCCAGGGACAGCACGTTCGTTTACATCTCGCGTGAAGGATGAATCAGAATTTGTTTGTTTTGTTAGTTAGATTGATGGACAACACGGATGATGGCATGGCTATCTGATAAGGGATTGTGCAATCCACCTCTGCAAAAACAGCTGATTAGGCCAGCACTACAGCTGCAGTGCCCGATCAAAACGGGAAATGGGCGTACCTTTCGTGACCCCACGCACCCTTTGAATTATAAAAGCATGAATCCGACACATCATGGAAGAGGCAATAATCTCAGCTCTACACAAAAATACGCCGATGGGGATGTAAGTAGTAGCTACACTCACCATCCTTCCGAACCTGAACGAACCACGTGTTCAAGGTGGCCGTGTGTTCTTTGCGGATGAAAATTTTTACACAACCACTAATTAAGAGTATTAAATAAAATCAGTTTATAAAACTACGTACAAAATCTCCGGGTTAATTCGTGAGACTTATGTAACGAGGCTTCTGACCGTATAGTCAGAGGATGATTACTGTAGCATTATTATAGTAAATCATGGGTTAATTAGGCTCATTAGATTCATCGTGTAAAATTACACTCATCTTTATAAAGGTTTTGCAAATAAACTTTATTTAATAAAGATTTTTTGGAAAAAAAATTAAACAGGGAAGATCCGACCACTACGATTTATTAGACATTTAGTCCTGCAAAAAAAAAATCGAACTCCTTTCACCAAAATTGGCACAAAGATAAGATTAGCTAGGCTTGGCCCATCTAGTGGCTTCTCTCGTCGGCCCAAGTCCAGCACCGCGATCTCCTCCAGTTGCCGGTGGGGTGTCCAAAAGCACCGCGTGCCCGCGTCAGGGCTCTGAGCCGTCAGCGCAGGATCCAACGGCAGCTCGGCGTCGTGGCTTTCCCTCGCAGCAGCGCCGAGCGCGGGGGTTTAGTCCCACCTCGGCGAGCCAGCAAACCGCGGACGGAAGCGCTGCCTATATGATGAGACCCTGGGCCAACCTTGCTCCATACTTACCTGGACGGGGTCGATGGGCGATCAACAAGGCCCATGGCCTAGATTAGTGGCCCACATTGCACTTGGTGGGTGCGCTGGTCTACCATCTCCCCAAGTGGGAGAGTGGACGTCATAATTTGTGGTAGAGGGGGTACGCGTTCGCGCGGCCCCTACCAATTCTAACAAATTAAACTTTGGTCCCTGGCCAATGGGAAGTAGGATAGAAAAATTAGACTTAGGTCCCTGGACATCTAGCGCAGGGGAAGACGAGTAACGGGGAATTCTACTTGGACCCCTGGAGCTTTTGCTGAACACACAATTTTCTTGGGCAGCGAACTCGCCGGAAAAGCCCGTTCAGCAAACCGTGCGAGCTTACCCTCAATGCGTTCGAGCTTACCCTCAATGCGTTCAAAGTTCAGAATTTTGAGTAAATTGCATCCATGATACAACAACTTATCATGTGGTTGCAAATTAGTCCAAGAACTTCCAAAATACTCAATTTAGTACAATAATTTGACAGATTGGTGCAAATTAGTTCAACAACTTATACAATGCTCAAGTTGGTACGATAAGTTGACACGTGGGGTGCAAATTGGTCCAATAACTTATGAAATGCTTAATTTAGTGCAATAACTTGACAAATAGGTGCATCTATAGTCCAAGCTTTACAACGACGATATATTAAGTACAATAGATGGACATGTGAATACCTTTTGTCTATTATATTTACATAACTTATTTGTTCATCGGTCTAAATTCAATAAATTTTAGAAGAAAAACATTAATTAGTATTATCGAAAGACTAAAGTATATAAGAGAGACTTTGAGATCTAAGGTTTGTTTTCGGCTTCTTCTCATGCATTCAATAATTATGTAGAAAACAATTTTGTTTATATCCTTTTAGCTACTTTTTCATTACGAAACAAGTATTGAAGGCTTTAAAAATATTTATGCCAAGCAACTAAAGCACATATATTGGTTTCCTTTTTAAGCTGAAAAATACATACAATCAAATATGTAGAAAACAACAAGGACAAACTTATCAATATTGAATATGAAAATTAATATTCTTAATCGAAATTAAACCACTATATAAAAAATAATGAATTTGAAGACACAACGTTCCTTCCCTATGCATAGAAAGTTCTTATCTTAGCCAAATGCATTGCCATCGTAATGCGAACATCAATAGCAAATTAATATGTGAACATACTATGTATTACAACCCGATGTTAGGAAAAAACTTACGGTTGTCACGTTTGGACTATAGATGCACCAATTTACCAAGTTATTGCACTAAAATAAGCATTTTACAAGTTGTTGTACTAATTTGCTCCCACCTATCAAGTTATTGCACTAAACCGACCATTTTACAAGTTGTTGGACCAATTTGCACCCACCCATCAATTGTTGTACGGTGAGTACAATTTACTCTAACAAGAAGCTTGCATTTTAAAACTTCTGTACCTATCACGATGTCGGACTTTTAAAGCAAATTTTCATTTTGAAATTTCATTCAGTTCGGATCACGTTTGCTACCAGGCTCGTTGCGTAGCATGCATACTGGATGCGGACTGACGGATGCTGGTCCGAGGTTCTTTGACCGAGCTTCGAGAAGCATGAAACCTTCATTCAGCGTCGAGAAGCATGAAACCTTCATTCAGCGTCGAGAAGCATGAAATTGAATTACTAGAACTTACACATATGTACAGCTTGTCATACACGAGGAGGCTACAAAGCTATATACAAGTCTTGGTATCTTAAAACTTGACAGGAATTCCCGCATTGGTCGCAGGATCCGACCATCCTCTTTGGCAGAGAGGCTCTTGCAGTGTCAACTGTCAAAGGCGACAGGACCACCGTTGCCTGACTGTTCCACGGTTCCACCATGGAGTAGTGGCATCGACCAAGGACTTCAGGGGGCAACTTCACAGACGTCCCCACGGCACAACGGGCACACCCTGCAGGACATCGACAAGTAAGTTGCGAGGACATGCTTGAAGTTGAAGATCCCTCAACGCGGGCGTGCGGCCACAGTGCCTTGTGGCACCAGTATTGATGTGCATACCAGAACAAGGGAAGGATACCTTTGTATTTCTTTCAGCCATTTGTCAACACAATGCAGGTGAAACTCGTGTTTGCACGGAAGAGTTCTTATCTGTTCTCCATCCTCGTATTCAGTTAAGCAGATATGACACCTGATGAGAAACACAATGATATTCAGTTATGGCATCAGAACCTTAAAAAAAAATTGGAACAAAAAGGCACATACAGTCAAAACTCAAAAAACAGGGCTAGCCAGCAGGCCATTTCTCTTAATACAAGGTGATCGCAACTGACCAACTGTTTCCATACCAAGAATGCAACAAAATATCAAATTTGCAAGGCATGTTGATTTTGTAACCCAGAAGTTACAAAAGAGCTTGGCAGTCAAAAAACAACATTAGATGTCAAGCACAATTCAGAGGGTCCAGCCCCCAAAAGAATCTAAACTTCCAGATACCACAGTGTTGTTTACCCCCATTTATCCAGGCTGCATATCATATGCAAGAATGAAACTGTCTAGTGCATAGTATAGTAGTAATAAAACAACCGAATAATAAAACTTTACACAATAGTTTTAGCTTCTAGCAATTATATAGCATGTCTTGAGGACAAACAGTATTATCCAGCAAATACTGATGTCTGTTAAAATGATATGGCCTATTTCCTTCCTAAAGCAACTCTCACTATTATACCAAGAACATATTATGCAAGACTTTGGACTTAGGAAATTTAGAGAGAGATTAGAATGATGAGACACTCACTGTTCCATGTCATCACTGCATTGGGGTGTCTCAAGCTTTTTGTAGCTCTTACATGGCAATGAATTAACTACAGATTCAGGAGCCTGAACAGAGACCATGGAAAGTGAAAGTGATGCAGGTTGACGGTGAATTTCATCCAAAACCTGAAAAGAATGCAGGCCATCTTAACATAAGTAGAGCAGTAATGCACTGAAAATGCAACAATAGCAATAGAGTTCAGAATTCACACTTTGCGAATAATCTGCTCTGAATTTTAAAAACTCATGTACATCTTTAGTTTTTAGAACATTCTATATTTTCTGTACAGTTTCAAACATTCCTGAACCATTCAATGATTGTTTGGGAGGTACTACTACTTAACCAACATTGTTTGTTCTTCTGATGTGTTTTACTCGTTTTGAAGAGAAAAAGATTGAGCAATTTCAAATCTACAGCAGAAAATGCTTGACACCATATCAAACCTATCGTGCTACAAAGCCCATAGCAGATCATAACATAGGTAAGATTAAAATCAGGAACTGGATTTGAATCCTGAAAGGTGTGTGTTAGAATACAGATGTAAATGACATAACATTGTCAAAAACACAACATTAGTAACAAGACTTCGGCCCTATATTGTCCATTGTGTCACTTATTATGTCATCATCATACAAAACTAGAATGCTGATGACGATCAAATGAGTATGAAGGAAAAAGACAAACCTCAAATAACGCCTCAGTCAACATGACAATTCTTGATATACTTGCCCGGGCACTAGATTCTTCAGCAATCAAGAAAGAATCACAGGTGCATCGGCCAATTTGATGAATCCCCAAAGGACAAGCAGCAGCGCTTTGTTCATTGCCACTATCAAAAACAGCACGGCGATGCTCCCTAATCTGTAACAAAGAAAAAATGCCAAGTTGAGAAGGTGTGATCATGAGATGAATCAGCGAAAAACTTAACAACAAAAATGTATGGCAATGTAGGTATAACAATTACCCGGGATCTTGAATACTGGCTTACTCTGATTGAACCATGGCGTCTGCGATGAATATACCTCGATTCCTCCAACTCTCCAAAAAGGTCATCACCAAGGTCTAGCCATGTGCTGTAAAATCCCAGGTCTTCAGCATCAGATTCTGGATAACCTCTAGAGCCACGCCTGGAAAATGCATCCCATAGAAGCCTTCTGTGACCCCTCCTTGTTTCACTGCTGCTTGAATCTCTAGAGCGTCCTAGACCATCATTAGCGAAAATGCTCATCATGTCATCATGTAATATACTCCCACCTGTCTCACCATGTGGCCCAGTGAATATGGGAACATCTGCTCTGGTAGAGATCGAATCATGTGCTGGTTCTCCAATCATGGATGATGCAGTTGAAGAGTTAGGCAAAGTAGATGTTAAACTAGATTGAGATGTATCCGATCTTTCACTTGTCAGGACAGTTGTGGATGATGTCCCTTGGGGAGCTATCTCTCCTCCTTCTAAGTCAGACATGATCCTTTCAGATGTCATCAATGAAGGGCACAAATTAGATTCTGAGATTGAACCACCAATTTCATTAGTGGGGACTGTGTTAGCAACATTTTCCAGCTCTGGTCCTATAGAATTTATTCCTTCTCTCGATATTCTATCAACATTAACAGCTTCATTACTGAAACTTCCCCTAACCATGACAGCTTTTCTGGATGAGCTTCCAAGGGTACTTGTTTCAGCATTTTCAGCCCCCCGGTCATCTTCCTTGTTTTCATGACAATTGAGGTTATTGAATCTGAGATGATGGCTTATAGTGCTTGAAGACGTATGCAGTCTTGGATTTGACTCACTGGAGATCTGGAGGTCCTTAGCAGCAAGAGAAGACTGAAAATTGAGGCCATTCACTGCCCGCCCTGATTGCCGAGATTGCACCTGCAGACAACACCTTCCTGACATCAGAAACCAGCATAAAAGCAATATAATTAAACAGACAAACTCTGGGAGCCATTCACTCTTCATTCATGTGCATTATGGAAGCGCGCATGACAAGATCAGAGGCAATTATTCATGCTTGCATGTCACAGATATGTAAAGAAGGTTGAAGGACCACAGATTTTTCAGTCCATTAGCCAACTGCTCCAAACTAACCATGTAATTGAACAAGTAATAATTGCTCAAGAGCTCCGATAGCAAGTTAAATTTCTGATTCGACCTTCTAACTACAAAACCACGCCCTCCAACCTCACAAACCTAGGGGTCAGAAACTCAAAACCATCGATTCCTCGCGGCGAATCCGCACCTCAGCAGAGACTAATCCATGGCCGAAGGCTAGGATTAAGCGGTGCTGGAACTACCACTCTCTCCGGCATCCCGAGTCAGGCGGCGACGCGACGCGCACTGGAACTACCTCGTTAGCGCGCGAGGATGAGGCCGCGGCCCCGGTGAAGCTCCCGCCGTCACGAGCGGCGGCGGCGGAGGAGGAGGATCCGGCTCCGAAGCACCCGCCGAGGCCGAGGCGCGCCCGGCGGCGCGACGGCGCGTCGGCGCGGCTGCTCCCGGCGCCCATCTCGCTCGCGCTTTTTAGTTTTTTTTTTGTTCCCTTCCTCTTCTCCGAGTGGGAGAGAGCGGATGCGCAGGTGGGGATGAAAGAAATGACGAGGAAATCGCTTGGAAGTGCCGTGTGTGCGGGGTCGGGTCACTTTATATTTTGCTTGGTTTGAAAATTACCGGCATTTATCTGACTGCTAGTTGGGGATTAATTTGCCTTGTGGACAATAAGCTCTGGTGGTTTATCATCTCAAGCCATTGACCCATCATCTTTTTCTTTTTGAAAAATCTTCACATCATCCGGTCAAAGAAAAATGTAAGCTTCATTTAAAAAAAAGGCGGGGTGTTATGTTCTTGTTTGATACAATATTCTCTTTCCGGAAAAAAAAGGGGCCTATATCATATCTAGTGATGGGGGAATCATATTGCTACTGAATTTCAGCCTGTCGTCTCGATTTTTCTTATGCATAGCGTGAATTTTCACCTAGTTATTACATATAGTTAACTTTTGGAGGCACCCATATAAGGCGAAAAGGGGATCATGTAAAACACCTGATATTTCTCAGATGGAATGGGCTTTTGGGGGCAGCAGGGTGCATGTACGCCCATGCATCCACTTGCTTAGGGCAGGTACGCCGTAACCACACCGTTTCACGCGTGCAAGCAAGATGGATTTTATTCATCGGCACAACAAACATTGCTTTGTTTATCCAAGACCAGATGGGCATCAGGTGATCAGTGATCTATAATTTTTTTTCATACAACTGCATCGACTTATTTGATTTGTTCCTTCTTCCCGGTTCAAAGCACTGGAATAATTCAGTTAGGTTGCTACGGGCTTTTAATAAAGACCAGTAAGTCAGTTCAGTGCACCAGGCTGCATGCTGAATCTCTGATTGGCCGGCCGGCCACATCTCGTCCGTCAGAGCAGCCCAACAGATCAGAGGCAATTATTCATGCTTGCATGTCACAGATATGTAAAGAAGGTTGAAGGACCACAGATTTTTCAGTCCATTAGCCAACTGCTCCAAACTAACCATGTAATTGAACAAGTAATAATAGCTCAAGAGCTCCGATAGCAAGTTAAATTTCTGATTCGACCTTCTAACTACTAAACCACGCCCTCCAACCTCACAACCTAGGGGGTCAGAAACTCAAAACCATCGATTCCTCGCGGCGAATCCGCACCTCAGCAGAGACTAATCCATGGCCGAAGGCTAGGATTAAGCGGTGCTGGAACTACCACTCTCTCCGGCATCCCGAGTCAGGCGGCGACGCGACGCGCACTGGAACTACCTCGTTAGCGCGCGAGGATGAGGCCGCGGCCCCGGTGAAGCTCCCGCCGTCACGAGCGGCGGCGGCGGAGGAGGAGGATCCGGCTCCGAAGCACCCGCCGAGGCCGAGGCGCGCCCGGCGGCGCGACGGCGCGTCGGCGCGGCTGCTCCCGGCGCCCATCTCGCTCGCGCTTTTTGTTTTTTTTTTCCTCCCTTCCTCTTCACCGAGGGGGAGAGAGCGGATGCGCAGGTGGGGATGAGAGAAATGACGAGGAAATCGCTTGGAAGTGCCGTGTGTGCGGGGTCGGGTCGCTTTATATTTTTGCTTGGTTTGAAAATTACCGGCATTTATCTGACTGCTAGTTGGGGATTAATTTGCCTTGTGGACAATAAGCTCTGGTGGTTTATCATCTCAAGCCATTGACCCATCATCTTTTTCTTTTTGAAAAATCTTCACATCATCCGGTCAAAGAAAAATGTAAGCTTCATTTAAAAAAAAGGCGGGGTGTTATGTTCTTGTTTGATACAATATTCTCTTTCCGGAAAAAAAAAGGGGCCTATATCATATCTAGTGATGGGGGAATCATATTGCTACTGAATTTCAGCCTGTCGTCTCGATTTTTCTTATGCATAGCGTGAATTTTCACCTAGTTATTACATATAGTTAACTTTTGGAGGCACCCATATAAGGCGAAAAGGGGATCATGTAAAACACCTGATATTTCTCAGATGGAATGGGCTTTTGGGGGCAGCAGGGTGCATGTACGCTCATGCATCCACTTGCTTAGGGCAGGTACGCCGTAACCACACCGTTTCACGCGTGCAAGCAAGATGGATTTTATTCATCGGCACAACAAACATTGCTTTGTTTATCCAAGACCAGATGGGCATCAGGTGATCAGTGATCTATAATTTTTTTTCCATACAACTGCATCGCTTTATTTGCTTTGTTCCTTCTTCCCGGTTCAAAGCACTGGAATAATTCAGTTAGGTTGCTACGGGCTTTTAATAAAGACCAGTAAGTCAATTCAGTGCACCAGGCTGCATGCTGTGATTGGCCGACCCCTTCGGCTGATTGGTGGCTGATGTTGATTTACGCTGAGAGAAAATATCGCTGGTTGGTTGGTGGCCGGTGCTGATTTGTGCTGAGAGAAAAATACCGCAGGCTGGTCGTGACGAACAACCATTTATTTTTGCGCACCAATCTTGATGGTCTCCAACATTGCCGAGCCTTTCATCATTTGGTGTACCAGTACTAGACCTCTTTCTTTGGCACGGCTTGGCCGCAGTTCATGTCGTGCAATGGTATGATTTTCTTTTTGAAAGGTCATGTGGTGCCATGATTTGGCGCCTTTATTCTAGGATTTAGACAACAGCGCAGAAAGAGTATCTCCGTTTCAGCATGAGGCGCAAAGGCATTGCAGACAGGCCGGGCCTGCACAATAACCCTACTGCAGTTGGCGTCAATCATGGTTTATCAGTTAGGATTAGGTGATTGCAGAGAAATTGCCGTCATGAGCACAGTGTCCTTTCGTTGGACTCTGCAGATGCAGAATTCAGTGATAGGACATATGGATCATGTCCTCCGCCTCCATATTGATTATGATTAGTTGCTTGGCTAAACCCTGGAACTCATAAATGAGTTTTAGAAATGAACAGGAAAGGGCTGCATCCAAATTTCAAAGGTGAACAAGGAAAGTCATCTTTTTTTGAAAGTAGACAAGGAAGTCATCTAAAGTTGGGGGGAAAAGGAACATCACAAAAGACCGAAAAGTACCCCCACCTTTTTTCCCCTCTTAAGTCTCTACCAAGTACCAAACTATACATACTCATGAAGCACTTGTAGTAACATCCAAACATCCATTGGTCTTATGAGAGATTTCTTTAAAAGAAAGACACCGACCACATAACAACAGTACTGACAGAGCGACAGCTAAATTGACCGGATAACCAACGTCTTAATCTTGCCCTTAATATTGGAGTCAATTAAAATTTTAATTAGGGACATGGGGGTACCTGACTATATAGAACAAATGCAAGCAGACAAATGCAGGGATTATGGGATGGGCCGGTACGCTTTACCCATCAGAGACGCTGAGCATGCTTCGTGTCGAATGTCTGGTAGTGGCCACTAATTTGGCAGTCGACACTGACCATTCCAGCTTTGAGCAGTGCCCATGTTTATGTAGCCAAAAACGCAGCACAGTGTTCTTTTGAGACGAGAATAAAGGAGCAAAGCTACCAAACAACTGTCAAGAGGCAATGTATGTATTTTAAAACTGCGGAGTGAGATTAATTAGCAATAGGCTCGTAAGCATTTTGCTCCAATATATCTTCTTCGAAGATGGGTTAAAATTTCACAAGAAAGAGAGGCTAACTCGGTTGGTTGAAGCAAGAGGTGTACTGTATGCGGGATACTATAAAGATATGTTTTTTTTCCTACGTTTTGTAACATTGCGTGCGGGATACTATAAAGGAGAGCGGCTGCCTGATCTTGGCCTGGCTTACCGGTTCAGCAATCACCATGTGACGGGGCGCTGCTGGGATTTTGACCTCTGCGGGATTCCTCGCTGTTGATGACGATGGATCAATATATAAAAATACTTGTGAGGAAAATACACAAATAGATTGTCAGATATATAGCTCGCCAGCTAGATGTTCTCCCATTCCATACGGCACCTAGAGAACTCCGGAATACGTATTATTTGATCCGGACAGCGATGAGCAAACTACCAAATAACCTTTTGCTTGGGTGCAAGATTACTACTTATACTTAGTATTAGGCCTTGTTTAGATCCCAAATTCTACTGTGCAAAAAAAAGATTCACATCACATCAAAATGTCATAACATGCATGAAGTACTAAATGTAGATGAAATCAACAACTAATTACACAGTTTTATTGTACTCTGCGAGACGAACATTTTGAGCCTAATGAATCAATTTTTGGATAATTTTTCACACATACAAACGAAATGCTACAGTGGCACGCGATTTACAAAACTCCCAATTTGGATGTCAAATTGGCATCTAAACAAGGCTTTAATCAATGCAAACCACCGGCCGTGATATGATCTTCCCATGCCCATCCTGCATTCGTGTAGACCATTCTTCATGTAGGTAGCTTTGACTTGTGTAGGCGGTGCTGAACTCAAGCGGTCAATGTGCATTTCGGCCTAATAATCGATCTCAGCGCGTGGCCAAACGCACACAATTACACAAACCCTGTAGCCTGCCTGGTCCAAGACTCCGTGTAGCTAGCCGCGTCACGGGGTCGAAACGGCCAAGCAGAGAGGCAGCAGGTCAAACGGACCCGAGAAAGAGTGCAGCCAAAAACCTGCGGCTAGCTAGCATCGCGAGACTCCTGCTGGACAAACTGGCCTTCATGAGCAGAGCGGCACGCGTGTCTACGTTTGTCCTCAAGCTTCGGTCCTGTTTAGACGTTGAATTTGGGGGTTGAATTTGGGAGTTGAATATCACTTCGTAATCATTGCGTCATAGTAGCATTTCGTCTGTATTTATGAAAAATTGTCTAAAAATTGATTAATTAGGCTCAAAATGTTCGTCTCGCGGAGCATAACAAAACTGTGCAATTAGTTTTTGATTTCATCTACATTTAGTACTTCATGCATATTATGACATTTTGATGTGACGAGAAATCTTCTTTTTGCATAGTAAATTTGGAAGTTGTTTTTGAAATCTAAACGAGGCCGACTTTCACAAACTGCCGCGGCCGCATCGATCAGTGATCCTTCACCTTTTCTGACGGTCCTGCGGCCTGCATAAGCGTATGCCATGGTGTGGACGGGCTGCACCTGCATCACTGCATGCTGCTGTGGCTGCGAGAGCGAGCCGGCCGTTGTTTAGGCGATCTCAAATTTGGGGACGATGTCATTTCGTAATCATTGCGTCACTGTAGTATTTCGTTTGTACGTGTGAAAAATTATCCAAAAATTGATTAATTAGGCTCAAAATGTTCGTCTCGCAGAGTACAACAAAATTGTACAATTAGTTTTTGATTTCATCTATATTTAGTACTCTATGCATACTATGACATTTTGATGTGACAAAAATCTTCTTTTTGCATAGTAAACTTTAGGGGTGAAATTTGGGATCTAAACAAGGCCCCGGTGTTTGGGGCAGAGGCTGCTGGTGAAGCAGCCTCCCTCTCCCAACTACGGGACTGATTGTACGCATACCGCCTCCGTATCACATTTAGAAATCGTTTTAGACAACGATACGGTCTTCAAAACTTTGACTTCTTATTTTTATAAAAATATTTATGAAAAAATAATATATATATATTTTTATAAAAATATTTTTTAAGATAAATCTATTCATATAGTTTTTACACTTCCAAACTCAACGACTTAAAAGTTATTCGTAATTTATATTCCCAATATTTAACTAAAATCTTGTCTACAACGACATCTAAATGTGATACGGAGGGAGTACTCATCTATCTTAAATAAATGAGACAAAATCAAGAAGTGTTATATTTCAGGAAGTCAATTTCAAACATCTATCTTAAATAAATGAGACAAAATCAAGAAGTGTTATATTTCAGGAAGTCAATTTCAAACATAAGGGTAGAACATCTAATATAGAGACACATGTTCTTTCTAAAAGTGCTTGTAATTTGGCACGGGAGATATGTTTGACTCCTTGGACCGCCAGAAATGTTGCATATACCTCAAAACGTTATGAATAAATAAGTGTCTACCTTCTCTCTCAGAAAAAAAAACTACTGGACATCTGCATCTTCGCTAATTCATTCCTTCCTGCGTGTGCCGGTCTGTCAAAGAAGAAGAAAAGCTCCAGCTCGTGGCCTACTCGCCATGTTCGACTCGTTTCGACATTAAAAAAAGAATCTTAAGCTTCTTTCAGGAAAATAAAAATATATTAAACTTGAGAGTTTTTTTAGGGCTCTTAAACTTGAGAGTTTAGGCAGCAAGCTTGCTCAAACTCAGTCCTACCTGCCTGCCGTATAGTACTTACTCCGTAGTATCATCCGGCGATTTCACAAAGAATATAAGAAATTATCAACGGGTGTTTGTTTAAGCATCATTCCATCGTAATGAAACTGATGAAGCAGATTCCCAGTTAGCCAGGGTCAGTACAATGTACACAGCACTATACTGGTTTTGCCAATTTTCCAATGAGCACTTTGTCCCAGACAATCGTCAGGAATACATCCCCTCATCAAAGATATACGTACTCCGCCCTAAAAAAAAATATACGTACTATCCAGGCCTTGTTTAGATGTCAATTTGACATTCTAAATTGGGAGTTTTGGGAATCGCACGTCACTGTAGCATTTCGTTTGTATGTGTGAAAAATTGTCAAAAAATTGATTAATTAGGCTCAAAATGTTCGTCTCGCAGAGTACAACAAAACTGTGTAATTAGTTTTTGATTTCATCTACATTTAGTACTTCAGGCATGTTATAACATTTTGATGTGATGAAAATCTTTTTTTTATAGTAGAATTTAGGGGTTGAATTTGAGATCTTGCCCCAGACACTCGCAGAAATGCAGAGCTGTAGACGTAAATTGATACAGTATTGACTTTGTCAACTCCGAAGCGTCTCGAGTCTTGACCAGAGTCAAACCCGGCGCCATGTGGCAAACCCCCGCCGACTTCTTCCGTTCGAACTCTTCCGGCGCTTCTAGTGCTCTCGCTCCCCGCCTTGCCTTCCCCCGACGCGGCGCCGTCGCTCTCCCCTCCCCTCTCCTCGCTGGCGCGCCCCGCCGCACGCATCCATGGTACGCTCTCTCTCCTCGCTCCCCGAACCCTAGCTTCCCCCCTTCCCTCCTCGCGCCACTCCTCTCACCTCTCGCGCTCCCAATCTCCTGCAGGATCCATCCCCGACACCAGCCGCCGCCGCCGCGCCGATGGCGGCGTCCGCCCCGCCGCTCGACGACTGCCTGCGCCTCCTACGCGGCGAGCGCGACGAGCAGAAGCTGGCGGGACTCCTCGTCGCCGCCAACGTCTGCCGCGCGGGCGACGCCGATGCCGTCACCAAGGTCTACCACGCCGTCGGGCCTCGCTTCCTCCGACGCCTCCTCAACACCGGTAAACAAGACGAAATGCGAACCTATTGGTTAACCTGCGGGGTGCTGCTGGGCTTTGGGTCACTGGGTTTTCGATTCGTGGGCGCAGGGCTGGGGAAAGTGGAGGGCGGGAAGGAGGAGGAGCGGGAGGCGTACCTGCGCCTCGCTCTGACGGTGCTCGCTGGGCTCGCACGCGTTCCGGAGGTTGCGGCCGACGAGGGGGTCGTTTCCACTGTGCCCCTAGTCGCCGAGGTCGTCTCCAAATCGTAAGAAATTTGCTTCCTGTGACCTTCTGATACTCCATACACATGTCAGTGTAAATGGATCAGTACACATTTTTTTTTGTTAATTTGCAGTCCTCGTCATTTGGATATACAGATGTTATCCCGTTTTGAATCTGTTAAGAGCTGTGGCCGACTGTTTTGCTACCAATAACTACTTTTGATGCTTGCATGCCGTATATATTTGCTTATGACTGTAGCTAAATCATGTGCTGCAGGGCTGATCCAACAATAACTGAAGAATGCTTTGAACTTCTATCACTTATTGCTATAGCCTCTGATGATGGGGCATACAAGTTTTGTGAGCCTGGTGTAATGGACATGGTCTTCCTTGAAATCTCAAGCTTACCAGATGGTATTAAATTTTTTCGTCTGCACTTATTTTGTGTCTAAACTGAGGAGTGCCTAGGCGGCAGATTCACATAGCCTATTCAATTCTGTCCTAGTTAGGCCAGTCTCAGTGCACAGTTTCACTACACGGAGGTAACTGAGCCAAAAGAGTTTCATGGTGATGAAACTCCTCTCACATACCGTGAAGCACTTCCTTCTCTCTCATATGCCACGTCAGCACATTTGATGCTATGAAACTCCCCATGAAACCCCCACTGAGACTGGCCTTAGTACTTAGCTGGCAACACTGTTTGTTAATTAATAGCATTTTGGGGGGGTCATGGAATTGTGAAAATGAGTTAATGTTTTGTTAGGTTGATTGGTATTCAATATAGTTCAAATGATTAATATCTTGTACAAGTTTCTTGATTATATCGTTTAATTTGTTTGTAGGTTCAAAATGCATGGAGCTTGCCACTAATCTAATGCAATTACTTGTTCATAAACTCAAAGTTGAAACCATGAGTGTGGACAAACTGCAAGGCATGACAAGCATGGTATGCATGAAGTACCGGAGTATTAACGTGAAACATTTTGCATTTCTTGTTTCACCATTCCTAATTTTATCTGCAATTTTAATGCAATTCAGGTGACTTCCCTTGCAAGGCTTTTTGCTGTTCTTCATACTGCAGTTAAATTTGATGCCCTGCACATGCTTACAACACTCCTGTCCCAAAAAGAATCTGTAAGGATTACCCTTCCCCCCTCTTGTTTTATTGAAGCTTGTTTATTGTTTTATCATGCATGATATTTGATAAGTTCTTCCTAGTGAGTTTACTTTAATCCTTTCTGTTTCTTTTGTTGTTTGAACACAAAAGCCACTTCATGATTCTTTGAGATCAATGCTGCCATCAGTTTGGGAATCTCATATCCGAGTTGGAATAACTGCCATTCTTCAAAATCGTGTTGGTATGTCCAGGCTTCATATATCCATAAATGATGCATTTTGTTGCTAAACTATGTGAAGTTGTGCTCCTTCCGTTTTTAAATACATGACATTTGTTGAACTATTAGCTTGTCCTAAATTTCATATATTTAAAAACAAGGGGAGTAACATTATAGGTTTAAATAATCAGTTGCATTCTCCACGAATGAAGGCACTATACTAATTTGTGCCACTTTGTTTCAATAGCGTTGATGCATTGTAGCTTTGATTTATGCTTAGCTACCACATCTGTTATATTGGAATTATTTATTTCTTGTTTTTTTCTGGTTACCTACCATTGTATTTAGAAGTATGTCATTCTGTCATATGCTAGCCAATCTCATTATTTGTTCTCAAAGCTGGAAGACCTATATATTCTTTGGGGTAACAAAAGTGTAACATGAGGAATGCATGGCGATCTGTAGGATAGAAGAGTGAAACTTAACTATGCTGATATTACCTTCCCTTTCGAGATGATCATGATGTTGAATGTTCTGTTGCTGTTCAGTATCCTCTGAAAAGCTGCACGCTCTTCTTTTGGCGGAGTGCATGATGTCCATACTAGGCGAGGATTGGTTGTCAGAAGACTATAAAACTCAGGATAGCCAGAATATGTTGCCTGTTGACAAGTAAGTTTCACATTATCTCCTGCATTATGTGGGATGTTCCTTTAATCTTCCGTAACAATATTTTTTTTTTCTGCAGATTCGTCCTTCTTGTCCTAGAATCTGCGAGAGTTGAAGTGGCAGTCCTTCTAAATGAGCTTGCTTATTTGAAGTACGAGTCTTCAAAAACTTCTGAGACAGATGAAGCCATCAGTCAGAAACAGAGAAACCTGGCTATACTATTTTCATTAATAGAAAGAATAATCAAAATGATATCAAATGCCAGTGGTGGTGAAGGTATGTTTCTATGCTCTTGTCTATTCGCGGTGGATCGGTTAGAGCATTGAACTCCGGTAGTCATTGAAACTCCCGTTACGACCCAAGTTTGAAGTTCATCACCTTCTTAGAACAAAGCCTGGTGGGGAGTCATGGTCGAGTTTTTATTTTTTGTTCCATGGGCATCAAACCAGGAAGCTTAGAGCCTATGTATTTTGTCTGTCTGTGCAATATACGATGATAATTATCTGTTTCTGCAAAACCAGTCTGACAGTCTCCGAAAATGGCATTCCATCTATATATGTCTTTGTAATAACAAAACATGCATCAGCATGGAGATGTACTTGTGCGGACGTGGCACTCTTAAGGAAATATGGACACTGGGAGAGCATTTCCTTAAAGTGCAAAATATTTTGGCAAAAATGTTGGATGCCGCTGCATCCCAGGCGAGCTAATACACATTAATAGAAAAATTGTTATTAATTCAGTGACATGATGCAATCTGAGCACCAATTTTTTAGTGGTATCAACTGTCAGCGTTGTATCTGGCAATTTAGTTATGCTTCTAAATTGCCCAAGGTTCTAGAATACAATGGCACTAGCAAGGCCTTGGTAGTATCTACACTTTTGGGGTGAAGTTATTGCCATTTCCTTTGTATTTGTTAATTAATGACCTTCACCTTTCTTTTTCCTATTTTTGTATCGAGGTTGGTAGCCACTGCAATGGCTCATAGAAAGCCAACTAAGATAACTGTACTCCTACCAACCATTCTCTTTTATAAATAATTTTTAATCTTTATGAAGGTGCACCAAGTCAGACTATCCGTGAAAGTACCATAATGCAGGCCATTTCAGGATTAAATGAGACAATCAGTTTAGTTTTAGACTTTCTGCAGGATGCAAAGGTACACATTCTTATAAGTCAAATTTGATTATTAGTATTGTATGATACTATATCTTGAAGATGAAAACATGACAGGATCATGGGCAATGGAAAGGCGATGATCTTTTGGCAGCTGCAAGAATAGTAGGAAGGTGTGCTGCTTGCTCATATTATTATTCTCGGAACATTTATGGATCCTTGTGTTCCTTCATCAGAAAGAGTTGCTCCTTAACATAGCAATTTTAAATTTAACACAATGATGTTAAGGCCTTTTTGTCGTGACTTTAAATAGATACTAGTTCCTCCACCTGCCTGTAGCACTTGTCATGATGAATTGTGTATTCGTTTTAACATGATCAACACAGTTTGTTTTGCTATAGAAAAACTGTATTTGTTTTCATCCTTTTGAAGTACAGTTTGGCCACTTCATATTTCTCTGTTCATGCAATGTACATAAGCTGTTAACCAAGTGTCTTCAGTAGTGAAGCGGTCAGATCAAGTTTCTGTACAACATATTTTCCTTGGCTCAAAATAACATCTATACTTCGATCTGTTGCAGCTACCTGGCAGAGGCACCATATGCCTGCAAGGAGAAGATTAAGAATCTGTTGGAATTCATCTTTTCTATAGAAGGTCAAGACGAATCAAGGTTGCTTCTTCTTTATGTTGCGCTCAGCAGGTGTATATATATCTTCTTTCATGATGCAAAGTATTGATGGTATAAGTGATATTCTTGTAACAGCCCCTTCTATTCTATTTGCTTCATGCTTCCAATGCTATCCCAAATAACAATGGAGACTGATGGATGTAGAACACTGGCATCATTTGGCGGCTATAATGCAGTAAGTAGGCTTATCTCGTTTTCAACTTTCTAAAACTTGACTGCTGATTCCTCTGGTACTTGTTCCTCAAATTACTTTATCTTCCTATTTAGCCTAGTTCATTTTGCGTGTTCCTTGGTAAGCTGGTGCTTTCTCTGTTCTTGCCAGCATGTTACTATCACTTTGTAAACACTGCCTTTATGTCACCTCAATTTCAAGATGACATGGAATAATGATCTCCAGAGCCAACATTTAATGATTATAAGGAACATATTATGTTGGCACGTCATGGCATTCCTATTCTAGTGGCTTGTAGCCCTGTAGGCTAGTCAATTTTGATGCGATGTTTATTGATTGAGATGAATACATGAGATAGCGATTAACTTTGTGAACTTTTAGTAGAGACATCTTGTTTAGCTAGCAGTTTTTTTTAACTATGGTGTTGTCTGTGTTTGTCTCCCAGGTTATAGATTGCCTTGTTAAAATGACTGAGCAGGATAAAATGATGATTGACAATGGTAGCATATTTTTGGCATGTGATACCATTATAAACCTCATGTCTAATGTAAGTGACTTTATTTTCTCAAGGGGTCAATTTTTCAGCTACGAGAAAAACTACTAATTTGTTGATATTTTTGTAGAGGAACAATAGCCCTGTTCCAGTGGATTCTTATTTCATTCGCCTCCTAAAAGCACTTGTTATATGGGCTGGTATGCTCTTAACTTATTTTCATTAGCTTAAACATGTAACTTTGGCATCATAGATGCTAATATGCCATCTGTTGGTTGCCATCCGTTACTCATTTCTCAATGTTTGGTTCTCGCAAGTGCATTTTGGGATTATGATTATTGGATGACTGTCAGCTCTTGTCAGCTCATAAGATATTTACCAAAATTATAACTCGAACTAGGCACACTTCATGAATCATTTCCTTTGTTGGCTCATACGGAGTCGAGTGCCATATGAAGATATTGATGTGCTTCAGTCACTTCCTGATGTGACTTGTGAGATACTTGACATCTTTCCCATATGTGGTGCTGGTTTTATATCTTAGACTATTAGTTGAGATGTTATTATTCTACTATAATACAGTATTTCTGATATAGATGGATCCTGGGCACAAATGAACTGATCCACACCTGTTAACATGCTGATAGCTAGATTATCTCGACCTCTTTGTTTTGGGTATTATTCATGTGCTGAATCAGTCACCATATGTTATTGCTGATAGGAATCACAAATGCCTCATCAGTTACCATGACAGCGTCCTGCTTATGTGCAATGCTGTTGGAATTGACGTCAGAAGAGTTGCTATTGAGCTGCTCTGGTTTTGACTCCAAAACCCTTGGGAGTTTGTCTGAGCTCATTGTCCGAAGTCTGCAACAGGTAATTAGTCCTTATTTCATGATTGGGGTTATTTCATTTAGGGTGATTGTTCACTATACTGAAGTTTTCCGTTACACTGAATGTGCTGGCAAAAATGATATGATGTAATGTGCTACAGGATATCCGTGATCATGATGGGGAGCAAGTCAAGCAGAGGCAGATCATTGTATCAGGTAATCATTCTAATCTGTTGATCTATAGTAACTTCACTCAATGTGCATGAATAAAAATCCAACTTTCCCGTTCTGTGGTATCGGCTGCAGGTTATAGGCGATGGGCTGACCGATTCCCACATGTTAAAAACGTTGTGGAGAAGCATGTATCCATGTGATCATCCGCTGCCCCTAAGAGCTGTTCTTCATGGATGACAATCAGATTGGAATTTAAGAGCACAAACATGCCATGCCTCAGTTTTAATCTTTGGTGGATCATTGCAATTTACATGTGACCTGTTGCTGATGTGCTTTTGGTTAGGGGATTCTAGTTTACAACAATTTACTGATGGGAAATTTTAGGTTAGGATAATATTCGCCTGCGGCAGTTCAAACGATTACACCAATATGGATCAGAAAGACGGCACTGTTTATCCAGGTAATCCTCATTAGCAGAGCAAGTGGACACTAGAATGCTTATGAACAGGGAAGAAGGCGCTGAGGTGACAGATTTCACTTTTTGTCTCTTTCATCATTCTCTTTACTCGACCATTCTGTACAGAACTCATGTAACAATAACAAGCTCAGATTTCAGAGGACTTCCCTCTGAAGGAAGGTTTTGTAAGATCAGGCAAGGGTTTCATTTGGGCCGTTACCATGTACTGTTTCGCGCGTGTATTTGTTGCAGCACCAGTCCCATCCAGTCCAGGATCTAAAAAATCTAATCTATCGCTATTGATATATGAAGTAGATGGTTCATTCTGTATTTGTTAGCAAATAATGCTTAAAAACAAGATCGAATAGAGACACGATTTAACGTGGAGAAACCCTTGCGGGAAAAAAACCACGGAAGACGATCACTATTGAGGAGAGTTTACAAGTAGGGATGATATATGGCTTATCTGCCTTGTCTTGTCTTACTCTATCGTCTACATAGGCTTATATATATAGGCGGCTAATGCACCCGTACTTTGCGTTACCAAGGTGGGACTAAACTGTGCACTACTGAGAGAAACCATAGCACAATGGGTCTCCGCTTGGCTCTGGCCCAAGCCTGACCTATATCGTGGATGTGAATTTGGAACATATCCAACAAACTCTACCTTTAGAAAAATTCCTCTTGTAGATGAATAATAAACCTCCATATTCAAATCTTGAATACCAATGTCCATCGGACAAATAAGATCACTTGAGTATTCTCCCAACACTTGAGCAAATAACCAATAGGTTCAAACACACACAACTATCAACAAAGCAGACGAACAATCTGGGCCTTCAACAAATTCATAATCCCAGCAAAAAGTCTGAGTCTGTGCAACTGGCCTCGGAAAAATAAATGGCAATAATGCTCAATCATTAAACAACATAAAGTCGCAATATCACCTGTGGTATTAAATAAATATCCAGTGAAGAACTCAATTACTGCTCCATTCAAACACGGTTCAGATGTAGGCATAAATGTGCAACCAACGGAGTATAAACTTCTGCAATAGACCTGAGCGGACATCTCCACCTTGAACAACAAACGTACTGAATGCTAATACAAAACATTGTAGTATCTATGCAGCAACTTTGATCTAGATCCCTCAAGAGGAGCAAATACAACAATAAACGTATTGCTTCCGCAATACAAAACACTGTAGTATTTAGTCAAACAAAAAACTCCTCTGTTGCACTTGAAATCCTCCACCTCGAACTCAATTCAAAGCAAAACCTTCACATTCAATTAACCAACTCCATAGGAGTAAAAGGTACCACTAGACTGACATGAACGATGTTGTCAAAACATCAAATGAATTAACTCAAAGTGATCAAATAGTAATCCCAATATCTCCTCAAAATCTCAATATCTCAGCAGCGGAAATCATATTTCAAAGAAGCCATGTGAAAGAAATAACCAGAAGAAAATAATCTGCAGTAAATAATCTAAAAACGTTACTTGTAACTCTAGCAATAACCTGCAACCTTGTGTACACTTCCTGTGTACGTCCAGCGAAGAACTCTGAAAACCTTCCGGTAGCTTTCACGTGTGGCTATGCTCCCCCTTGATTCGCGTGCTTCAGTACAGATAATTCCTTCGCCT